>CP092869.1:32003802-32015536 GCA_030710605.1 Cordylochernes scorpioides | reverse complement strand
CTTTAGAAACAATTTAGGAATTCGAATGTCTGGAGATAATAGCGTCCCCTAACACATGATCAAGTATATTTTTTGAGAAATTAGGCTCTACATGTTTCATACAGCAAGTTTCGCTTTTTAAAGACAGTTTAAATATGTTTATTTTGAAATATATATTGATTTTTAGGTATTGATTGTTTTTCTTCGTCCATTTGTCAATATCCCAAATACGATATAGGTCATTACAAATTTTTTAATGAGTAATTAGAATATGCCTTTTACAGTAAGTGCACCACCACATGTCTACACATGCAGAAAGTAGCTCGACTTTGCTCTTACAAAGTACATGTTGGAGCCATTGAAACAATTATTTAATTTTAAAATGGAAAGCACACACACAGGCTGGCCACTGTAGAAATCTATCCCGCGTCTTGTTGTCCCAAACCCACCACGTAACACAATGACATCGATTGTAGCCAGTCCCAAGACAGTTTGGCCATCCTATAAACCCGACAAAAATACTCTATAAAAATAGATAAAGTCTCACCAACACGAGTTCCAGGAAGCCATTTACCTCGCATATTCAAAACGAGGAGATAGATAAACCTAATGAAAATTGTCAATTAATTAAAAACCTCTAATTAAATGAAGCATGTCTGTTACCATTAGCTAATTGGTACGTGGAGATGCCCCCGTGGGATGCTGGGTAATGGTTACCGTGACGTCACCACGATGACGTCACACCGATGACGTGAAAGGTCTTTGACACGTGACGTTGTTCCAAGAAATAAATAATGTTGTTGGGGCTGAGAATTTTCGAACTGAGTTGAAATGACCGTCCAGGTGGCGTTACCATAAATTGATGGCGCAATGTCTTCGAGAAAATCTCTCCGTTTGTTTTCTACAAATACGTCGCGGCTTCAACTCGGAGGTTTTGTGGAGCGATTGTTTATAGGGAGGGCAAAATCATCTCTTTTTTTTTTATTCAACAACATTACCGCATGGACCGACAATAGGTATCTTTTTTTTAAATATATAAACTAACTAGCGGATGTACCCGGCTTTGCCCGGGTTTTACCCGAGTAAAGGTTTGTCTAACGAACATTTGTTAAAACAATTCTCTATAAATTTATTTAAAAAATATATATATGTCGTATTGTAAATTTTTCCAAAGTTTCAATATCTGGAAATGACAATTAAGCAGTCGTTAGGCCTTTTTCCTTCTTCTTTATTATAAGCAATCAGCGCGAGGCCACACACACTGGACAACCACTGGCCGTCCAATTTATCATTCTTTTTAAAAAAAAAACTTTAGTAAATTTACATATCATTCAGCTTTTCTTTTTTAACATGGAATTTACATGTTTAAAAATTGTATTTGGCAATTTGTGAAACAATTCAGACAAAAATAAAAGATTAAACAAAAACTAGTACATTAAAAACAATTGTGTGTTCAATATGGAATTGAATCATGGTTTACTATATACAAAATATATCATATATATATTTTGATAATTTGAAACTCGTAAATTTGAATCTCTCGATAAAGTGATCATTTTTCCCCGGTCCCTGTGTGCCGTGTCATTCTGAATTTTGGCTTTACTAATTTTCTACATTACAAAATCAGCGTTTTATCTAGTGAACATTTTTTCCCGGTCCCTTGAAAAATACTCGAAAATAATAGATATATTTTGATAATTTGAAACTCGTATATTTGAATCTCTCGATAAAGTGATCATTTTTTCCCGGTCCCTGTGTGCCGTGTCAGTCTGAATTTTAGCTTTCCTAATTTTCTACATTACAAAATCATCGTTTTATCTAGTGAACATTTTTTCCCGGTCCCTTGAAAAATACTCGATAAGTTGAATAAAATCATGGTCGTTTATGGAAGATGGACGAAGTTCCCGCCGAGCCTTTTTTTCTTGTCTACTTGGCACAGCTGTGTCACCAACTCTGCCCCCGCGCGCCAGGACATCTTGACCCCTCTGATTGGTCGGTGGGTACTTGGACTGTCCATCCGGCAGACCTAAGCCTATCTCCGTCGCAAGGTGGCGCTGCTTGCGAGTTAAAGCTACAAATCTGCAAATAACTCTAAGGATATTCAAGAAATTATTTTTCGAAAACCTTTCCGGGGATATACCTAATAATATCCCAAAATTTCACGGCGATTGGATGTATGGTTTTTGAATCTATAGAGAACACACACACAGACATTCATTTATATATATGTGGTATTCTACTATGTTGGGAAACCTTACTCTTGGTGGTGAAGGTTGTTGAAGTGGTGACGCAGTCGTGGTGAATGATGCAGTCGTGGTGGATGATGCAGTCGTGGTGGCTGAGTGAAAGGATTACACACAGGGGAAATAAGCCGGGACACTTGATGGTTGAAAATATAAGGCAACGGGTTGGAGGAAAGAAAGCTTTTGAGAAAGGCAGAGCGGTTTTTGATGATTAATTAGTTGATCACATGGCGATGATTGGATTTAGATGAAATGAGCGGAGAGAGAGGTCTCTAGTGAGCAGACATTACCTTGGTGGGGTCGAGTCGATGACTGGGTCTGAACTCGGTGGGAGTGAATGAAGAACTGTAGATGTTCAGATGGGAGCCAAAACACTACTAGGTCCGAACTCGGCGAGAGCGAGTGAACAACTGACCATTCTTGCTTTTCGATTTAACACCACGAGTTGGCTTCCTTCCCATTGGTCGAAAATGGAACGTCCCCGTTTTCCTATTGGTTGACCTACTTAAGGGGAGACTTTCTAATTGGACCGCGGTTCTCTTTGGTGAAAGATATGGTCTGCCTGATAGGAAGTGTCGGGTGCTATTTCGACTTTATTTACTTCCGCGTTATCAGAATACGTCCGGTCTTGTTCCGGAAATTGGGCGTCTCTCAAACTTTTATAACTTCTGGTAACCAGATACGTCCTGCTTTGCCAGGAAGTATTGGTTTAAACTTAGCTCGCAGGGTTCCCGGGGTCAGAAGGTTAACTGTGACGTTATTAATAATTATGTTCTCTTCTAGATCTACTTCCTATGTCTTTTTGTTACTTTCTTTCCTCCAGTTACCTTATTCTTTATTAAATCTTTGAAAATCATACATGGTACATACATAGTGGGTCGGGGGGCATACAATTATATACAAATTATGACATATATATATATATATATATCTTGGTCACAAAACGCTCTTCGACTGACTTTAAAAGAGATGCTGAAATGAGACACATTTAGGTCTATAACGCCAACAAGAGACCAATGAGAGACATTTAGCTCTATAACGCCAACAAGAGACCAATGAGAGACATCTAGTTCTATAACGCCAACAAGAGACCAATGAGAGACATTTAGCTCTATAACGCCAACAAGAGACCAATGAGAGACATTTAGCTCTATAACGCCAACAAGAGACCAATGAGAGACATTTAGCTCTATAACGCCAACAAGAGACCAATGAGAGACATTTAGCTCTATAACGCCGACAAGAGACCAATGAGAGACATTTAGCTCTATAACGCCGACAAGAGACCAATGAGACACATTTAGCTCTATAACGCCGACAAGAGACCAATGAGAGACATTTAGCTCTATAACGCCGACAAGAGACCAATGAGAGACATTTAGCTCTATAACGCCGACAAGAGACCAATGAGAAACATTTAGCTCTATAACGCCAACAAGAAACCAATGAGAGACATTTAGCTCTATAACGCCAACAAGAAACCAATGAGAGACATTTAGGTCTATAACGCCGACAAGAGACCAATGAGAGACATTTAGCTCTATAACGCCGACAAGAGACCAATGAGACACATTTAGCTCTATAACGCCGACAAGAGACCAATGAGAGACATTTAGCTCTATAACGCCGACAAGAGACCAATGAGAGACATTTAGCTCTATAACGCCGACAAGAGACCAATGAGAAACATTTAGCTCTATAACGCCAACAAGAGACCAATGAGAGACATTTAGCTCTATAACGCCAACAAGAGACCAATGAGAGACATTTAGCTCTATAACGCCAACAAGAGACCAATGAGAGACATTTAGCTCTATAACGCCGACAAGAGACCAATGAAAGACATTTAGCTCTATAACGCCGACAAGAGACCAATGAGAGACATTTAGCTCTATAACGCCGACAAGAGACCAATGAGAGACATTTAGCTCTATAACGTCGACAAGAGACCAATGAGAGACATTTAGCTCTATAACGTCGACAAGAGACCAATGAGAGACATTTAGCTCTATAACGCCGACAAGAGACCAATGAGAGACATTTAGCTCTATAACGCCGACAAGAGACCAATGAGAGACATTTAGCTCTATAACGCCGACAAGAGACCAATGAGAGACATTTAGCTCTATAACGCCGACAAGAGACCAATGAGAGACATTTAGCTCTATAACGCCGACAAGAGACCAATGAGAGACATTTAGCTCTATAACGCCGACAAGAGACCAATGAGAGACATTTAGCTCTATAACGCCGACAAGAGACCAATGAGAGACATTTAGCTCTATAACGCCAACAAGAGACCAATGAGAGACATTTAGCTCTATAACGCCGACAAGAGACCAATGAGAGACATTTATCTCTATAACGCCGACAAGAGATCAATGAGAGACATTTAGCTCTATTAACACAAAGCAATAACGCGCCATCTATACATATAAAATAAAAGGATTTAAAAGCGAGAATGTTTCTTTTATTTAGCTCTATAACGCCGACAAGAGATCAATGAGAGACATTTAGCTTTATAACGCGGACAAGAGACAAATGAGAGGCATTTAGCTTTATAAAACCAGGCGAAGAGAGTTTTGGGCTAGGGGAAACGTATTCATTTTTATATTTCAACAAGAGATACGCATTTCTAATCCATGTCGAATATGTAATATGTCGTATATTATCTAGAGATGTAAACTTATTTTAAGACATAATTTGTATGCTTCCATCTCAATCGTGACCTTGGAATTATGACCCAAAAACGACTAAGATTCACAGTCTATTAGCAGGTTCCAGCAGTAATCTGTCATCATGTGGGTGCCCCATCTTCCCTGGTACCGATCTTGCATAGTTCTGATGTCCTGGTGAAATATTTCACCTTGCTCCTCACTCATATCACCCAAACTGTCAGGAAAGAGGTCCAAGTGGCTATGCAAGTAACGAAATTTTATACTAATTTTGTAACCAAGTTTTTGAAGTTTATAAGATTTTTGTTCACTATCTCTTGAATGTTCTCAGCTCTGTAGTTACCCAAAATATTTCTAACTACCAAGACGAACGAGCTGCAAGCACTGGATTCAAGTTTATTCATGGAGTTGACAAAATTGGAATCCTTAATGAGGTGTCGTATCTGAGGGCCATCAAAAATACTATCTTTCAGTTTTTCGTCAATGAGTCCAGGAAATTTGCGCTCTGTGCATTGAGAACAGGACCTATAATGTTAAAGGGCTTCAACAAGCGGTTTCATCAACCCTAATTTTATTTGTAGTGGTGGCAGATTAATTTTTTTTTCTCGAGAAATGAGAGGCGTAAAATGATGTTCCTTTCGCCAACATCCTTGTTCTCCCTCACAGGTCAGGCTCTTCTTATCCAGTGATCATGTTGAGCTCTGCTATCCCAGAGATACAAGAAACATGGGTATTTCGTGTATAGCCATCTTGCTGGACAAGAAGAAAATTCATCCTTTTGAGATCAACGCAAACTGTCCACTGATGCTCGTTGAACTTTATTTTTTTCTATGACAAGCGCAAATGTCTCATACACTTCTTTCATATTTGTTGAATGAGCGAGTGGAATCGACCCATACTTATTGCCATTGTGAAGGAACGCACACTTTAAACTCCGTTTAGAACTGTCAATAAAGAGACGCCAATCACATGGTGAATACACAGGAAGACCCATTTTCAGCTGTAGAAATCAAAGATCATGGCAATATACAAGATTGCTTTCGTGAGAGAAGAACGGAAGTAAATCCTTTTCACGCTTACGATATAATGTTATTTTGTTACTGAGGCGAGTAGATTTTTTCTAGCCAACCAAGAAGCAAGTACCTTAAAATATTCTTTCGAGAGGCTCAGGGCCATAATGAGATCATTTAGTTCCTTTTGGTAAAATTGTTGACGACAAGAATAAGAACCAACATAATCACTGTCTTCATCCTCTGTATTATGACTTAAAATAATAGAATTTTCAAAGAGCTGTGGAAGGCCATGACAAGTTGGGATAGGTACGTCTTCTGAGTGAGGAAGTGGACTATTACAGAAGGTAGGTTAGGATAAGTCTATTTGTGGCGATTGTTTCTGTTGATACCAACAATGCTGAAGGTACAGAAATAGTAATCGTTAGTGTGGTCTTTTGGTTCTCTCCGAATCATTGGCACTCCGAACTTAAGGCTTCTTTTTTTACCATTTGTCCACTGGTGCAAATATTAAATACAAAACCAGAAAAACAATTTTGAGTCCACATTTTATCTTGGTTTTCCTAGTTCAACTCCAAAGTAAGCGCGGTAGGTCTTTTTTACGAAGTCGGAAATGGGTTTCCTGAAATCTTGCATTGTGTACTTATCACATATTAACAAAACATATTGAATTGGTTGACGCAGGACCTGCTAGCGGGAATGAAGTAGCTATAAAATATCAGATTTCTACATGGTCTAGATGTATATTAAGAACTAGATGATTACCCCGTTCTACAAACGGGTCTAGAGCGACAGTCATTTCAAAATCCCCCTTATTAAAGTTTTACTTGTATATATGTGTGTGGCACCACAAGCACTTGTAGTCATAGGGCCAGAGTTGTTTCAGGCGTCAATAGGTAACACAAAGGACGAGGCAGGTTGGATGTCACCACAGAGAGAGAGCCAAAGACGCGGACAAGGTCCAGGAGGGGTGATCTTACATGAGGGAGAGATTATCTGCTATCGTCTAAGCCAGGGGTCTCCAAACTACGGCCCGAGGGCCACATCCGGCCCGCAGACAGATTTTGTCCGGCCCGCGGAGACGTACTTGAAAACTCCTTTTAGAGAACAAATATTTTTTATAGCAAATAAAATGTTTGTGATAAGTTGGATAAAGAAACACAGAATGGTAATGAGTAAAGACATGTATAATTTATGCAGTAAATTTAACTTCAGCATATAATAACTAACAAATTATTGAAATGAATCCAACTTACATTTTATACATTGTAAGTAATGAACAACACATACCTTATAACATGACATATGAAATGCTAATGAGATGTATGTAATTGAGATTTTCCACCGACAATAGTTTGTAGTTGTGGACTAATTTTACTTGTACCAATTATTAAAAGAGATTTAAGATTCTCGTCAGTTAATTTAGATCTGTATACATTTTTGTGTACTTCATTTTGGAGAAGGTTTTCTCACACAAATAAGTAGTACCAAAAACGGAAAACAGCCCACGAGCAAATTTATGCAAATTATCAAATTGTGTCAGTGGAAGACTCTTATAAAATTCCAACAAAGATGAGTTTTCATATTTGTTCTTAATTATATCACTGCACTGAAGATCAATCATTTCCATTTGAAGTTCCGGGGTTAGGGTTTCAATGTCAGCATCAAAAGGATTCTGAAAAATCTTAATTTGATTCGCAATGGCATCAAAGTCCGAGAAACGAGTATCAAAATTTATCTTCAAAGCACTCAAAGTTTCGATTGCAAAATCGATAGGAAACTCAGTCTCAGTAGTGTGGCTGAATATTTCACATGTTTTAAAATGTGAAAAACATTTACTTCGTAGTTGTGATTGAAACAGTATCAATTTCATCCGGAATGACTTGATATTAGTGTATAAATCAGGAAGATGCTGGTTTTCTCCTTGCAATCTCAAATTCAGTTCGTTCACATGTTTTGTCAAATCAACATAGAATGCTAACTTCCATAGCCATGCGTTGTTTTGTAATTCAGTAAGAGGGCGGTGCTTTTCATTCAAAAAAATTTCGATCACTGCTCGAAGTTCAAAAAAGCGCTGAAGGACTTTCCCACAACTAAGCCAGCGTACGGCAGTATGATAAGGTAAGTCTGTTTCTCCAATCTCTGCAATAAATTGTCGGAATTGTCGGTGATTCAGCCCAAAAGATCTGATGAAATTAACAGTTGATATGACTGGTTTCAGAACGTCAGACATATCCAAACATTTTCCGCACAAAGACTGTTGATGAATGATACAATGTAAGACTAATGGTTTTGAGCCGCCGTCATTTTCTACAGCCTTTGACACAAGAGCGACCACTCCTTTATCTTTCCCACTCATGTTTTTGCCTCCATTTAAAGTTTTTCCATCGAAGGTTCTTTTTATTAATGGCCATTTCAACTCCTTTAAAAATATCGGTACCAGTAGTTGTGCCATGAATACTATACATATCAAGAAGTTCTTCGTGCACTTCATAGCTTTTATCTACTCCTCTAATATAAATCAACACCTGAGCAGTATCTGACACATCCGTTGACTCATCCAAGGCCAAAGAAAACCACTCAACATGTCCATTTTTGTCGAACAGTTGAGAGGATATATTTTCAGCGATGTTTTCTACCCTTCGAGCCACAGTGTTTGCTGACATACTGACAGTTTTTAATAAATTTACCTTTTCAGGGCACATTTCTTCGACTACTGCAATTATGCATTCCTTGATCATTTCTCCATCGGTGAATGGTTTTCCACGTTTTGCAATTTCAAGAGCCACACGAAAGCTGGCACGAGTTGCCGCCTCTTGTTCAGTTTTGACTTTTGTAAATAAAGATTGCTGCGATTTCAATCCGCGCTTCAAAGCTTCGAATTTTTCTGTCCGCACAATTCCTGTATATTTTGAGTAATTTTGAGAATGTTTTGTTTCATAATGACGTTTCATGTTATATTCTTTGAGAACGGCTATGCTTTCATTGCAAATCAAACATAGCGCCTTGTTACTGGACTCAATTACGAAATACTGAATGTTCCACTGATCTTTGAATTTTCTGCATTCACTATCAATTTTTCGCTTCTTTTCCATTCTGCTAAATCACACACAAAAGCAACAATTAATAATAACATTTAATAACAAATAAACATAACAATTAATACAGGAAAATTAATAATATGCAGTGTTGCCATCTTGGCCCTCGGAACTTACTGGAGTAATCAGTATGGCCCTAAGGCTGGAAGGAGCCCATCAGTATGGCCCTAAGGCTGGAAAGTTTGGAGACCCCTGGTCTAAGCCGTTTGTCGGTGGGGGAGCGGACGTAAAACTACTAACGACTCCGGATTCTTGTCCTGTCTTGGGCGCGGCGGACTCTCATTAAAACTTTATTGCTTCGTTTTGTATTACATGAAGGCCAAGCTGGCGCGTCGAATTGTATCTAAATTCAGGGACTGTTACACTATTTATAATTCTGGTACATATGAAAATCTAGTGTATCTATATAGATAATAGGCTAACAGAGTTCACAGTTGTAAAGTTTGAAGCTATCTCCTCCAAAGATACTTAACTATATTTAACCATCTATATACCAAAATTTTCGTTATTTTTTTTGCTTTACATGATCGTTTTATTTTTATTTCTCAAATATTAATAAATTTATTTATTTTTAATTTATTCGATTTTGCAATCGTAGATTTTTTGCCTTCAAATGTTGCTTATCTTATTTGTTATTTATCATCATCGTATTGTTTGTTTTTAAAACCCCTTCTTTTTGTATTATTACTTCTTTGGCTCCTTCAGATAACAACCTTCCCTTCATTCTGAATAGGCATCAGTTCCACTAAGGTTGGGTTTTGCTATAAATATAAATAAAGGCTCAAGGCCAAACCTTTGCTAGAGTGGGTCTCTTGCCACAAGAGCCTGTGTCTATGCATGGACAGCTTTCACGTGTGCGAACTTTAGATATCATTCATGTAAAGGTTTAGGACAAAATAATAAAGCCTCCGAGGTTACGTTTCTTTCTTTAAAACGTTTAATAAAGCTCAAGCTTTCGGGTATGGTGGCCCTTCTACAGGAGCAACGCAAATGGTAGTGAATCGTCAGCAGCTGTTATATATTTACCTAACATGTTTACATATTTACAATTTTTTTTTTTATAAGAGAACTATTAATTTCTTGATATATGCTAAGTATTGAAATATTATTAATGTTTAACCAAAATATTTACATCTTTCTAAACTTAAGGTAAAAACTATTATATAATAATTTAACATATTAGATTTGAATTAGCTATGGAAAAGGGTTACGAAATAGGAGCTATTGCATTAAATATGGGGAAGTGTACATTTTTTAATTGCTATTTATGAGTTCTGTGTATGATTCTGGAATTTCAATGTGTCTATTGATGCTTGCGTGTTTTAATGATAAAAAAAGCTTCTAAATACAGTCTTTTCTGTTTGTTGTTTATGTTGGTGTAGAAAGTTTTTGGGTTATTTAGGTTGAAGGTGTGACCTGTATTTTGTGTGTGTTGGTATAAAAGGGAAATTTTTATCTTTTATATTTATGGATCTGGTGTGCTCGTTTGTCCTGTCTATTACTTGTCTGCTGGTTTCGCCTATGTACATACTATTGCATTGGTTGCATTCTATTGAGTATATCGCTTGACTGTTGTATATTGGTGAGTTATGGCTATTGTTTTTTGTTATGGGATTTCTGACTATTGCGCCTATGTTGTGTGTGTTTTCGTAATATGTTTTTATACCGTATTTTCTAATTTCTCGGGCTATTGTTACGCAATTAGGGGAGTACGGTATGATGCAAATAGATTTATATGTTTGACTATTGTTTGTGTTATTGGGGTTATAAAAATGCCTTAATATGATTTTTTTGGGTATCCGGCTGTGGTAAGATATTGAATTATATTTTTAGTTTCTATTGCTTTACTTGTGTTGTTGGAGCAATGTGTGTGTATCCGTTTTGTTAGGGTTTTTACTGTGTTGATTTTGTGACTTAGTGGGCAGTATGATGAGTATTGTATGAAATTGGGTTGGAATGTAGGCTTGTAATATACTGTGGAATTGTACTGTGAGTTGTTTTTAGTAATGAGGATGTCAAGGAATGGTAAGGAATTATTGTTTTCTTTTTCTATGGTAAAGTTTAATTCATTATGGAGGCTATTTATTTCAGTTAATATGTTATTGATTTTATCTGTTTGGCAAATGCAAAAAATGTCATCTATATATCTTTTCCAGGTTTGTATTATATTAGGGAAACGACTGATTATTGTTTGGTCTATGTGTCTCATGACTATTTCGGCTAGTGGGGAGGATAAAGGACTTCCCATAGGGGAGCCATTGGTCTGTTTGTAGTGTTTAGAGTTAAAGGTGAATATGTTTATTTTTAAACTTAGATTTATCAATTTTGTGATTTTGTCGGAGGTGCTATTGTCGATGCCGTGTTGTGAGAGGAGGTTTTTGGTGGATTCGATAATTAAGGGGTGGGGCAAACTGGGGTATAAGTTTACAACGTCGAAAGATACCATAGTATGATTATCCTTGTAGGGGGTATGCCATATTTCTTGTATAAATGTTGGAATGGAATTAATAGTAGTGTGGTTATTGCTATCTCTGAGTATGGGCGTTAGGAACAATTTTAGGAATTTTGCCAAGGGAGCTGCTGGGGAGAGATAAAAGGCGACTATTGTCCTTAATGGTATGCCCGGTTTGTGGAGTTTTGGTAATCCGTATATGTAATGCTTCGGTGTTCATCTTGGATATGAAGTTCTTAAGTTCTTCATCAGTTATTGTTTTTTGTCTTTGCAAGTT
>CP092869.1:31973303-32003339 GCA_030710605.1 Cordylochernes scorpioides | reverse complement strand
CAATAGAAAAAAAATAAAAGATAAGTGGGTCAGGTGTTGATATTAAAAATAAAGAAGGCATCTCCTGACCACGAGCACATGTGCTTTTTAGATGGCAGATATAAACGTTTAGTTTATTTTTGCTCCACTAGATGGCGCTCTGTCATCTAAAAAGCACATGTGCTCGTGGTCAGGAGATGCCTTCATTATTTTTAATAAATACTAGTATATAAGATCAGCCCGAATGTATATACTTAGAAAGTATTTTTTACTCACCCTAATATTTGAAATGCTACTTATTGGAAATAAGAATACACCCATTGCAATTTTCAAGCCACTATCTATACTCTTAATGTCTCTACGGGCCCTTCAGGTAAACCCGTGCGTTGCCTGGGTCACTCGGCTAGTGTATATTCAAATATATTACTACATACATTACATTGTGTGTGTGACATATATATTATAATATTATACATTAGCGCTCCATCTGTTATGAGAATTCGAAACTATTATAGACGCGTATGATTCCTTAAAGCCCGGAGGACGTATATTTACGTTCGCCCTAAAAATGCCAAAGGCCCGGGGAGGGAATATTTACGTTCCGCATCTTTAAAAATCGGTATAAAATCGGCCGTTAAAGTACGTTCCTCGGGATTTTGCACATAATGTCCTTGAAGTGTCCATCAATTATTGGCTAGTTGCCAACATCTGCACCCCTCCCCGAATTCCATTTTTGTGACTCATATGCCCACGTGCGGTCATTTGTTTATCTTCTACTGTTTCCTTGAAGTAGAGTGCTCCTCTCTTTTTTGTTCTTCATTCGCTCGCTCTAAAAATGGATCCCAACATGCCCAGTACCTCAGGAATTGATTTATTCAATGTTCCTGAAGCTGATGAAGAGTTTGAGGATTATTTCTTATCCGATTCTGGGTCTGAACTAGATGATTCTATTGAAGATCCTCAATTTACTTTGGAAGATCTAGAATCTGATACGGCTGACATTTATTATGAAGAAAGTGAGGAAGAGGTAACTATTTTTATTTTTCTTTCATCCTATTCATATATTTCACCTTTTTTTTTTGCAAATAAGACAACCTACCCCTGAAGATGAAGGATGGACCGAGGTAAGATTACCTTTTGAAAAGCCTACGTTTTCTGGAACCTCTGGACCAAAGGCAGCTTTCTTTCCTGGAACTCTCTCTCCCTATTCAGTATTCAAGAAGTTTTTTTGATGAAGAATTGTTTAGAACGATAAAGTTGGAAACCAACAAATATGCAAGGATGGTGATTGATAAAGCGAGAAAGAAAGGCCCTCTGAATCCTAGGGGGTTGTTGGCAAAGTGGAAAGCTGTTTCTATTGCTGAATCAAAGATATTTTTGGCAATAATTATTCATATGAGCCTTGTACCAAGGCTAAGAGAATATTGGTAAAACACATTGGAATGAGAACAGCTTTTTGCGAATCGACAGGAATGGCAAGGGAAAGATTTGAGGCGATTTTATCAATCCTCCATCTGAATGATAATATGTTATACATTCCACATGGACAATCAGGTTATGATCCAATTTACAAGATAAGAACCTTATTTGATTCCCTTGTCAATAAATTCAGAACCTGGTACTCGCCTGATGAAAAATTGACAATTGATGAGGCCAGTTGTCCTTTTCGTGGACGGGTTCATTTCCGAGTATATATAAAAGGCAAACCTCATAAATATGGGATCAAGATTTATGAGATTTGTGAATCAAGTACAGGGTATACCTGTAACCACCCTAGATACCTATACTGGAAAGCATCCCCATCAGGACCTTCAATATAATTCTATATTGAGCTTAGTTGACAGGAATGCTGAACCTTACTGCACCACATCATCTATTTCGATAAGTGGTTTTCCTCTCCCCAACTTTTCAATCATTTATGGGAAAAGAAAACACTTGCAGTAGGAACAGTCAGGCATAACAGAAAGGGATTGCCAAAAAAAGCTTTCTCGAAAAAACTGAAAAAAAGTGAAAGCCTCTTTTGTCAAAACAGACAGCTTCTCGCATTGAAATGGCGTGACACCAGGGATGTCTTTATGATAAAAACAACCCAAGATTCCAGCATGATCCAGGCTCAAAATAAAATAAGGACGACAGCCTCAAACTCTTTTGATAACCAAACCTGCTATTGTAGTTGACTACAATAAAAACAAGGCTGGTGTCGATAGAAGTGATCAATTTATGGCTTATATTATCCTTTTCATCGGCGTACTCTAAAGTGGTGGAAAAAGCTTTTCTTTTACATTTTCGGCCTCACGATTGTCAATAGCCATATTATATATAATAAATTGACCACGGGTCGAAATATGCCACTTAGAGAATATCATGTGGCTATCATGGAAAGGTTGATGGAAGAAGCAGGTACAGAAATTTTGGATGAACAGCCAAGTGTATCTGGATCATCAGAAAGGCTGATTGGAAAACATTTCCTCACCAAAATCCCTGATACTGGCAAGGCTACCATCCAGAGGAGGTGCAAAGTTTGTTCTAATAAAGGAAAAATAGCATCTGGTAAAAGAGTGAGGAAGAACACCAGCTATATGTGTGAAACCTGCCTGGTTCCTTTAAGCATTGCTGACTGTTTTAAGGCCTTTCACACAAAAGAGAGGTATTGGGAGTGATTTATATTATAGTTTGATTCCTCTTCAATCTTTTCCTCAGAAAAAAATTTCGTCATGTATATTATTTTTATATATTTGATTTATGGAGTGGATTTGATCAATTTGTATTTTTTATCTCTTCTTTATGTACATCAGGTATAAAAAATCTTAAATTTACATTTAACAATAATTTTGAAGTGTATTTAATTGGTTCTCATTAAAATATTTTATAAATATCGAGTTCTTTTTTTAATGATTTATGAATTTTTTATAAACATTCAAAAATAGAGAACGTCCCGGGAGATTACGTCATACCTGTACGAGCTTCAAGTGTTAAATTTAACAATTTTCTATAAGTATACTTAAGATAAATGTGTGTATGATGATATTGTAAACAGTTTATTGAATTATAACAGATGAATAATAAAAATATTTCTTAATTTTTGCCATTTTTTCCCTTTATTCCAAAGAGGTTCCAGATAAAAACCTGAATATTTGGATCTCTTCCTTCTTTGAAATCTTGAAAATCACAGAATAATTCAGGTTGCTACTCCCAACAGTTTTTGAGTTGATATCGTGAAAAACATAAGATTTAAAAGGAAATATATACATTTGTTCATTCCCAGCCTTCCTGACCACCCAGATATCTGAAAATGTATAGTTTCATTGTTATATAAAAGGGCGTACCTGGATCTGTAATGAAGAAAAAAAAATTTTTTTTCAAAATATTTCGAGAGATTGCTCCCTCTTTATCAATTTATTGCACAGTAAACTTAATTTACAAATTCTTGTAGATCACATGAAAACAACTTTGTCATTGGTCAAAAATAATTAATGATAATAATACATTAAAAATTAAAATTTAAACTAATAATAATAAAATATTATGAAAATTAAAGGCTTTTGTGAAATTAGTATTGCAGTATTTTACATAATGTTTTTTTGAAAGAAAATGCAAGGAAATAAATAAAAAAAATAGAAACAAATGAAGTTGACTACGATTATTAGAAAAAAAATCAGGTTAAAAGAGACACATAAGTTTCAGGGATTTCTTCATATCTATTTACACTAGCTGGATCCTTCATTGATGCTATGGCCTCCAGGAATTTCCTCTGGTGTGAGTTCTGGATGCCCCTGTAAATAGTGGAAGTATTTTCCCAATCTGGCTGATGTCCCGATTGGAGACCATGCTCCACCATGGCAAACCTTTCCTTTGCATACTTCCAAGAAGATTTGCGTTCTTGGAGTCTGGTCCCAAGGAAACGGCCTGTCTCTCCAATGTAGGATACATTGCAGCTTTTACATGGGATCTTATACACAACGTTCTTTGTGTTCCCAATCTCCACCTTCTGCTTTGTAATTGTATTTCGGACTATTGTTTTTAAAGATGGTGCATTTTAAAAACAGTGGTTATTCCGGAATTTTTTTAATATATGAGCTATTTTATCAGCTCCTGTTCCATATGGCATTATACATTTATTTTTCAAATATTTTTCACTATGAATACTATTAATTTTATATGAATGTTTATTGATAAATTCCTTCGTATATCCATTCGATATTAATTCTTCCTGGATAGTGTTCAATTCTATATATTTAAGTTTACCAGTGGGGCAATGTGTGAAGGCACGCTTGTTAGTTGAACTAAACGAGTGTTCAAAATTTAAGACTTCCATGTGGTCTGGAAACATAATAAAATTAAATTATAAAATTTGAAAGGTATTTTGGAAATTAGTCCGTCCCCCCCCCCCGACCACTCTGACCACCCAGAAGTCTGAAAATTTGTCAACTTGAATTCTTATCAGGTTCGAATAGGTGTACAGCATTTCAGCCTTCTACGTGCTCTGGAAGTATATCAAAAATTTATTACAAGATTTGTGGACAGACAGAAATGAAGCAAGTTAATAACGAAGCAAGTCTGCTCGCAGCGGATTTGTCAATTCCTCGTACGAGGCGGGAAGTGACGTAAGCAAAACCTGAAATAGTTCTCTTTACTTTTGGTTTGGGTGAACCTTAAATTTAGGGTGAACTATATTACAAAGTTACAGACACACAATGGATCATTGTTTAGGGATAATTGGTACATATTTAATTTGGATAATGATTATTCAATTGATCAATTTTAGTTAAAAGTAACAAAATATTAATTGAGAAAGGGGAACTATATTTATAAAGGTGTCGTGAAATATGTGGTCTTATATTATCATATATATTTATAGTGAATATAAATATATAATGATATATTTTCTGAATATATAAATATATAAAATAATCTGTCAAGTTAAATAAAAGCTTTTAATAAATCTAGAAATTTGTTCATTCCTGGCCACTCCGACCACCCAGAGGTCTGAAAATTTGTAAACTTGCATTTTTAATTGGATTGAGTGAGTGTTCAAAATTCCATACTTCTATGTAGTCTGGAAGCATATTAAAATAAATTACACAATATGAAAGCTAATTTGGAAATTTGTCCGTTTCTCCGGTCACCCTGACAACTCAGATTTCTAACAATTTGTCAACTTTCATTGTCATCAGGTTCTAAAAATTGCACAAAATTTCAGATTCCTACGTGGTCTAGAAGTATATTAAAAATGGAAGCAAGTTATTGTTGGGAATCTCTTATGGTTCAGACAATGAAACAACAAATAACAAGTTTACTTACAGCTGAAGTGGTTTTAAAGAATTAAGCGATTTTACCTTTTATGAAAGTATTTTAAATTTATTATTTTCAAAGAGAGAGAGAGAGAGAGAGAGAGAAAAGAACATTTAACAATTTACATTACAATTACTAATTTTGTAAAACAAAACAATCCTTTGTTCTCGTTTTTATATTACAGTGTTGTCAGTCTAAAAGTATTTCAAGATCATTGATTTACTATTCTTCTTTTTTCCAACAGTTATTAAAAGATTCAAACAACAAAAGTGTTAAAAGTTAATAATAAAGTAATTCCCTTTCAAAGTTTTTAAGTTTGTTTATTTTATTTCTTCCCTTCTAGTGGATGATTCCAAGGTCTCGTCTGTGGCTTCTTCTCAAAAATTGGCCCCTTCTCGTACTGACATTAAAAGCAAGTGATGAGTGTTGTAGAATATAAAAACGACAAATTATGAAACACATATATTTTCTAAAATATTTAATTTACACTTAATATTTAGAATAATCGAAATTAATAATTAAAAATTTTGCGAATAAAAACTTGAACATCAAACATGATGCAGCAATTAAATACGATCTCTAAAAGATAGGAAAGTGAGACGTAATATTTACATAAAGGCATATGTACGAAATGTGTTCATTCGAAATACTCCCATCTGCCTCACTAAGGAATTTTAAACGTTGGTATGTGCCCGAATTAAAGGGTCCTTAAGATTAGATATTTCAGCGACAATGGGGCAGTGTTGTGTGAACGTCTATTGTTATCATGTTATTACACGTCCCATATATAATAGCCCTGGTGATCATGGTTTAGAAGAGCTAGCTGAACATGGGATCCTGGAAGAGAGGTGGTAAAAGATGTTGTATCAGTAGTACTGGTAATAGTAGTTTAGTATTGGTAATATTAATAGTTTGGAAATAATTGGGCAAATTAAATATAAATAAAAAGTCTACCTTTCTTCTCAAAATGGACACAAAAACCACGCGCATCTATTGGCTATTTCTGAGCCGACCCAGGTCGGTGACGAAGCTACAACACTGCTGCATTCAGAATGCCCATCTGGAGACCATGGTTTTGAATGAGTAGTGATGCCATTAACTTTTCTGAATCGTTGTGAATATGTAACTGTCATAATATTGGTTCATTTAATAAAATGTTTAAAGTATATATAATCCGTTTAAAAATATGTTTGCTTTAATTTATTTGAATCCCAATTTGCCTAATCTTAACGAATCCCTTTTAAAGTCAATAAAGTAATGGCACGACAATAGCTCAGACGGAGAAAGGATGATCCCGCCAAACTGTGTGTGGTGACCTTGACACATGTCAGCTCAAGCGGACAGTCCCCCCACGGATGACAGCAGATCGGATGTTCTTTCTCCCAATCAACTTTGTGACCGCTTTCACCCAATTGAATTCGACTCGCCCTCCTGGACTTCACCTGTGTCGCCTACTGCAACACCCTGCCATGTCGACTGCCAAGATAACACCAAGCATCTTATAATTAATATGTCGAAACTGCTGAGAGAGTTACCTACAGATATCCCAGAACTTTCCTAATACATCTTATTTCCCCCCCATTATTTTTAAATCATATATAAACTACTAGCCGAATGACCCGGGCAACGCCCGTGTTTTAATTTAGACACGTGGACCTGTTGGATCATTAACGCCCGTGTTTTACCCGATTGAATGTTTTTATTCAAATACTATTTGTTACAATTATAAATTGGCGCCTTGGCTACTGTTGGCTTCCGTAGGCGTCTCTTACTGGGAAAAAGAAAGAGAGGATTCCATTTAGTTATCAACTAATATATGTCATAATTTGTATATAATTGTATGCACCCCCGACCCACTATGCATGTACAATGTATGATTTTCAAAGATTTAATAAAGAATAAGGTAACTGGAGGAAAGAAAGTGGCAACAAGACATAGGAAGCAGGCTAAAAGCGGGCACAAGTATAAATAACTTGTACAGTCAATACTTCCTGGCAAGCCCGGACGTATCTGGTATCCGCAGAAGTTATATTAGTAGAGAGACGCCCAATATTTCCGGACAGGACCGGACGTATTTGATAACCGCGGAAGTAAATAGAGTCGAACACACCCGATACTTCCTGATCAGGCCGGGCGTAACTAACACCAAAGAAAGCCGCCGGTCCAATTAGAAAGCCTCCCCTAAATAGGTCAACCAATAGAAAAACGGAAACGTTCCATCCTTCGACCAATGGGAAGGAAGACAACTCGTGGTGTTAAATCGAAAAGCAAGAATTGTCAGTAGTGATTTCGCTTCCAACAAGGTGACATCTGCTCTAGACCTCTCTCCCTCTGTTTTAATGTCCATCCATAGAGAGCAAAACAACAACTGACTCACCCGTGCTGGCAAGGTCACGCTCCGCTGCGTCACGTGGGAAAACATACATAGATATTTTCTTACATGTTCTCAGCACATCCCCCTTTTTAAGACTTGAAATATATATATACATTACAAACTTTAAATGCATAATATAATTAATAATGAAGGCGATCCACAGGTTTAACAATTCGTCCACTCCGGGTTCTTATCTGGCCGTCTTCTGAGTCGTTAGAGGGATAATCCACAACTGGGGTCTTTTCATTTTCAACCAGTTCCTCCTCCGAAAAGGTCGGCGTCGATGGGTCGGCTGGATATTGCACTGCATATCCTTTTCGTAGATGGAACCTGTTTCGACGTAAAGTCCCAACTGGAGTATCAACCATATACGACCTTGGTGTCGATGCTTTCTTCTTTACAATCCCCCAGGTTCGCATATCTGTAATCCAAACCGTGTCACCTTCGGATAGCTCCTCCATGTCCGTAGCTCCGCAGCGTCGATCATATCTGGATTTCATATCCTTTCTCCTTCTCCCCTCCTTTCTTTGGATTTTATACGAACTTTGGATTTTATACCAACTTTGGATTAAGATTCTCTGGTGCAATTGGCAAGGTCGTTCGGAGTTTACGTCCCATGAGAAGCTCAGCAGGGCTGTAACCGTTCTCCAAGGGGGTCAATCGATACTCCAGGAGTCCAAGCGATGGGTCTTGATTTTTCTTGAGGATCAACTTAGCAATTTTCACACCTGCTTCTGCCATCCCATTGCTCTGCGGGAATCGAGGACTTGAAGTGACATGTTGGAATCCGTACTGCCTTGCGAAATTTGCAAATTCACGAGCAGCTCCAAATTGCGTCCCATTATCGCTTACAACAGTTTCTGGTATTCCATGTCGGGCAAATATGGATTTGCAACTACGCACCACCACATTGGCTGTGAGCCGATCCAGCTGAACCACTTCAGGAAATCGAGAATAATAGTCAATGACGACTAGATACCACTTATTCTCGAACTTGAACAAATCCATTCCAATCTTTTGCCACGGTCGTGTAGGAAAGTTGGTTGGTATCAAAGGTTCATGTTTTGAGACGGCTTCCTGGATACAGACACTGCACTTTCTGACCGTTTCCGCGATCTCTTCCGAAATTCCAGGCCACCATACCGTCTCACGTGCGCGAAGTCTTGTTTTTGTAATCCCGAAGTGCCCAGTGTGCAACTTATCTAGGATCTCCAGTTTCATACTTGCTGGAATAACAAGACGACAGCTACGCATCAGTAGTCCATTTTGAACGCCGAGTTCATCCTTGACATGCCAATAAGAGAGCAGAGCCTGTGACATCTTCTTCTTATCTGGCCAGCCTTGCTCAAGGTAGTTGACTACTGCTTTCAGGGTCGTATCTTCTTGTTGAGCTTCAAAAATCTTCGTCAACATCTCGTCTTTGTCGGTTATACTCGAGAGAACTGCATTTATATGCGCTGAGGTTGGCCGTTCGTCTTCACCTCCCTCGGTTGTAAGAAGTGGTTGTCTGGATAATGCATCGGCGTCGAGCAGCTCCTTTCCAGGGATATGCACTATTTCGAATCCAAACCTCATCATACGCATTCGGAAACGTTGCAGTCTTGGGGTCAGCGAACTCAATTCTTTCGTCGAAAATAGAGGAATGAGAGGCTTATGGTCGGTCTCAATTCGGAAACGCTTTCCAAGCAGGAAATCTTGAAAACGTTCGCAAGCCCATGTAATTGCGAGAGCCTCTTTCTCGATCTGAGCATATCGTTTTTCGGTAGGTGTCATAGTTCTAGAAGAATAAGCAACAGGTCGCCAGATTCCATTCTTACCTTCTTGCTTCAGTACCGCTCCCAAGCCGTATGAAGATGCGTCGGATGACACCATAGTTGGTTTCCTGACGTCGTATGCTGCCAAGATGGGTTGAGTCGTGAGCAATTCTTTCAACTTTCGGAATGCTCGCTCCTGGCTGCAATCCCAAACGAAGTCTTGACCTTTCACCAACAACTGGTTCAGTGGAGCCACAATTTCAGATAAATTTTCCACAAAGCGTCCCAGATGGTTTACCATGCCAAGAAATCTTCTTACGCCATGAACATCTGTCGGAGCAGGCATCCTCGCCACTGCTTCGATTTTCGCTGGATCTGGTCGAATACCGTCTTCATCCAGTATGTGCCCAAGAAAATTAATTCTTGGCACGCCGAAGACACACTTGGCCTTGTTTAGTGTAACTTTCGCCTCTTTCAGTTTTTGGAGCACTAAACGAAGAATTCGATCGTGAGTCTTGGAGTCGGAGGCAAATATCAGGATATCGTCCAGGTAACACATTACACCGTCCATGCCTTGCAAGATTATTGACATAACTCTCTGAAAATACTCTGGGGCGAGTGAGATTCCAAATGGCATCCTGCAGTATTTATATCTCCCAAAAGGAGTGATGAAGGTCGTTAAATGCTGGCAGTCCGGGCTCAACGGAATCTGGTGAAAGCCACTGTTCGCGTCCAGTTTCGAAAAGAATCTTGCTTCCCCCAGTTGCCCCAGCATGTGCTCCACCACTGGCATGGGATGCACTTCGCGCTGTACATGTTCGTTCAGCCTTGAGAGATCCACACAGAGTCGTATGTCGCCATTCGGTTTACCAGCAATCACAGTCGGTGCACACCATTCAGTCGCAACGTTAACTTGTGCTATGATTCCCGCCTTCTCGAGCTCTTCCAATCTTGTTTTGAGGTTTTCCATCAAAGGTATTGGTACCCGTCGAGGAGTATGCACAGCATATGGTTTTGCTCCAGGTTTCAATTTGATTTCGTAAGGGTTTCCGATCTGTCCCAGTCCTTCAAATACTTCAGGGAATTCCTTGATCGGGTTAATTCTCGTCGCAACCACTTCA
Source organism: Cordylochernes scorpioides (assembly GCA_030710605.1). Lineage (NCBI taxonomy): Eukaryota > Metazoa > Arthropoda > Arachnida > Pseudoscorpiones > Chernetidae > Cordylochernes > Cordylochernes scorpioides. Next base: position 31,992,819 of record CP092869.1, on the reverse strand, counting down.
ATTCGCCTCGCCAGGTTCAAGAGCTCACATGCCCGGCGACTCAGAAGAGGTTCACTCAAACGACGAATGACATAAATCTTCTCCTTGATTTCATAATTGCCATTTCGCAGCGTTGATATAAACATACCCACAGTCTGAAGTTCGGAGAATTCAGCAGCTCTAATGTTGATATCACTTTCCACTAGTCGTTGCTGTCCCAATATCTTCTTGAAGAGACACAGAGGAACACATGTAACATCCGCCTGGGAGTCGAGCTTGAACTTCACCTGTTTCCCGTTCACTTGGATTTCTGCTGTCCATCGCCTCCTGCACTCGTCTTCATCATTATCGAGATTAGATGAATCCTCCACAGCTGAGACCTCCAGGAGAAACCCAATTTCTTCATCAAGTTCAGAAACAGCTTTGACTTCCGCAGTCTTCTCCTGCTTATCTGGGCAGCAATTTGCAAAATGGCCAGTTTTTGAACATAGGTTACATCTTTGTCCTTCAGCACGGCAAGCCTGTCCTTCCCTGTGGGTGAAACCTCCGCATTTTGGACATCGTAATCTTGTTTTGGCTGACTTATCCTTCTTCCTCGAAGGCTGCTGTTGTTGTTTCGGTGATTGTTTCTTCGAGTTGAACTTCACCTGATCGACCTTTTGGCTTGTTGAGGGACGCTGCAGGTCGACTTGCTGCTGTCGAACGGCTTCCTGCTGTCGAACCATTTTCACCGCCTTTTCCAAAGTCAGTTCGCTGTCCAACTGCATTCTTTCAGATAAAGCTTTGTCCCTCACTCCAACCACAATTCGGTCACGGATCAACTGCTCATGAAGACCCTCAAATTCGCAACTATCAGCCAATTTGTACAATGAAGTGATGAATTCGTCCACTGGCTCCCGATCCTCTTGGATTCTTGAATTAAATTTCGCACGTTCGTAGATAATATTCTTTCTGACACAGAAGTGGCTGTCGAACGCCTTGAGGACGGAATCAATTTTCGTTGCCTCTTCCTCCATTTCGAACTTGAAGGTCCTGAATATATCATCCGCGCGGTCACCCATCAAGTACATGAACAAATCGATCTTGTCCGCCTCCTCTTTCTTCTTCATTCCACTGACCACGAGGTATCGTTCGAATCTCTTCCTCCATTTGGGCCATTCGTTGGGAGTCGAGAAGTCGAAAGTTTCTGGAGGTTGAATCTGAGCCATGTTGAATTATCTTCCAAGGTACGCAAAAATCGATATTTTGCGATATACGGGTTCGTATTTTATCCAGTTATCGCTGCCACCATGTTTTAATGTCCATCCATAGAGAGCAAAACAACAACTGACTCACCCGTGCTGGCAAGGTCACGCTCCGCTGCGTCACGTGGGAAAACATACATAGATATTTTCTTACATGTTCTCAGCACACCCTCTGCTCATCCCACAGCTAAGTTCAATCACCGCCATGTGATCAGATAATTAACAATCAAAACCCGCTCCGCTCTTCTCAAGCTTTCTTTCCTCCAACCCAGTTGCCTTTTATTTTCAAACCCCATCACGTGTCCTGATTATTCCTAACTGTATGCATTCACTTCCACTCAAACGACTGCGTTTCAACCAATCCTCACCATTCAAATCGAACAACAAGAAATTCCGCAACGATATTGTCACAGAACGGTTAAGCCGACAGGATTCTACAACAGTGTAATACATCAAATATTGCAGTGTAATAACTTTGGATATATTACATAGAGTCGACAGGATAAAGATATTATGGAGCTTAATCAGGATCAAGATTGAAATTAGCCCAGACGCCAGCAAATCAAACGGCAATGACAAACCCAGAGGAAAGAAGCGGGCAAGAAGAGAGGCGACCAGGCGCCTTCTAGCGGCCATCATATGGCAGATGACCGTGGCCCTCCGACGTGTCAACGCCCCGCAAAGTGAGACGGAGTTCCGGAGCGCCATTCCCCGGGGAGGACGACGGACACAACCCCCGCCAACCCCAGGCGAGCGTCACCGAGGCCGGACACCGACCACCGAGGAGTCATCCACCACCATGCCGTACACCGCCCCCGAAACCAATCCGCGCGATCCGGGACAGCACAAACGATCCCAAAACGATATTCCAGTACCGGACTTCACTTCAATTTCGCGGACGGTGCGAGCAGTCCCGAGCCCAAGCCAACCACCCCAAACCAAGACGTCCCAGAGGAGACCTGTTGAACTGAGGTAGGCACCCACCCTATGGCGTCAAGAAATTGACTTTGGACTTCTATCTAACCTACCTACCCCTTTAATCATGTATCTAACCTTGTACTCAATGAATGCACGCACGGGCTAGGCCAAACCTGTCCGAAAGGACTCGCACTGCAACCAAATTTGTCACACAGGACAACCCTTGCCTGCATTCATTGATCCCACCACCATGTTTATCACTCAACCCAATTACCAGTACTATATGCCCTCAAATACAAGCCACAACGACTTCAACAATCACCATGCCCAAAAAAAACGTGTCAGTACAGCTCACACACTTACCACACAAAATCCATACATGACCATACGTCGTCACACTAACAAACACGCACAACCCGCCCAACAAGCGCGACACTCGCGCCAAAAGACGACAACAACCAACAAACGCATGCACCGTCGTTAGTAACAATCATCTCGTCTACCCAAAACACTAAAAAAATGTTCACCTTAAAAGGTGCCATATACACTAACAATAGAAATTTCGATATATGACTTTAATAAATTTGTTGTTTATAGTGAGAACAGGTTAGATTTTGTACAAACAAGGACTTCGCGTGACACCTTTTCATTCACAATTTTTTTTTTCGATTCGTGTCACAGGTCACCCCACAAAACTTTTCATTTCAGGCCACAGACGCCTTTCACCACGCCTGGGACACGTCTCCACTCAACACGTGTTCACGTCGTAAGCCTCATTTTCACTCAATTCCACCCTAATATCACTGAATAGCATTTTTTACTAAAGTCACAACGACCATTCGATTTAATAAATGGATACAATATCCGGATTTTCAAAATACAAATAACGTCGAAATTACACCACCTACGACAAACAAAAACGATTTTACATCATTCTTCCCAGATAAAGGAGGCCAGAAAATTGACAAAACCCGTGCCAAGTAGAAGATTCAAGTCGCACACAAAATCAATTAGGCGGACAGGAAACGTAGTTCCCCACTTCCTGATCCAATTACGTGCAAACAAGGGAGGGTAATTTTTAGATCGGTCACCACTTTTCCCATCCACAGATTCCTCTCTCTCTATGCCACCAATCTTGGATTCCAATTCAAGCCTGCGCATCGACTTTTACAATGTCAATCAAATCGACTGTCATTCGAAAATCAAACAAGGTACACGCACACACATTTCTTACACAACAAACTTCTAACATTTTCCACAACACACACAAAGACAAAAATTTATAGGGCATGTTTGAGCAATTAAAACATTTAGATCAGGGCATATAGATACAACAGGGTTCAATTCAATACATTTTTTTTGTTTATACATTAACCAATTTTACTATTTTTCAATTAAATTCAAAATATTTAACCAATTTAATAACTTATTCAAATTATTATCATTTTTAATTATCAATTATCATTCTATTTACCACTTAGCTTATATTGCCATAACTTCAATTATCAACGAAAACTCATTGATTTTCGGTTAAACTAAAAACATTAAATCATCCTTTATTGTTGAAACCTTTTTATTTTTCATTTTTCTTTTTTTACCAAGCACTCAACTTTGATTTCGCTCAACCACTTTTTATTTTTATTTGATTTCAAAATACCTTATGAAATTTTATTTTTATTTTTGATTTCTCAAAAGACCTAATAGAATTCCCTCGATTTTTTTCCAATTTCGAGTAGAGTATAGTTAGGCATTTTTCCTTTTTTTTTCTCACCATGCATCAAGCATTCACTTTGATTTCTTCCAACTTTTTATTTTACTTTGATTTCTTCAAAACACCTTATGAAATTTCCTCGTTTTCTTTTCCCAAAATTCGAGCAAAAATTAGTTAGGCATTTTTCTTTTTTTTCACCATGCAACAAAGCATTTTTTTTCCCACCATGCAACCAAGCATTTACTTTGATTTCGTCCAACTTTTTATTTTTATATTATTTTTGATTTCTCAAAAGCCCTAATAGAATTCCCTCGATTTTTTTTCCAATTTCAAGTAGAAATTAGTTAGGCGCATTTTCTTTTCTTTTTAAACCACTATGTACCATAGCATTCATTTTGATTTCTTATAATTAAAAACATTTTTGATTTCTATTAATTATACTCAACCTATATCATCAACACCATTCTATATTACTTCTTATATCACCACCAATGCTTGTATATAACCTCTCAATACCCACAACTAATTTTCCCACAAAATTATTTTTCACTTTACAGAATTCTCTCAGGCTAACCCCTTCTTGAATTCTTCACATGTAGGGGGCGCATCTGTCATAATTTGTATATAATTGTATGCACCCCCGACCCACTATGCATGTACAATGTATGATTTTCAAAGATTTAATAAAGAATAAGGTAACTGGAGGAAAGAAAGTGGCAACAAGACATAGGAAGCAGGCTAAAAGCGGGCACAAGTATAAATAACTTGTACAGTCAATACTTCCTGGCAAGCCTGGACGTATCTGGTATCCGCAGAAGTTATATTAGTAGAGAGACGCCCAATATTTCCGGACAGGACCGGACGTATTTGATAACCGCGGAAGTAAATAGAGTCGAACACACCCGATACTTCCTGATCAGGCCGGGCGTAACTAACACCAAAGAAAGCCGCCGGTCCAATTAGAAAGCCTCCCCTAAATAGGTCAACCAATAGAAAAACGGACACGTTCCATCCTTCGACCAATGGGAAGGAAGACAACTCGTGGTGTTAAATCGAAAAGCAAGAATTGTCAGTAGTGATTTCGCTTCCAACAAGGTGACATCTGCTCTAGACCTCTCTCCCTCTGCTCATCCCACAGCTAAGTTCAATCACCGCCATGTGATCAGATAATTAACAATCAAAACCCGCTCCGCTCTTCTCAAGCTTTCTTTCCTCCAACCCAGTTGCCTTTTATTTTCAAACCCCATCACGTGTCCTGATTATTCCTAACTGTATGCTTTCACTTCCACTCAAACGACTGCGTTTCAACCAATCCTCACCATTCAAATCGAACAACAAGAAATTCCGCAACGATATTGTCACAGAACGGTTAAGCCGACAGGATTCTACAACAGTGTAATACATCAAATATTGCAGTGTAATAACTTTGGATATATTACATATATGCATTTATTTAAGGAGCGACCCGCTCCAACACAATAGTTACAAAAACCAAAAAGCGAGTGGGGGGGGGGGGGGGGCAAAGTCAGCGGCGCCATCGTAGCGAACCAATAGGAGAGCGCCATTCTAAAAAAAAAAAGCAAACGGTGACAGAGATGAAGAACGCACGCATGACGCTCGTAACTGTATATAGAATTTATATTATTCCGATGTAGATGGCACTATACTCGTATGTCATATTTGCTAAGTGTTCAAAATGCCAATAATAATTTACAGTGTTGATGTGTACCATAATTTGATTGCTTATTGCTTTCTAAAATACATATATAGGGTTTTAATTCCAAATATTTTAAATCCTTCATTAATAGTTTCAGTTATTTTAGATAATATTTACCTTTTTTCAACGAGAAAAAGAAACGAGCTATAATTGCTTTGTGTTATGGCACCTTGGAAGAAGAAGAATTTTGTATTTATAAATTTTAAAAGAACATTCCAGCGGCATTAAATACCCATAAACAAATAGATGCTACAACCAAACCAATAATAATTTTAAATATATATTTTTTACAAATGCAACAAATGTTCATAGTTGCCTTCTATTTTCAACTGCGAACTTTAAGAATGGGTAGAATAATTTGAATATTAGAACTGTTCAATGATGCAAAATATTCAAATCACCCTACAGTATACAATCAAAATAAGGCCTTTCCTTATGTTCACATTAGAAAATATATTTTTTCCATTTCTCTATATTAAAATAAAACGCACGGTTTGCCAATATACTCTAACAATTCCCAGAAGCCCACATATACAGGAAACTTCATAAACTTCGAGTCATTTGGACTTATTAATAATATATAAACTGTAATTAATATTAAATATATTGTGTGTGCTTTCTGAATATGTCTAATTGTGATGTTGATTTAGTGGGATATACTGTTCATTTATAATAAACTTGGCAATTTCACAAGTACATATGCAGATCTTCTTGATCACTACCAGGTCTCGCTCTGAATAAGTTAAAATAAAGTGAAAAGTATTTTTTATTGTGAAAAATTGATAGATTTCTAAAACTTAGCTCATCACCAGGCATTTTAATTTGTAGATCACGCGCGTTTCTTCATCAATATTAATTAATATATTTACAAAATTTACCTAATTTGTCTTTCAGAAATAAAAAAAGCGTTTCAAAATATCAAATTTACTCTCAATTTGGGTAGGTTGAAGTAACTTATCCCTGTATATATAAAAGTCAGTGTATGTATGTATGTATGTCGGCTATACACGTCCACAATACGTAACTAATCTGACTGAAATTTTAACACTATATAGAGTAGAATCTGGAAAAACTTATGGTGGAAATTTCAGGTCTCTATCCCGAATATTTTTCGAGTTATTTGCAAATTGCTCTTGCGCTCGCAAGCAGCGTCTCTAGCGGTGAATATGGGAGGTAATATCATCTGACCTAATGTACATGTAAAACGTGTTTTAACAGGACATGAGAAACATCTGAAAAATATATTTGTCGCACTTTTAGCCAAGAAATTTTGAAATTGACAGTTTCAGGGCAAAAATAGTTGTTTTTAGTCATAAAATGATGGTGACAATATTGCTGTATCATGTTTGATTATCAGATACAAAATTGAATCGGAAAATTTTCCAAAAAGCAGAGACCACGGGTGAAGCCAGTTCATTTTTAGTCTGCAGGAACAAAATTCTAACAGAAAAACATTCATTCGAGCAGAAGACATAAAGCCAGATCATCTCTCTATAAAAGTATCGCTTCTCAGACACAAAGTTTGGAGCGGGACGTTTCACAAGAGTGACATCCACGGCGCCAATTTATAATTGCAGCGAATAGTATTTGGATAAAAACATTTAATCGGGTAAAACCCGGGCGTTGCCCGGGTCATTCAGCTAGTTGAATATAAAAATTAAGAGCTGTTTAAAACCACAAAGGAACAAACAAACTCAATAGGAATAATTTCGATATTGTAACAAAGTATTTATTGTTTTATTAGCAGAGTATTATTTTTTATGCTTATATTTTGCTATACTCTGTACACTTCCTTCTTTGCTTATCTTTTTTTTTTTTTGTTTACCATTTCATCGTTTGTTATTGCCTTAAATAAATTGCTGTCTCATCCTGAAGTTTGTCTTCCCTAATTTTCCACGTGGCATTTTGGTGGAGATTCTGGGTAAGTTAGGGGAGACAAACTGAAGACCGCCGAGAAGACCTTGAAGCCATGGGTGCAGTGATCTACATTTTCGGAGACTGACTCCAGGATTCCACCGCCGTGCTAAAGCCAAGACTTCCCTCGAAGATGACGATGTCCCTATAGACGATACGACGACAAAGCCGCTCTTCACGCCGCAAGAAAAAGAACACAAAGGTACTAGGGACAAAGTTCCAAGACTTCGATGGAATCCTTGGCAGAAGCACGTCAGATCCATGTCAGTATCTACAATAATTGCTAGCTGTGGGTCACAGCTTCCACAGTGAAGAAGCTATGTAACAAAGTATTTATTAATTTTATTATTTTTATTAACAGAGTGGTCATTTTTATGTTTATATTTTGCTACTCTGTAAATTTCCCTCGTGGCTTATCCTTTGTTTACCATTGATAGTTTTTTGTCTATGCCTCAAATATATAAATTGTTGTCTCATCCTGAAGTTGGTCTTCCCTAATTTTCCACGTGGGATTTTGGTGGAGATGCCGGGTAAATTAGGAAAGACAAACTGAATATCGCCGAAAAGACCTAGAGGCCATGGGTGCTGTGATCTACATTTTCGGAGACTGGCTCCAAGATTCACCGCCGTGTCAAAGCCAAGACTTCCCTCCAAGATGATGATGTCCCTATAGACGATACGACGACAAAGCAGCTCTTCACGCCGCAAGAAAAAGGACGCAAAGGTACTAGGGACAAAGTTTCAAGACTTCGATGGAATCCTTGGCAGAAGCACGTCAGATCCATGTCAGTAACTACAATAATTGCTATCTGTGGGTCACAGCTCCCATAGGAAAGGAGCTATGTAACAAAGTATTTATTATTTTATTAGCAGAGTATTATTTTTATGCTTATATTTTGCTATACTCTGTACACTTCCCTCTTTGCTTATCTTTTGTTTATCACTCATAGTTTGTTCTTGCCTTAAATAAATTGCTGTCTCATCCTGAAGTTTGTCTTCCCTAATTTTCCACGTGGCAATATGTTAGAAATCCATATAAAATGACTAATGAGGGAATCTTCTATGTTTATATCTGCATCTTATGTTCTGATAAGTTTTGGATGATATATTTGTGTGTGTATGAATAATAAAAAAAGGCTTCCGAGGGTGAGTTTCTTGATTTTATCTTATACGAGATATTATAAAGCGGTCCCTTGAAACACATATCCATGGTTATAACGAACTTTTTTCGGCCACAAAAATATTTTTAAAAGGCAAAACAAAAAAATATGAGAAAACAACATTTTAAAAACCTTAGCTTTTCATCAGATAGTATTTTTTTCTAAAAAAAAAAATAATAATTGACATATCACTTTACAAATGCTCATTTGCATTTTTTATTTGAATATTCTGGGTGGTTCTTGAAAGTGTAGAATGTTTTTAATTACCCATAAATTACATTTTATGTGACATACAATAAATATTTACAAAAATAAAGCGGTTTAAAAACAAACAGATAAGAACAATAATAGGGTGACAAAGGATTCAGGCAACTTTTCTGCTTAAATTTTATCATTTCTAATGGTTCCCTTATGGCTTATTTTCTGGCTTCTCTTCTCGCTTCCCTTCAGCCCCGCACTAATCACTTCTAAAGCACCTCGCAAATGAGGGTATGTGTGAGATGAAGCTGGAATCAAAAGTTGACACAATGGTCTAGTAGAGAAATATGAATTATATTTAAACATAACATTTTAAAAGTTGGAGAGAAAGAGATAGGATGACGCAGCAAAGTCAAAGAGTCGAAAACTGGGAAGAGAAACCAAAAAAGTTCCCAGATTTCCGACGCTTGAAGTGACGTCACTGGGCTTCGGGTTTCATCTGTGTGTGTATCTGATAGCTTCACAGCAAGGATGTCTGATAGTAAGTAAATCGATTGATATCAAGTCAAAACTGGAGATAATCCAAGCTGTTGACTTTAACATGGGGTCAAATACAAAGTTCGCGGAGAGGTTTGGCATCTCTAAATCAACTTTGTCGCCATATCATCGCCAATCGAGAAAAAAATCGACACCTGTGCGAAGTCTTCTTCAAGAGGAGCGATGAAGTGAATGAGAAGGTCAAGTCATGATGATATAGATAAAGATCTTTTTACTTAGTTCAAGGACATGAGAGCTACAGACGTTCCTCTTTCCTCTTTCAGGAAAGATGCTACAAGAAAAGGGTCAAAAGTATCTAAAGAGCTTGGCATCGACAATTTTACTTCTTCATGTTCGCTCTGAGGCTTAAAGCAACGACAAGCAATCACGTCACTCGTTGTCTGCGAGGATAAAAATAAAGTAGATCGAAAATATGCTGATACCTGGCTTCAGCATTTTTTGCCAGAATACCAGACCTATTTGCCCTGCAGTGCCTTTAACCTCGATGAAGCTGGAGTTTTTTACTCCGACCTACACTACAAAGGACATAAATGTTACGCGGTACCCGAAGTAAAGAGAGATTGTCGCTCGTGTTTTATTGCAATGCAGATGGGTCAGAGAAACTCAAGCCCTGGGTAATCGGAAAATCTAAAAATCCAAGGTGCTTCAAAAGCATCGATAAAATTCTACCATTCATTTATACCCACAACAAATCTGCTTAGATTAATTATCAAGCCTTTCGCGAATGCCTTATTAAGTTTAATCGACATATGGCTTTCGAGAAATGACATGTTATTTTGACATTGGACACCCGCACTGCATACAACGTTGAAGGTCTACAGCTGTCCAACTTCAAAATTATATTTTACCCTTCGCATTCAACAAGTTGAATGCAACCGCGCTTGTGACCAAGCGATATTTAAAAATTTCAAAACATTCTACCAGACTACCCATGTTTGAGCAATGGTTGAATCAGTTGAAAATCACAAAGTGAAGCCGAAGTGGAATATTATGTAAGCCATACAGCAGTGTCATCCTTTGGTCGAAAAATATCTTCTCAAACCATGAAGAATTATTTCTTGAAGCCGTGGACTCTATTCATAGAATCGGCCGCGGGAGGAAGAAGAATCAGTAAAAAGCGCAGTAAATGCCTGGAACCTCATTTATCCACTGCTAAATTGCAGCTTTGATTGGTAAATAAGCAGTGATGATAATGCGAGTTCCAGCAAGATTTCCGACGATCTGTCTCAACCTGAAATTCAGTCCCACGTCGATCGATTCATCTGAACTATCTGTCTGGCGAAGAACAAGCAAATGGAAATCAAGGCCTTCTTTTTTATTGTTTACTTTTAATATTCCCTTTATATTTTAGGGGCAAATTTTCCCCTTTTTCTATAGTTTAATTTGTCAATATATTTTCCCAGTCTTTTTTTATTACCTCACTATTCCTCAAAATATTTATTTTTTGATCACATATTAAATTATTAGCTTTAGCATTAAAAATTTGTAGAAATTTGTCTATTAAAATTTATATGCTACTCTATTTTATTCAATATTATTTATGACCAATATTGCAGACATCTATTAACTGTTGATTTTTAGTCTTCAAGTTGTAGAATTTAATTAGTATCCATTATACTTAGGTAAAAATATTGACCAAATATTTACATTTATAAATAAAAATTTTGAGCCTAGCTATTTCAATTTATAACACAAAATTTGCCTTCATAGCACAACATGACGGAAATATGGTGGTGGCATCAGTACTAATTTATTTTTCTTTCCGTTGGAGAGAACACACAGGCCTCGGTTATAAATAACAGGCATTTTCTGATCCCCTTTATAAACGGGCTTTATTTGATTTATATTTTAGAAAAGTTTATTTATATTTTTAAAAATATGTATTTTCCCAAAATTGCATTGATATTTGTGAAAACCAGACAAACTATCCAACTAACCGGGAGCTAAATTGTTAACGATAAACCTGCATTCAACAAAAAAAATTGGTCAGTGTCAATTGCTGATTTCTAAACTTTATCAGTTTTTATCGAAAATAAGTATTTGATATATGAGGCATTGATTAAAAATAAATGATCGCATTTAGTCTCGACTATATGAATGATATATTTAAAAATTAATATATAATTTTTGAGGTCAATGAATAAATTGAATTTGACCAAAATCAACAAGAACGATGGTGTCATAATATTGTTTTGTGTTATTTATATTTTGTTTTGATTATAAGTTTGCTGTTAATTTCAGGGCTAATGAACTGCATAGACGTATTATTAATAAAATAAAATGGGTAAAGAGCAAGAGTTGCTCGAGGCCGCTAGAGTAGGAAATCTATCAGTAATCGAACGTATATTTAATAGCAAAAAAAGTGGACAGCTTTTAGCCAGGTACAGTTTTTTTTTTTTAAATTCTTTTATAAAAAACTGATTTATATGTGAAAGTGTTTGATACACATATTAAAAATATATAGATCATATTTTAAACGAATTAAGATGTGTATACGAATAAAATCCAACTGCATTTAAAAACTTATCATTTAAAGGCGAAAAAAGGACGCATATTATTTAATCTATTTAATATTTAAATATCCTTATATATAAACCTTTTGTCATATAAACAAACGGTCAAAGCCTATTTAAACTATTTTGACATATTTCAATTTTAGATTTAAAAAAACTCGGTCTTTTTACATTTTTGTCAAAATATTCTCGATTTTAAACCATATTTAAATGGGTTTATAGGTATAAATATTGAAAACTCAAAATATTTTTCATATATTTTGTCAATATTCTGAAATATTTTGTCATCATGTCTTTTGATTTTACAATTAAAATAGTATATATCTTCTGTCATCTAAGAAGGAATTTTTGAATCTATTCATAACAAAATCTATTGTTACACCAATATATTATACCTGAATTTGGGAGGTTTGGAGATGTCATAAAATATAGCATTTTGATTAGTGGTTCTATCAGACAATTGAAAACAAGCTCTTGTCATTTCCCATGTTCTCTATTTTTTACTTTATTCTATTTCTACCATTAAAGGTATTTAAAATGGGAATGAATATAGATAGAAAATATTACTCTCCAAGAAATACCTTATTGTTTACAATTCTGGCTAGCAGTGGTTTTTCAGTAAAAATGTATATTTTTTTCTTAATAAATAAATAAATAATTTTGATATATTTTATTTAGCTTTTATAAAAATTATATTCAATTTAAAAAATAAAAAAAAATTGTAATGGATTATACGTACTTCTATATAATTGCACACATCTCACATCACACCTTGTCTTTACGCCCGTTGAAGAACAATGTCGTTCCAAAGCAAGCAAAATAAACATGTTCTATAGAAGAAGCTCGATAAGGCACAATTTGGATTATAGATTATAAACACAAGGTAATAAGACCAAATCCAAATAACACAACACACACACTATTTATTTATTTAGATTTGGTCTCATTACCTTGTGTATAGAAGAAGCTCCTCTTAAGTTTATAATTTACAATATGAATTGAAGTCTGTTATTGAATTATGGTTGGTTAAAATGATTATCAAATAATTGTAGCATTCAGTGGTAGTGGACTTTTTTATCTGACATTTTGTTGTCAATACTTGAATTGAAGTAAATATAATATGATGGAGATTCAAAAACATTTAGATTATAGTAAATGTTAAAGAGGATAACTTGAAATAGTTGGGCTTTGAAAATTTGGTTGAGAATTATAGTAAGTTAACACAAAGCAATAACGCGCCATCTATACATATAAAATGAAAGGATTTAAAAGCACGAATGTTTATTTTGTACATAATAAAAACTTCTACTGTTCTCACTGCGATGAAAAAATATATTGGGAGGGCTTGGCTCATCAGTGGTGAACCCTCCCAGCGGTTTCGCCAATTTAATCCACCAGACTGCTTCTCAGAGCTCTAATACTGTATTGGACGATTCTGCTTATATACACAGCACTGAAGGGTGGAATCTCAGAATTGGTTTTCAAGAAGACTATGGACATAAGCTTATAGGACAGTAGAATTACATTCAACTATTTTTTTATTATGTATAAAATAAACATTCGTGCTTTTAAATCCTTTCATTTTATATGTATAGATGGCGCGTTATTGCTTTGTGTTAATTTATGCCTAACTGGCCTTGTCTTTATTGTTTGCGGAAGAGCATTGCTCGATGCAAATATGTCCAAATATGCAAATATGTCGAAGCTTATGTCCATAGTCTTGAAAACCATTTCTGAGATTCCACCCTTCAGTGCTGCGTATAAAAGCAGAATTGTCCAATACAGTATTAGAGCTCTGAGAAGCGGTCTGGTGGATTAAATTGGCGAAACTGCTGGGAGGGTTCACCACTGATGAGCCAAGCCCTCCCTATATATTTTTCATCGCAGTGAGAACAGCATAAGTTTTTATTATGTATAAAATAAACATTCGTGCTTTTAAATCATTTCATTTTATATAGAATTATAGTAAGTGTTAAATTATAGTCAGTTGAGAGGCTATATTGTTAAGTTGAAAATATCAGGACTCCAGGGATAAATTAAGAAAAAGGCATCTCCTGATTGTGCAACTAAAAGTCCCAGTACAATTTCACTTTTGTAATAATTTTTCCAGGGATAAGTTTTTTTTTTAAATAAAAAGAAGCAGATATTTTCAAATTGATATTGATACAAGGCACAATTGGGAATATAGATTATAAACATAAGGTAAATAAAACCAAATATTTCACACACTATTTATTTATTTAGATAGGGTCTTATTACCTTATGTTGATACAAGAGATTATTGAATTGTGTGAACTCAAGACTATATTGTACAAATAAATTAAATTTAGATACAATGTCATTTTCCAGTTATCAAAATTCGAAACTATTATAGACGCGTATGACTCTTTTTGAAGATAAAATAATTTTTACTGCCCTTACTGCAATGGAAAAATTAATGGGAGGGCCTGGCTCATCAGTGGTGAACCCTCCCATCGGCTTCGCTAGTTTAATCTACCATACCACTGTTATATTGCATTTTACGATCTTCCTATTATAGTGATACTGATGCTAGACTCTTGGAATGGGTATTTTAGATTAACTATGGACATAAGCTTTGAGGATAGCAGAAAACATACAATTATAAATATATAATATGCTTTGAGCAATCACTCTTCCGCATACATCAATTTGTGTCTTTTATTTGCAGTTAGTTTTCACATCAAAATTTTATTTGGGGACCTCGGGGCTTAAAAAATCTCCATCTCTTCTTCTTCTTTCTTATCTCCACTCAATCATATCTGGGGGAAGTAGAATGCGTCTGCCTTTGTCATTAAGACTGGGAGCACTATTCAGTGACAGGCCGACTTAGCTCCAAAAGAAATGGCCGCCTCTGACATGAGAAACAGACGCCATGTGCAGCCGCTCCTAACATGGAGTACAAACGCTGCTCATCCTGTATCCCTGGATCAGGAGCCCTTACAGGGTACTATCAGCCGAGCCAGCTGAGCCCAGTTTTTTAGTGAGCTTGTTAATGCTCCCCCTCCTCCTTTTTCATCCGGGCTTGGGACTGGCAAAGGCGGAGTTAATCTCCATCTTAAATATGGTGAGGCCACTGTGTAACAGTAGAATTCCAATCCCATTTAAATTATTTTTCCATTATTACCATCCTCTCTCTTGCTTCATGTAATTTTCCATTGCCATTTCCTCCTACCAGACAATTGAGTTCTTCTTCCTCTCAAAGCCAAACATTTTTTATTTGGCAGTCACTTCCTCATCTCTCTATTCATTGTGTCCTTGGTACTCACCCAAGTTTACCTGCGGTGTCTACACCCTTGCAACTGTCATTAGGGTGGGTAAAACCTCTGTCAATATTTACAATGGTCCCTTCCCTTTATTTACAGCCTCAACATCACTGGTCTGCTAGCCATTAAAAGTGATCCTTTTAATAAGGCTCATTATTGAGGTCTCAAATCCCATTGAAGACTTCGAGTCTTGTGTAAGTTCTCTCACTAAAGTCGTCTCATTTTTAGAAAGTCAAAGATAAATACAAAATATCCTTTTTTTTTTCAATTTCACACACAACCTCAAGATTTTCTTTTTTTTTTTCCAAATGCTTTTCATACCTGTTTGTTCCTTTCAAGCATGCTATTTTTAATTTTCACTATTTTTTCATAATCTTTTTAACTGATATAGATTGGAAAGGCTTTGTTTTCATAGTTATATATTATCCCCATTTGTTCTTTCAAAAGAAGTGTAAATGGCCATTAAAATGATGTTTGTTTTAGTTTATTAAAGATTAGGATAGGTTCTTAGTTGACATCATTGGTAGTCTCAGATAAGTTGATACTCCCGGAGGTGGGTCTTTCATTGGAGGTTGAAGGACAATTTGGTTTTTGATTCTACAAAAGTGGGTGATCAGGAAGGTGATGGCATATCTGACAGAGCATGGGAGGTTTTGCTGGGTCAAACATTAAAAAACAAATGTGAAAAAAATCATAGATGAGTTAAAAAAAGAAAAGAGAGAAAAAAAAAAAAGAAAAAGAAATGGCAGCTGCTAAGTGAGGTGCCGGCATTAAAACTTGTTGTGTAGATAGAATTAAGTGGTGTAATTGCCCAGCTAGGTCAACCTAGATTATCCAATTCTATGCCTGTTTTTAGGGTTTGTTGCTTATCATCAGCAGGATGCTCTAACCTCCTCCTTATATCACCTGGAGTTCTTATCTCTCCTTATCCCCCTCCAGCAGGTGTGTCAGCTGAACAGGGAAAGATTAGAGCATCTATAAACATCAGTAATGCCCATTTGGTGGTTTCTGAAGTGGAGCACTCTGGCTGTCAGTTCCAATTCTTCATTGAAACACTTTTTTTTTTTTAATAAAGGTGTTAAAATGCTTCGACAGTGAATGTGAGGACTGGCTGCTGTGTCATTTTGTAAGTGCAGATGTCAAACTGACATGTGGTGGAGTTCCCATCATGGCTTGTGCTGTCTACTAGGGAGGGCTGAAATAAAGAGTTGTTTGAAGACCTGAATAGTTTATTCATGAATGTTATCTGATGTTCTAGATATGAGCCAAGATGTGTTAAAGCATTCAGTATTGAGTGAATGTAAATCAATTATAAGGCAATAATGCACCATCTATATATAAGAAATTAAATTAAACACAAATGTTTCTTTTTTAAATAAAATAAACTTTTTCTCTACTCTTCTTACTGTAAGGAAAAACCCTTCCAATAATTTTCGGAGTAGTAAGGACAGTATATAGAAAGTTGGTTTTATTAAAAAAAAAAAATTGTGTTTAGTGGTTTCTTATATAGTGGGTAGATGTGTTTCTCAATTATGGGCAGTTTGTGTGAAGTCTCTCCATGTTGATAGCCCCTCCTCATACCTGGCCAGGAAGTAAACTCAATCAGATGGTAAAATGATATCTACATCATCACACCAAAGTTTATAGCAAATCTAATATCGGGTCTTTTAAATAGAACTTGACTATTTTTAAATGAGAGAAATGCCATTCCTTAAAAATTATTTTTCAATAAGTAACAAAAAGATGAAACATCTGTGATGATTAGATGAAAGAGAGAAATGTCAACATTCACTTCAATCCATTGTGTATATGTGGTATTTTCAATGAGTAGTAATGTTAACACCGCTTTGAATTTTGGTCTTTTTTTTAATATTCTGACAGTGGTCAAATTTGAGTATTTAAAATATTTGTAGAATAAGTATTTTATTGGGTTATGAATAACACTGTTGCTGGTAGTGAGTGTGATAATTACACACTGTGTGAACTATCATTGAATGCATCCACCCTAATCCTGGGTAAAGAGGTGTGTGTCCACATATTCTTAGAAAGAAGGGCACAATATGGGGAGAGGATAAACCTACTTACTACCTACTCTCTCACAACTTATAGATTATTTACATATTAACAAAGCCCTTCTTTTTTAATACAAAGAAGTAATAAAGCACAATTTGGATTATAGATACAAGAAAATAAGACCTAATCCAAATAATTTAATAGGGTGTGACGTTTCGGTAACAATGCTGTTACCAAAACGTCACAACCTATTAAATTATTTGGATTAGGTCTTATTTTCTTGTATAATACGAAGAAGTTTATGAGGTATCACTTCATCAAAATAATGCTCTGCCTTTGTGAGCAATTACCACTTACATCCCTGAACAACCAACTTTGTAAAATCAAAATTGACTTGATCAACCTAACCCAACCTCCAATGAGAGATCACCACCTCCAGGAGAGCCCAGATGTTTAGATGGGAGGTTATAGTGTATGTGGTATCTACTCACAGTAAGAAGTTGGCAATCCTCTAAACTATAGAAGAGAGGTGAAATTAGCAAACAGAGGTGGACCTTGGCTTCAATTGTGCTTATAGACCATGCCATTGAAGTTTGGCTTGAGGCAGCTGGTGGCCATACAGCTGTTGGTGATTGTAGAAGGAAAACAACTTTGTTTATGGAATTGGTTGCATTTTACCCCTTAAGGCTGGTATTGGAGCACATTTATAAAGGATTACCACTCCATCTTTTGGTCATGTTGGAGGTGTAGCCAAGAAGAGGGAAGACTGGTTCGATGATCTCAAAGAATGGTTAAGATCACCCAGACCAGGATGGCTGATGACATGATGAGATCCTCCCACCACAAGCTCCCTGAGCACCCTCCTTGGTAAAATCATAAAGGATTTGAACTACCATAATCCATCCTCAAATGAGAGATCATTTCCAGGGAGAATCCATGTTTTCTGGGCTATGGGTTCTCATGTGTGGAGCTATGTTCTTACTTCACCACAAACTGGTAACAAGACCAGAAGTCCCAGGGTGAGAAATGTACGACATATGTTTAGTGGAAGACTCACAGAATGATATGGGGTGTTGTTGTGAGAGAATCAGGTTGAAAACAAGGAGATACTCTCAGTTGTGGTGATGGCTTCAGCTGCTGCAGGAAATGCACCGTTGTATTACTCTAGTTCTGCTCTCACTTTACCATTTTTTTAGTTTTAAGTACCAACAGAGGGGGTGTAGATTCGAAACATATGTATGTATGTATGTATGTGGTAACCGAGGGTCAAACCTTTAGTAACCGAGAGGGACACTCAGGGCGTGGAGAGTTTTCCAGTACCTCTCTGCACCTTGGAGGACCTTTAACAGTTCTCACAGAGTACAGGCAGTCGTGGTCGAGGCAGAGTGGAAAGCTTGGGAATGTCCACACACAAAAAACGAAGAGACACAGTTGTAGTAGGAAAGTTCCGTGAACAGATAGGAGTCGAGCTAAGAGCAAGATGGAGATAGAAGAGTTCTTACTGTTTTACATGGTCGATGAGGTGGACCTGGCTACAACCGACGAGGGCTTACGCCGATGGTGAAGAGACTGTGATTTCGGCTAAAACCGAGGTTTTATATACCTTTGCCGAGGGGGGAGACATGCAGGAATTTGGACTTTGAACGGGTGCAAAGTGCGTGGGGCGTCTGCGCTATTCTGCACCCTTTGACCTTGATGGCAATGACTTGCCAAATTGTTTATAATTGTTTATACTTGTTATAAGTATTATACAATATAGGGTTGTTGGTTTAAATTACCATATGTACATATTATGGGGGTGTGGCATCTTTCATTTCTGACCCTATTGCATCTTTTGCCTCCTTTGTCAGCATAATGTCATAGGTTTCACCCAACATACACTGTTAGAAAGTGATAAATTTATATTAACTTACCTTTTTTTTCACTCACAAAAACTAGCTCATCTTGGGCTGTGTTGTTCCAATATACAAATATACACTTTATTCCATTACATGCATAAGATGCAAACATCATGTTTGTAATTTATTTCAATCCATTCACACTACATAGAATTCAGTACTTTTGTCTGAAGATGGTAACAACGCTGTTACCGAAACGTCACACACTATTTATTTATTTGGATTTGGTCTTATTACCTTGTGACTACATAGAATTGTATAAGCCCACTCACTGAATACCAACTTCACCTTAGTTCTCTATAAAGTGTCTTTTGATCAACCAAGACTTGACATGGAAGATTACTTCACTGAGCTTCCACACCAATGTAAGTTGAACATTACATGTGCCGCCACCATGGCTTGGAACACC
>CP092869.1:31941293-31973203 GCA_030710605.1 Cordylochernes scorpioides | reverse complement strand
ATCTAAAGTGAATTGCACACATCCTTCTGACACACAGGGTGATGATAACCAACATGAAACTACACAGGGCTGTTGTAACAATGACTCACTACACAGATGCTGAAAAGGAAGTGAGCTGCCCTAGATAGAGAGCCATAAATGTTCTGCCTTAGACACTCTTGAACTCAGTACAAACCATTTGATGCCATCCAAGCCAGTACCTAAATGCAATTAAACTCGCACCCCCTAAAATATATATATTTTATAATAACCAAAAAACACAAGGTCCAAATCCAAATAAATAAATAGTGTGTGACGTTTCGGTAACAGCATTGTTACCATCTTCAGACAAAAGTACTGAAATGTAATAAGACCAAATCCAAATATAGTGTGTGACATTTCGGTAACAGCGTTGTTACCAGAACGTCACACACTATTTATTTATTTGGATTTGGTCTTATTACCTTGTGTTTATAATCTATAATCCAAATTATGCCTTATCAATAACCAAAAAAAAAAAAAAAAATTACAAACAGCTTGTCGAAATGTTGAGACAATAAAAAAGATTTACTGGTCGAAGTATCATTAATTTGAAGAACTATGAATCCCGGCCAGGCAGCCTCTATCTTTACTATATTTATAATTTGTACTATTTCTAAGATGAGAGCTAATGACGATGAGATTCTTTATTAGAGATAAAGTATCTCGTCGTACCTGTAGCCTTTATCTTTTCCTAGAAATGATATCCTGAGAATTGTAAGTTGTACTATGTCACATGTAGTTCCACACCTACATAGACCACATGCTTTCTTGATCCTTGAGGACCCATTAATTCTTGTGGGATCAGTTGGCCCTCAAGGATCAAGTATATTTTTTACAGGTGTCATATCCAAGTAATAAAAATTATGGCTTTTATTTTTAATAGTGCTACCATTAAAAATATTCCAAGTAAAAAGTAATTTCAAATAATTTTAGCATGCTAATAATTTTATATGAATTATTAGCTTTTGAATTTTTTTTTAGTAAGTAATGTTTGAAATTTAAAAGAGAATGATAATGTGGGGTATTTTCACTATTTAACATGGCAATACATTTGAAAATCACAAAATCTGTAAGGCTATTGCTAATATATAATACTATTATATATTATTATATTATATTATATTATTTATTGCCAATTTGAATATAATGCTGCTGTCCTATAAGCTTATGTCCATAGTTTACTTGAAAACCATTTCTAAGATTTCATCCTTCAGTGTAGCATATAAAAGCAGAATGATCCAATACAGTATTAGAGCTCTGAGAAGCGGTCTGGTGGATTAAATTGGCGAAACCGCTGGGAGGGTTCACCACTGATGAGCCAAGCCCTCCCAATATATTTTTTCATCGCAGTAAGGACAGTAGAAGTTCGTATTATGTATAAAAGAAACATTCGCACTTTAAATCCTTTTATTTTATATATACGTATATCCATCTGTATAGTATGTGTTGCACTAAAATATTTGTTAAAACATTTTACCATGTGTCAGATCAGTGAGCACCTCTCTCTGAGTAAAACAACTATGTCCTCACAACCTCCGATGAGAGACCAGGATGTGTGATGTGTGTTCCACTCTAGTTAGAAACTAAGTGTCATCTCTGAGGTCAGCCAGACCGGAGTTTACTTCATTGTTGCTCTTTTTAAATGACCATTAAAAGTAATAAGCTGAATATAAATACAAAAATTTGTTTCCTTCTAAAATGTATTTGATTTCAATATAAAAAAAAGCACACAAACATTTTCCACCTGGAGGTCATAAATCTAACCTTCCTCCCATACCACAGCAGCTCTCAATAAATCTTGTCCTCCACAACATCCTATCTGGTATTGCTGTGTGATAAATGGCTGCCGGCTACTAGATCTTCCTTCTCACATTTCCTTGTCATCTTTGACATGTCAATTTCATAGTTTTTATTTTATTAGCATGGCTTTTGATTTTTTTTTTTATAATTTCATATCACAGAAATCTTTTTTCTTATCTCCACTCAATCATATTAGGGTATCAAGCTTTTAGAGCTTGAAATTTTGATTGTGTCTGCTGAGGGGATGTAGAGCTAGCTCATCAATGCCAATAGAGTCAAAGATGTGGTTTGGAATTGTAGGTTGAGAATTGCAGTTAGTACATAGTGGGAAACCCCAGTCATATCACAAATAAATTAACCAATTGCAAATAGGGTGCAAATATTTTTAATTCACCTTTATTGAATTTATCTAGTAATAAATTAAATTTTATTGCCCTCTATCGTTAAAATTTTACACAAATAAATTTACTGGCAATGCCATTGCCAGTGGCATGCCAATGGCATTGCCAGTAAATTTATTTGTGTAAAATTTTATCTAGTAATACCTATTAATTTTTAATAGACTGATTATGCTGCTGTCTTTCCAAGTAAGCCTTTACTAACACCTAGACTAGGAAACATTTTATTGCATTATGATTTACTTTTAAAATTGTGAAGTGAGATTCATGTATTTTGTGTTGTTAGGTATAATGTGCTCAATTTGAGAACATGATTAATTGAAATGGGAATCAAGGCCCATTTTTGTAAATGTAAAATGAATCTGGCAAGTGCTTTTTTCAGTTAAAGGGATCGCTGATTTTCTAATAATATAGAGGTCCAGAGAGTAGATTGTCCATTTCTAAATGTGTAGAAGTCCGGAAGTGGTTTGTTAATTTTTTTAAATATGAAGAGGTCTGGGGAGTGGTGTGTCCATTGTGTAAATATGAAGAGGTCTGGGGAGTGGTGTGTCCATTGTTTAAATGAGCAGAGGTCTGGGGAGTGGTGTGTCCATTGTTTAAATGAGCAGAGGTCTGGGGAGTGGTGTGTCCATTGTTTAAATATGAAGAGGTCTGGTAAGTGGTGTGTCCATTGTTTAAAAGAGCAGAGGTCTGGGGAGTGGTGTGTCCATTGTTTAAATATGAAGAGGTCTGGGGAGTGGTGTGTCCATTGTTTGATTATGAAGAGGTGTGGGGAGTGGTGTGTCCATTGTTTAAATATGAAGAGGTCTGGGGAGTGGGGTGTCCATTGTTTAAATATGAAGATGACTGGGGAGTGGTGTGTCCATTGTTTAAATGAGCAGAGGTCTGGCGAGTGGTGTGTCCATTGTTTAAATGAGCAGAGGTCTAGGGCGTTCTGTGTCCATTGTTTAAATGAGCAGAGGTCTGGGGAGTGGTTGTCCATAATTTAAATATGAAGAGGTCTGGGGAGTGGTGTGTCCATTGTTTAAATGAGCAGAGGTCTGGGGAGTGGTGTGTCAATTGTTTAAATATGAAGATGACTGGGGAGTGGTGTGTCCATTGTTTAAATGAGCAGAGGTCTGGGGAGTGGTGTGTCCATTGTTTAAATGAGCAGAGGTCTGGGGAGTGGTGTGTCCATTGTTTAAATGAGCAGATGTCTGGGGAGTGGTGTGTCCATTGTTTAAATGTGCAGAGGTCAGGGGAGTGGTGTGTCCATTATTTAAATGTGCAGAGGTCAGGGGAGTGGTGTATCCATTGTTTAAATGAGCAGATGTCTGGGGAGTGGTGTGTCCATTATTTAAATATGAAGAGGACTGGGGAGTGGTGTGTCCATTGTTTAAATTTGCAGAGATCTGGGGAGTGATGTGTCCATTGTTTAAATGTGCAGAGGTCTGGGGAGTGGTGTGTCCATTGTTTAAATGAGCAGAGGTCTGGGGAGTGGTGTGTCAATTGTTTAAATATGAAGATGACTGGGGAGTGGTGTGTCCATTGTTTAAATGAGCAGAGGTCTGGGGAGTGGTGTGTCCATTGTTTAAATGAGCAGAGGTCTGGGGAGTGGTGTGTCCATTGTTTAAATGAGCAGATGTCTGGGGAGTGGTGTGTCCATTGTTTAAATGTGCAGAGGTCTGGGGAATGGTGTGCCCATTGTTTAAATGTGCAGAGGTCTGGGGAGTGGTGTGTCCATTGTTTAAATGTGCAGGGGTCTGGGGTGGTGGTGTGTCCATTGTTTAAATATGAAGAGGACTGGGGAGTGGTGTGTCCATTGTTTAAATTTGCAGAGATCTGGGGAGTGATGTGTCCATTGTTTAAATGTGCAGAGGTCTGGGGAGTGGTGTGTCCATTGTTTAAATGTGCAGAGTTCTGGGGAGTGTTGTGTCCATTATTTAAATGTTCAGAGGTATGGGGAGTGGTGAGTCCATTATTTAAATATGCAGAAGTCTGGTGAGTGGTGTGTGCATTGTTTAAATATGAAGAGGTCTGGGGAGTGGTGTGTCCATTGTTTAAATGTGCAGAGGTCTGGGGAGTGGTGTGTCCATTGTTTAAATGTGCAGAGTTCTGGGGAGTGTTGTGTCCATTATTTAAATGTTCAGAGGTATGGGGAGTGGTGTGTCCATTGTTTAAATGTACAGAGGTCTGGGGAGTGGTGTGTCCATTGTTTAAATGTGCAGAGGTCTGGGGAGTGGTGTGTCCATTATTTAAATGTTCAGTGGTATGGGGAGTGGTGTGTCCATTGTTTAAATGTGCAGAGGTCTGGGGAGTGGTGTGTCCATTGTTTAAATTTGCAGAGGTCTGGGGAGTGGTGAGTCCATTATTTAAATATGCAGAAGTCTGGTGAGTGGTGTGTGCATTGTTTAAATATGAAGAGGTCTGGGGAGTGGTGTGTCCATTGTTTAAATGTGCAGGGGTCTGGGGAGTGGTGTGTCCATTGTTTAAATGTGCAGAGGTCTGGGGAGTGGTGTGTCCATTGTTTAAATTTGCAGAGGTCTGGGGAGTGGTGTGTCCATTATTTAAATATGCAGAGGTCTGAGGAGTGGTGTGTCCATTGTTTAAATATGAAGAGGTCTGGGGAGTGGTGTGTCTATTGTTTAAATATGCAGAGGTCTGGTGAGTGGTGTGTCCATTGTTTAAATGTTCAGAGGTATGGGGAGTGGTGTGTCCATTGTTTAAATGTACAGAGGTCTGGGGAGTGGTGTGTCCATTGTTTAAATGTGCAGAGGTCTGGGGAGTGGTGTGTCCATTATTTAAATGTTCAGAGGTATGGGGAGTGGTGTGTCCATTGTTTAAATGTGCAGAGGTCTGGGGAGTGGTGTGTCCATTGTTTAAATTTGCAGAGGTCTGGGGAGTGGTGAGTCCATTATTTAAATATGCAGAAGTCTGGTGAGTGGTGTGTCCATTGTTTAAATATGAAGAGGTCTGGGGAGTCGTGTGTCCATTGTTTAAATGTGCAGAGGTCTGGGTAGTGGTGTGTCCATTGTTTAAATGTGCAGGGGTCTGGGGAGTGGTGTGTCCATTGTTTAAATGTGCAGAGGTCTGGGGAGTGGTGTGTCCATTGTTTAAATTTGCAGAGGTCTGGGGAGTGGTATGTCCATTATTTAAATATGCAGAGGTCTGGTGAGTGGTGTGTCCATTGTTTAAATGAGCAGAGGTCTAGGGAGTGCTGTGTCCATTGTTTAAACATTTTGTCTCCATAAGTGATTCCTTTCTTACTTAGATGTAATAAGGCACAATGTGTGGATTATATATATATAACTACAAGTTAACAAATATAGAAAGGCAAGCTCTCCACAAGTTGTATAAAGTAGCAGGAGAGAGAGAGAGTAACAACCCTCACTTTCTACCTGCCTCAAGGCCAGAGAGGTCACGGGCTCCCAGCTCCACCCTTTCCCATAAACAACCATCTCCTTCCCTCTGTCTTTGGGAACCTTGAACCTTATAACCTTTTGTGCAGATAGAATTCCATTAAAATTGGTTCATAAATAACATATTTATATACTGTTTTTCTTTCCCCCCCAAATGAAAATATCCTATGGATTTTCGAATTTGTAAAAAAGTCAATATATCGAATAAACTAAAATCCTTTTTTACTTATTTTTTTTTTAAAGATAAATTGTAATGAAAAAAGGGTTCAAACAAAATTGGCCTCAAAACTATCTTAAGGTTTGGAAAGTAGCACAAGTTGGCATCCTGCTTGTGCCTTTTTTACTTATTGAAAAATAATCATATGTTGATTCTAAATTTATTACTATATTTAAATATCTATTACTACTATGCAAAAATAAAAAAAAAGATCTCCCATATATAGGTATTTAATTTTGTTGTTGACACACATTAAATATGTTATAACACCTTGCTAAATGTTGGCGTTCAGCCAACTGAAATATTTGTAAAATAAATAATTTTTGATCCAATATATGCCTTTTTAATTAAAGATTTATTTATGGATTGCTCTATTTTCTAAATATATAGGTATGTGAAAAAATAAAAAATAAAAATGGGTTGGCCATATATCAGGAAACAGGCTAAATCAATGTAAATCAATCTAAAGGATTCCTTCTAGTTGCAGTTCCAAGGTGTCTTCTAGAGAGGGTATACTCTTACCTCAGATTTCTTGAAAAAAGATACTTCGGCCAGTATAAATCTTTTTATTACCTCGACGTTTCAACAAAAATTTTTAACGCCTTGCTATATGTTTTAATTTTTGTTTGCTCCTGACGAGTACAAAAGCTTTTTGTCGAAACGTCGAGGTAATAAAAAGATTTATACTGGCCGAAGTTTCTTTTTTCAAGAAATATGAATGCCGGCCAGGCAGCCTCTATCTTACCTCAGAGTTACTAATTAATAAAGATGGTATACTTTTAGCGATGAAAATTGTTTTTTGGTGTCCTTAAGCGGGAGTGTATGCTCATGGAGGTTCTACACTGTATTTATTATACACACACACAAAGCCTTTATTAGGGACTTGCCCCATACAGATTCTCCCAATTGGGTAAGGTAACAATCATCTTGTGTTATTTACATAGGTAGTAAGATGGAAATTTTGAACTGGCTTTACTCTTCATCTCAAAGTCATTCAATTGTTGACTGGTCCTTACATAATGATGATCTAAAAAAATTATAGTAAGCTATTGCCTTAGATTTGTTTGCTGATATTTTGGAAAGCAATACGTAGGGTGAAATGTTGGTACATTTAATTTGTTGATATAGGGCCTTCCTTTCTTCATCAAGGGCTGTACAATTAAGCAGGTAATGGGGGAGTTCTTCAGTAATTTCCTTGTCACACAGTGTACATATTAGGTTTTTGGCCTCAAACGTCAGAACGTGGTTTTTTTTTTTTGAAGACTGTAAATAGTATTCTCGATTGAGCTATGCATCGTTTGACTGGTAACGGAAAATCATTGGTTAGGAAGCATTCTGTTTCTATTGACGTATGGAAATTTTTATAATGTGGATAAAGTTTTGAATTTCTTATTCTTGATTGGTCTTCTTGTATCACTCTATTTATTATAACATGTTGCCTAAACAGGTGGAATGTATTTGGCCTTTATTTCTGTTCCACTAGATGGCGCTCTGCCATCTAAAAAGCTCATGTGCTCGTGGTGAGGATATGCTTTTTTTGACTTTAATATAGAGTTATATAAGGTCATGGATACTATATACATTGTGATTAATTGTAGAATTCTTTGAGGATTATGATATAAATCCCATCTAGTGGTCCCATGCACAAGAAGAGATGTTCTGGTGCTGCCTCTTTACAGATAGTACAGTTTGGGAAGGTCTTCACTCCGCTCTCAAGTCTGATTCTCCTGATGTGTCCTGTTTTGAGATGGGACAAGGAGGTGGCATCTCTGCGGCGCAAGTTGGCATTGATGATCTCCCCTGGTCTTTTGGCTAGATTCCACTGGTATGTGAGGTTGGAGAAGTGCTCCTTCAGTGTCCTCTTCCAGCTTGACTTGAAATGGTCCAAGTCAAATTATAAAAAAGAAGTAGTTTGTTCTGACCACTTCCTCTGGGAGTTATATACCACTTAGGTTAGAGTGAATGATTTAAAAGTTGTTGGTGATTAGTGGGATTCTCCCTCTATTCTGCCAGAGCAGTAATTGTGTTGGCCAGATATGTCTTCAGTGTAAGGAGTCTCCAAGATGCTGGTTGGTTATCCAGGAGATGCCAGTCAGATTTGATCCGTCCCCCTACTCTACAAGGCTAAAAATAATAAATGAAATTTCACCTAGATGAAAACAAATTCAAATACTTTTGTCTGAAGATGGTAACAAGGCTGTTACTGAAACGTCACGCACTATTTATTTATTTGGATTTGGTCTTATTACCATAATCCAAATTGTGCCTTATCATCCAAGCGCCTAATGTAACTAACAAATTTCCATTTGTATTTATCTGAATATAACACATTTGTGAAAAATGATGATTTCTCATCATCACTATGATATGAACCTCTTTCTAAAGGACACCTTCTAGTTGCAGTTCCAAGGTGTCTTCTAGAGAGAGCTATCCTTTTTTACCTCAGAGTTACTAATTAATAAAGATGGTATACTTTTGGCGATGAAAATTGTTCTTTGGTGTCCTTTAGCGGGAGTGTCTGCTCATGGAGGTTCTACACTGTATTTATTATAAGATGTTACCTAAACAGGTGGAATGTATTTGGCCTTTAAACTGAAGTGGTACTTGAAGTTAAAAATTTTATCTAGAAGAGATATAGAATAAGAAGTGTTGTCAGCGCCCACCCAACCCAGAAAGACAAATTCTTTGAAATCTTTATTATAAATAAATCAATTTTCCTGGTAAAATTGAAGGAAAATCAAGCACTAACATTGATTTAATTTTTATTAAAAAAGTTTGTTGTATAAACACTTTTTATAGCAAATCTCCAAATATAGGTTTAATAAGGAACCACATAAAAAAAAAAAAAAATCATCGAGTACTCGTACAATAAAAAGAATGCCATCTACTCAATGGAATACAAAGTAGGCAAGACTGTGGAAGAGAATTTAAAAAAATTGAAATATCAAAATATAAATGTAATAACCATAACAAAAAAAAAAAAAAAACCTTCCAACATATAAGTAAATCAGACCACTCCTTCAACTTATCTGAGAGAAACATGAATCCACAACATTCCCAATAATCTACAGAGGCCAGTCCCTTATATCCAGAGAATACAACAGCATTAACAGAAGACAGGACCTTCCAGATGTCTATGAAATAATTTGTCCAGAACCCAAGGCCATTGTGCTCTTATAATTTCCTAGGTCTATGATGAAACAGAATGTACTCTCACTGTGGAAGGAATATCAGGCACACTATCCATGGAATTATAACTTCAAAGACACAAAACTATATCTCAGGGTGGTGGCTCTCGCAGGGTCTGCTGTTACAAGAAATCAACTTTCAATCAAAGTTGAGAGATTTGTTTATTATTTTAATATAATTATCCTGTAGGAAGGGCCTTCTAGCCCGAGAGCTAGAGATATTAAATATTCTTTCAAAAGAAATTCATCCCTGGATGACAATCTTATTTTTAATTTAAAATGTTCATCAGTTAGACTGATTTAGTTAGAGGCCTGAATGGATAAGAACCTGTGGTTGTTGCTACTCGGCAACTGAATTTTTCATTTTTGACCCTTTGATTGGTTTCCATGTCCCCAGCGTACCTAACAGTTGAGAGATGGCCTTGCTACTTGGCTTTCCTGTCTTGCCTCTGATCAAAAGTTATCTAATTTCCTGTAGGGTGACTCAACGGCCTGATCTTGAAACCTATGAATTCACCCAGCACCTTCTTTTTAAGTACAGTGGATCCTCTCGTTATTGCCACCCCTTTTATAATATGATTATAACATGATAATTCTGAGGCCCAAGTTTTTTTTCTGTGGTTCTAACAGCAACATGGGGGTTATAACAACTCTGTTAGATCTTGCCATGTTGTTATAGAGATTAAACTATCTACAAAACATCAATACAGTTCCACACCTCTTTAATATATTATTCAAATGGCCCAGCCCATTGATCATTTTGATCAAATACATATCAAATTAATGATCAAAAGAAGTACATATTTTGAATAAGAATTTTAAAATGTTTTATTTCAATTGAAAATTCCATTAATATAAATTATATTTTACTTTAAATTTATAAATTAATAGTTAAAATTTATCATTTTGGTCATTCAGATCTTATTAAGGCTTTTATGGTGGTCTCCTGAAGTTTAAGTTCGAAAGTAGAAAAATATGACAATCAAAGATGTTCTGCACCCACCCCATGATCTGTTTAAATATCACACACACACACACACACAAAAGCCTTTATTAAGACACACAGGTCTTACAGAGGATTCTCCTTGGGGTTACAAAACGGAGAAACCTATGAAAGTGGGAAATAAAAAATGGAGAAAGATTATATACATTTGGTAAATATATACAGATTATAAGAAAGAATAAAAAATAAGAAGAATAAAAAAAAAAAAAAAATCAAAAAAAGAGAAAAGAAAAAAAAAAAAATTTTTGGAAATATGGATGGGAGAAGTGGAGAGCGAAAAGAGGAAAGAAAACAGGTATTTACATACCAAAAATTTCTGTTTGATAAGAAAGACAGAACCAACATCCAATTATTTGTTTAGGCAGATACGATAAGTTAACAATGATAAAACGGTGTTTACCTTACAACCCTGAACACGAGGATTTCCTGGGAAATCTCTTAAAGATTTCTTAAAAAATACATGGCCCACCTGCGCTGTTCCATCTTGTTCCATCTGTTTAAATATCCTGCCCACCCTAGTCACAGGGAGTTATTCCGATAAACTTTTATAAAATAGAGATATAAATATCTATATTATTCTATATACAGTTACGAGCGTCATTCTTCGTCGCCTCTGTCACGGTTAGCTTTTTTTTTGGAATGGCGCTCTCCTATTGGTCGGCTACGATCACGCCACCTTTGCCCCCCCTCCCCTATCATTTGGTGCCGCCAATGCGCGAGACACTTCTGTCACCGTTTGCTTTTGGTTCAGTGGTAGAATGCTCGCCTGCCACGCGGGCGCCCCGGGTTCGATTCCTGGCCGATGCATTTTTTTTAAAATAATTTTTAAAACTCATTTATATATTATAGTGGCGGGTGCCCCGGGTTCGATTCCCGGCCGATGCATTTTTTTTTTTACAATTTTTAAAACTCATTTATATATTATACAAGAATGACATCCACGGCGCCAATTTATAATTGTAACGAATAGTATTTTAATAAAAGCATTTAATCGGGTAAACCCCGGGCGTTGCCCGGGTCATTCGGCTAGTTCTATATACAGTTACGAGCGTCATTCCTCATCGGCCTCTGTCACCGTTTGCTTTTTTTTTGGAATGGCGCCCTTCTATTGGTTGGCTACGGTCACGCCACCTTTGCCCCCCCATCATGCCTCCCCCACTCGCTCTTTCGTTTTTGTAACTATTGGTTTGGAGCGGGTCGCTCTTTAAATAAATGCATATATTAGTTAATAACTAAATGGAATCCTCTCTTTCCTTTTCCCAGTATGAGACGCCTACGGAAGCCAACAGTACATAGATAAAGCACATAGGCTATAGTTATTAACTAATATATGCATTTATTAAAGGCGCCAAACTTATAATCATAACAAATAGTATTTGAATAAAAACATTCAATCAGGTAAAACACGGGCGTTGCCCGGGTCATTCGGCTAGTATATATATAAATATGTTTGTATGTGTTGTGTGTCCTTTATGCCTGACCAAACCACTCATTAGAACGCCATGAAACTTTGGGAAGTTATTTAGTATAGTACTGGGAAGGTTTCTGAAAAATAATTTCTTGAATATCTTGAATATCCTTAGAGTTATTTGCAGATTTGTAGATTTAACTCGCAAGCAGCGCCACCATTGCGACGGAGATAGGCTTAGGCAGGAAGTCTGCTCCACGCCTGATGACCTTGGGTCTTTCAGGGCTAATATATTAAGTAAAACTAATTCAAATATTAGTGCTTTATAATGGCTATCTCCTTGAGGTTACCGATTTAAAAGTTTATTTTCTAATTTTAGATTGTATAAGAAACATATTTTATTTTAAGTATTGTACTTTATTTAAAAAAGTTTAAATAATTGTGCAAGACGATATATACGATATATAAAAATCAAAAGAAATAATGAGTATCGTTTAAATATAAAATTTGAATAAATATAAATGCGATACTAAAAATTAAATAACTTGTATAGAAGCTTTTGCATAGTTTCGTCCTGTAAGCATACCAACTTGATAAAAGTTTCCTGTTTTCCCTTTGAATTTGCTTGATACGAACCTCTATTCATTTTTGAATTTGTAGAAATCAGACGATAACCATAGGTCATAGCCATCCAAAAGTTGGTTTAGGTCGTCAATCCTTTGCGAACAAATGGAAATATCCACGCTAGCGCTCTCTCCGCAGATTTTTAAAATGATATCCCGTGTCGTTTTTTTTTTAAATTTGAGAGCCACCCCTCGCTTGAAGCAAATCCTTTAATCCCAAGAGACTGCGTGAAAGACTTGAACATGAAACCGCCGATGGAACGTTAGGCAAGATACTATTCCTTTAACTTCCAATTACCGAGGGAACCAATTAATATTGATTTTATTCAACTTATCGAGTATTTTTCAAGGGACTGGGAAAAAATGTTCACTTTATCGAGAGATTCGTTAGACAAACCTTTACTCGGGTAAAACCTGGGCGAAGCCTGGTACATCCGCTAGTAATTTAGAAAAATAAGCTTTAATTGTTTATTGTGACCCACTACCGCTAACATGAGCTACATTGTGTTCTAAATCATTGTACCAGACATGTCTGTTTTAGGGCTTCTTTCTCTAAATATTATGCTCTTCCAGAGAATGAACTATATACAGTAAAACCCCGCTAATACGAACCCTGGATATAGCGAACCTTCCCTTATAACGAACCCACGCCGATTCCCAATTCCATTCCATTAAAAATACCATCGTTATAACGAACTTTGCAATTTTTAGAATAACGAACTACCCCTATAACGAACCTATTTTCGGTCCCAAAATAATAAAATCTATTTAAAATACTATGCTTATAACGAACTTAGAATTGTAATTAAAAAAAATTGAAACAAAATTTTGAGCATATTTCAGCTCGCGGATCGCGATTTCAAAACAATTAATTTAGCGGCATTGTTTGTTTTGATTTTTGCACTTTATTTTTGCTGTATGTTGTATAAATTTTAACACAAATTACTTTTTATTAAATAGAATATATTTGCATCCATTAAATTTGAAATATAAAAAATGCAAATGGCTTCCAAAATGAAGAAAACAAAGGCATTTTAAAAACAAAAGCGTTATTTCTTTTTAAAAAAAGGCCATTTTCAGAACTTTTCAAAGTGAAACAACACAGGCAAAATGTTAAGTACATATTAAAATAAGAGAATATAAATTTTATATTATAAAAGATAAAATATAAAGCCATTAAAAATTGTTACAAAGAGGAATCAACCTCAACTTTTGCCGCGATCGCGATCGTACGTTTTAGAACTTAAAATAAAAAAGTCCAAATAAACGGTCCCGTGATGAAACAAAAATTATTTTTATGCCATTAACTATGGTGATTTTAAAGTCAGCAATGTTTTGCATGACAGGTTAAAAAAAAAAAAATAAAATGAAATCTAGACCTAGAAGAATATGTGTAAAAATGAAATGGAAGTAAAACGCTAACTTTATTTGAATGGTGCAATGCTTGAAGAATGCTTTGAAGCAACATGGTGTTAGAGCCATTTTTCCAAATAAACATTGTATTATATAATGTGATAATGATGTTTTAAAATCATTTTATATCTTTGAATATATATTTAATAAAACTTTGCCTAGGATTTGTCTTGATTTTTAAATTAGACATAGAGGTACATGTATGCTAATGACAAGAATAACCTATCATCTAATGATTTCTATTATTATTCAGTATTAATGTAAGGAAATTGGTCAATTAAGGGGATTAAAACAAAGTGACCACTATTAAGAGGCAGCCTCTTCCAGTATGTATGGCTGTCCTTTAATTATACGGTCTAAAAATTTTGAAAAGTAAAAAAAATGGCCAAACCGTGGCTATAGTGAACCGTGGCTATAGTGAACCAAAAGCTCTGTCCCGTTGGGGTTCACTATAGAGGGGTTTTACTGTATATGTATAAATAAAGGTCACCTCTCCCATCAAAATAAACATAGAAACTAGATGCCATCTATAGACCATCACTGCAAACTTGCGGCCTCTGGTCGGTGACAAAGCCACAACCCCAGCTTTGGCAAACTGAGTCCACCATGATACCATGGTTTTGGGCAAATAGAATCTAGTTTTGATGTATATTTTTATGGGAGAAGTGATCTTTATAGATCAATGACCTCCCAGCAAAGTTTCATCTATATTTTGGCCATAGATTTAGCCTAGCCACATTGCCAGCTAAGCACTTCTTTGGCAGATTGTAAAGATTTAATTATATCCCTTGTGAATCTCATGAAATAAAGCCCGCCCTGGACTGAAAAGGGCCATAACCCAAAACCATGGTCACCAGTTGGGCTCTTCTTATTTTTCCTAAGCTGGTGTTGTAGCTTTGTCACAGAGCGATGGTGATCTTTGTAGCGACGGTCAATAGATTGCTTCTAGTTTTGACATCTATTTCAATGGGAGAGGTGTCCTTCTTTTTTATATCATTATCCTCCCAGCAAAATTTACATATATACAGTAAAACCCCTCTATAGTGAACCCCAATGGGACAGAGCTTTTGGTTCACTATAGCCACGGTTTGGCCATTTTTTTTTAACTTTTCTAAATTTTTAGACCGTATAATTAAAAAACAGCCATACAAACAGGAAAAGGCAGCCACCCAGTTCCCCCAAGTTCCCCGTGTCTCATGGGCCACAAAACAAATCGACTTATAAATTCTCAAAAACTACCACTACAGTTCTATTTTTAGAATGGAATTCTTGTTAGGAATATGACTCATTCAGGGTTCGCGGATATTTCCCCTGGCCGGCCGTTTTACCACCGATGGTCACTTTGTTTTAATTCCCTAAATTGACCTATTTCTTTACAGTAATGCTGAATATCAAAAGAAGTCATTTGAAAATAGGTTCTTCTTATCATTAGCATACATGTTTATATATAAACCTATGTATTATTTAAAAATTAAGCCAAATTCTCTAGGCAAAACATTATTAATTATATATTTAAAAGGTATAAGAGTATTATAGAACACCTTTCTCAAATAATATAATACTATATTTATTTGAAAAAATGCCTCTAATACCTTGTTGTTTGAAAGTGAAAAGTGAAATTTGAAAATCAGAATTGTCTTAAATAATGGTTATTTCCATCAAAGGAATAAAGCTCCGTGTATTCTGAATCAATTGAGGATGAATCAAAAGTATCCAATTCAGAAAAATCGGACGTGAAACATGTTGATACGATAGCGCGATCGGTAAAATTGCGAATAAAAAACGCCAATTTGCAAACACAAAATCGGTGGTAAAACGGTGGCCAGGGG
Organism: Cordylochernes scorpioides; assembly: GCA_030710605.1. Lineage (NCBI taxonomy): Eukaryota > Metazoa > Arthropoda > Arachnida > Pseudoscorpiones > Chernetidae > Cordylochernes > Cordylochernes scorpioides. The sequence continues at coordinate 31,957,905 of CP092869.1, read as the reverse complement.
GAATATCCGCAAACCCTGAATGAGTCATATACCTAACAAGAATTCCATTCTAAAAATAGAACTGTAGTGGTAGTTCTTGAGAATTTATAAGAAAGTCGATTTGTTTGTGGCCCATGAGACACGGGGAACTTGGGGGAACTTTTTTTTTTTTCTTCTTCCAATTCCAGTTTCTACATATTCTTCTGAAGTGTACATTAAATTTTGTTTTTAACCTGTTATTCAAACCATTTCTGGCTTTAAAATTATTTGGAATTATTTTTTAGCATAGGTTAAACTTGATATAGAACGCTTCTAAAAGGGCATGCTGCCACTGTTTTTTTTTTTTTTTTTAGAATGCCACTCTTTGTTTCTTTTTTTTATTTTGGAAGTCATTTGTATTTTTCTTCTATTTCAAAATTGTCAAATGCAAAGATATTCTATTAAATCAAAGTATAATGTGTAAAAATTTATATAACATACAGCAAAAATAGAATGGAAATGAAAACAAACTGTTTTAATGTCCATCTATACAGCGAGCAAAACAACAACTGACTCACCCGTGCAGCCAAGGTCACGCTCCGCTGCGTCACGTGGGAAAACATAGGTAGATGTTTTCTTACATGTTCTCAGCACATCCCCCTTTTTAAGACTTGAAATATATATATACATTACAAACTTTAAATGCATAATATAATTAATAATGAAGGCGATCCACAGGTTTAACAATTCGTCCACTCCGGGTTCTTATCTGGCCGTCTTCTGAGTCGTTAGAGGGATAATCCACAACTGGGGGCTTTTCATTTTCAACCAGTTCCTCCTCCGAAAAGGTCGGCGTCGATGGGTCGGCTGGATATTGCACTGTAACTCCTTTTCGTAGATGGAACCTGTTTCGACGTAAAGTCCCAACTGGAGTATCAACCATATACGACCTTGGTGTCGATGCCTTCTGCTTTACAATCCCCCAGGTTCGCATATCTGTAATCCAAACCGTGTCACCTTCGGATAGCTCCTCCATGTCCGTAGCTCCGCAGCGTCGATCATATCTGGATTTCATATCCTTTCTCCTTCTCCCCTCCTTTCTTTTCAGGGTCTGAGAGTCCACCAACTTTGGATTAAGATTCTCTGGTGCAATTGGCAAGGTCGTTCGGAGTTTAAGTCCCATGAGAAGCTCAGCAGGGCTGTAACCGTTCTCCAAAGTGGTCGATCGATACTCCAGGAGTCCAAGCGATGGGTCTTGATTTTTCTTGAGGATCAACTTAGCAATTTTCACACCTGCTTCTGCCATCCCATTGCTCTGCGGGAATCGAGGACTTGAAGTGACATGTGTGAATCCGTACTGCCTTGCGAAATTTGCAAATTCACGAGCAGCTCCAAATTGCGTCCCATTATCGCTTACAACAGTTTCTGGTATTCCATGTCGGGCAAATATGGATTTGCAACTACGCACCACCACACTGGCTGTGAGCCGATCCAGCTGAATCATTTCAGGAAAGCGAGAATAATAGTCAATGATGACTAGATACCACTTATTCTCGAACTTGAACAAATCCATTCCAATCTTTTGCCACGGTCGTGTAGGAAAGTTGGTTGGTATCAAAGGTTCATGTTTTGAGACGGCTTCCTGGATACAGACACTGCACTTTCTGACCGTTTCCGCGATCTCTTCCGAAATTCCAGGCCACCATACCGTCTCACGTGCGCGAAGTCTTGTTTTTGTAATCCCGAAGTGCCCAGCGTGCAACTTCTCTAGGATCTCCAGTTTCATACTTGCTGGAATAACAAGACGACAGCTACGCATCAGTAGTCCATTTTGAACGCCGAGTTCATCCTTGACATGCCAATAAGAGAGCAGAGCCTGTGACATCTTCTTCTTATCTGGCCAGCCTTGCTCAAGGTAGTTGACTACTGCTTTCAGGGTCGTATCTTCTTGTTGAGCTTCAAAAATCTTCGCCAACATCTCGTCCTTGATCGGGTTGATTCTCGTCGCAACCACTTCAATTCGCCTGGCCAGGTTCAAGAGCTCACATGCCCGGCGACTCAGAAGAGGTTCACTCAAACGACGAATGACATAAATCTTCTCCTTGATTTCATAATTGCCATTTCGCAGCGTTGATATAAACATACCCACAGTCTGAAGTTCGGAGAATTCAGCAGCTCTAATGTTGACATCACTTTTCACTAGTCGTTGCTGTCCCATTATCTTCTTGAAGAGACACAGAGGAACACATGTAACATCCGCCTGGGAGTCGAGCTTAAACTTCACCTTTTTCCCGTTCACTTGGATTTCTGCTGTCCATCGCCTCCTGCACTCGCCTTCATCATCATCGAGATTAGATGAATCCTCCACAGCTGAGACCTCCAGGAGAAAACCAATTTCTTCATCAAGTTCAGAAACAGCTTTGACTTCCGCAGTCTTCGCCTGCTTATCTGGGCAGCAATTTGCAAAATGGCCAGTTTTTGAACACAGGTTACATCTTTGTCCTTCAGCACGGCAAGCCTGTCCTTCCCTGTGGGTGAAACCTCCGCACTTTGGACATCGTGATCTTGTTTTGGCTGACTTCTCCTTCTTCCTCGAAGGCTGCTGTTGTTGTTTCGGTGATTGTTTCTTCGAGTTGAACTTCACCTGATTGACCTTTTGGCTTGTTGAGGGACGCTGCAGGTCGACTTGCTGCTGTCGAACGGCTTCCTGCTGTCGAACCATTTTCACCGCCTTTTCCAAAGTCAGTTCGCTGTCCAACTGCATTCTTTCAGACAAAGCTTTGTCCCTCACTCCAACCACAATTCGGTCACGGATCAACTGCTCATGAAGACCCTCAAATTCGCAACTATCAGCCAATTTGTACAATGAAGTGATGAATTCGTCCACTGGCTCCCGATCCTCTTGGATTCTTGAATTAAATTTCGCACGTTCGTAGATAATATTCTTTCTGACACAGAAGTGGCTGTCGAACGCCTTGAGGACGGAATCAATTTTCGTTGCCTCTTCCTCCTTTTCGAACTTGAAGGTCCTGAATATATCATCCGCGCGGTCGCCCATCAAGTACATGAACAAATCGATCTTGTCCGCCTCCTCTTTCTTCTTCATTCCACTGACCACGAGGTATCGTTCGAATCTTTTCCTCCATTTGGGCCATTCGTTGGGAGTCGAGAAGTCGAAAGTTTCTGGAGGTTGAATCTGAGCCATGTTGAATTATCTTCCAAGGTACGCAAAAATCGATATTTTGCAATATACGGGTTCGTACTTTATCCAGTTATCGCTGCCACCATGTTTTAATGTCCATCTATACAGCGAGCAAAACAACAACTGACTCACCCGTGCAGCCAAGGTCACGCTCCGCTGCGTCACGTGGGAAAACATAGGTAGATGTTTTCTTACATGTTCTCAGCACACAAACAATGCCACTAATTTTTTGTTTTGAAATCGCGATCCGTGAGCTGAAACATGCTCAAAATTTTGTTGTTTTAATTTTTTTTTTAAATCAATTTTAAGTTCGTTATAAGCATAGTATTTTAAATAGATTTCATCATTTTGGGGCCGAAAATAGGTTTGTTATAGGGGTAGTTCGTTATTTTAAAAATCGCAAAGTTCGTTATAACAATGGTATTTTCAATGGAATGGAATCGGGAATCGCCGTGGGTTCATTATAAGGGAAGGTTCGCTATATCCAGGGTTCATATTAATGGGGTTTTACTGTATATATTTTGAAAATAGAACAATCCATAAATAAATCTTTAATTAAAAAGGCATATATTGGATCAAAATTGTGATCAACTTATGTGGCGCTGAGTTTGTTGTTAGCACACATTAAATATGTTATGGCGTTCAGCCAACTGAAATAGTGGTAAAATAAATAATATTTTGATCCAATATATGCCATTTTAATTAAATATATATATATTTAAATAATGAATAATTTTAGATATTTTGGCCATACACACACTGTGAAATACTCTAACTCAGCTCCGAGGACGATGCAGGTATTATTACTTATCATATAACCCAAACACTTTCCTAAGGAAGAAAGCTTCACTCTTCTTGCCCCTAGCTGGGTTATATCAGGTGAATCAGTTTTGGTATCAGTTGTCAATCAGTAAGTCAATTATCTATAGACATTGCCCTGGTCCAATTCTTTGAGGATTTTTGTGGGAAAATAATTCAGTATTTTTCCCCTTGCCTTTCTCAGCCTTGACCTAGCAGTAGGTTCATCTGCCATTAGAAAATGTTTCTAACTTCAAGTGCAAGAAGTGCCCTCCTCTATATTAGGAAGGACGTCATCCATCCTCTGCCACATGGTTCCTAGGAGTAAGGCATTTCTCCTCTACTACTTGGCTGAATTTCTACCAATAATTTTCTGTAGGAAATAGCCATTTAAAGCATTTTCACATGAAAGGGTTAGAATTATAAGTAATGAGGGGTGGTGTACAGCTTACGGCGCGGGACCAGCGTCAATTTCCAGGACTCCAGTGGCTACACAGCACTGCACCATGCCGTCCTGAATGGTCATAGGTAAGCTACATACCTGGACCGGCTGTATGGTCCACTGTGGAAGATAACTGTGTAGCTTGGCCTGGGACAAGCAATGGAAGCATAATTCTTCCCTAACTTCCGATACTGGCTTCACCTAGGCAGTACCAAGCACGGGTCCAATCACTGATGTCAGCAGGGTTTTTTAAATGTATTTATTTCTTATTGCACACAACAAATTGTTTGAAGAAACCGCATCCATGGGATGTTTCAGCTCTTGTTGACAGGTGTTAAATCCAATGCGCTGAGGTTGGACTGTTCATGGGGAACCACTCTCCTATTGATGTTGACCCATGCTTGGTTGTGATTTTACAAATTCATTGGATTGTGCATACTTGTGGTGGGAGTAGGCTTAACACACTGACTTCACTGTGGTGGAGGGTTCATCAGAGAGGCTATTGAGTTTTGGAAATCATCTTTGTGTTGCTTCGTTTTCTTTTATCATTCCCTTACACTTTTCACAACACAAATTTATTGGACTGCAGCTAGTGCATTTAGGCCTCTTTTTCCAGTAATGTAAAAGTGCAGGAATTTCAAATTCTGCCAATTTTTCATTTAAAAAAGCCTTAACAAAATAAATAATCTATAGAGAGCACATATGGGAAGTCCACATGTTACTCCCTGTGACACCACAGAGTGTGTGGCAGGGATGTGGCTGCAGCACTCCTCACCAACGGGGCCTCCGTCAACCTGGCGGACTTCAAAGGTGCCACTCCCCTCCACCTGGCAGCCTGGACTGGGGACGAGGGGGTGGTCCAGATGTTGCTCCAGCACTCCCCTGACGTCAATGCCTCGGTACACCACACCTTGTTTACTTTCACATCACCTTGCCACATACTTGGACGTACTCATCTTCTCCAACCTAGCTGGAAGTCCATCAGCTAGCTTAGATTACTCAGGCACCTGATAATTGACAAAATAGCCAATGTGACAGAGATGACCTCTGGAATTTCTTTATTTACCTCATTTAATACTTCCAGAATGTCACCACATACTTTGTAAATAGATATTTGCAGCTTTCAAATACAGTAAAACCCTTCTATAGTGAACCCCTATAGCCATGGTTCACTATAGCCATGGTTTGGCTATTTTTTTTTTTTTTCAAAAATGATAACACACAATTTGGATTAAAGATTATAGCTACAAGAAAGTAAGACCTAATCCAAATAAATTAATAGTGTGTGATGTTTTGGTAACAGCGTTGTTACCATCTTCAGACAAAAGAATAAATGAATAAAGAATAAATTTACTTTTCAAAATCTCTAGATTGTATAATTAAAGGACAGCCATACACCCAGGAAAAGGCTGCCTCTTAGTGTGGTCACTTTGTTTTAATGATAGGTTCTTCTTATCATTAACATACATGTACCTCTATGTCTAATTTAAAAATCAAGACAAATCTTAGGCAAAGTTTTATTATAATTATACATTCAAAGATATCAAATGATTTTAAAACATCTTTATTACATTATATAAAATAATGTTTATTTGAAAAAATGGCTTTAATACCTGTTGCTTCAAAGAACTCTTCAAGCATTGCACCTTTCAAATAAGTGTTTTTTCTTCCATTTCATGTTTCCACATATACTTATTAAGTCTATATTTCGTTTTGTTTTGAACCTGTCATGCAAACCATTGATGGCTTTAAAATCACCATAGTTCACGGTATAAAAAAATTGTTTTTTCATCACGGGCCTGTTCATTTGGGAGTTTTTTTTAGCCCTAACACGTCATCAGCAACTTACAGTTGCACGATAAGGAGATGCCTTTTTCATAATTTATGCACCTTATCCCAGTACAATGTCACATTTGTACTATCTTTTCACATTGTGTCGCAGTCTCACACAATTCTGGCCTTAACTACCCGTTTCATGATTTTTCAGGATGCCTGAAGGACCAGTTTTTTTTTGGTCGTTGAGGTACAGCTTGCACCACGCTGATGAGGGCCAACAGCCCGAAACGCGTCCGTGGTTAGCTTTTCTTGATTAATCAAGAATGGGTATTTGGCCAATTCTGGAATAATTAAAAATCAACGAGAATAGTTGATATTTATTCCGATAGATGGCGCAAACCATCAGCAACTTTCAGTTGCACGATAAGGAGATGCCTTTTTCATAATATATATATGTGCGTGTGATACTTATAGAAAATATAATTTAAAACATTATTACTAATACACAATTATAAAATTTATAATAGATAAAATCAAATTTGATTTGAAATTTTTATTTGAAGAGAAAAACAAATAACAAATATCAAAACTATAGAAAAAATATCATTCCAGGATGGTTTTATTTTTTAAAATTATATATACTCACGTAGAAAATCTAGTTTTCACAGTGTTCCAAATCCCTGTACAAATAAATTTTGTCAAAATCCTCCAGTGTTTTTATTTATTTATTTATTTATTGTTACAAAAAGCACGAAGTCCAAAGGACTATTGTGCTGTGCCAGTATTATTTACATATATATGATTAATTATTTACACGATGGATTAGTAGTGTTTTGTAAATTATTGTACAAATAGTTCTAAACTTAACAAAGTTCTCATAAGATAGAGTATATACACAAAGATAATTTGGTAATGTTTCAAAGTATCTTCATACAATTTGATTAGTCAGAGGGCAAGTTAAAAGAAGATGCTCTGGTGATTCAATATCTAAGCGGCATTCACATGTTGGATCATTGATAACATTCAGTTTGAATAGGAAACTTAAGAAGGGTCCTTTGCCTGTTAAAAATAAAGTAGTAAATTTATCAGAAGAAATGAAATTTGGCACAGCAATTGGAAAGAATTTCTTGAACAGTTCATTAGATTGAGAAAGATAAAACTTAAATTTTAGATCCAGATATAGTTTATTTAATTCTTTTTGAAGGGTTTTTTTTGAGTGTTTGATCTGTGAGAGAATTTGTCATATTATACTTTGTTTGTGATAATTCAAGATAATCGGACAGTAAAGGAGTTTTCGCTAGTATATGTGTGATGTAAGAAGATGAAGTCCTATAAGCATGAATGCATCTAATAAGAATTTGATGTTGTATAGAATTCAACTTAGATCTTTTTGCTGCAGTGATAAAAGGAAACCAAATAATTGATGCATAGCTTATTGTAGAGCGTATCATAGCTTTGTATAAGATCAATCTACGCCGAGTGTCAATGCCCCAAGTACGTGCACATAATGAGAATAATATATTCTTAAGTTTCGTAGCTTTCATAATTATATTGTCAACATGTGTTCCAAAATTAATCTTATTCCTTTGTCTATGATTTTTAAAAATAACTCCCAAAATTTTAACAGTTTCTGATGGTTGAATTATTTTTCCATCAAAATTAATGGGCAATTTTTCATAGTTATATGTAGATAGAGTATACCTGTTTTGTTTGGACTTAGTCTAGTGAAAGTGTGGTGGTGGCTTCAGTGGAGATAAGGGAAGAAGAGAAACCACATAATCTCTCTATGTAGTTGAGATAAGCAGGTGCTAGGAGGCTGATAACTCCTTTGGTCCCTAGTTGTTGTGGCAGATGGAAGGGAAGGTTAAGTGCACTCTTGTGTTTTGACTCTATGTGGCAATGTTTTTTTTTCTGTATTGAGGCTTGTTATGCAAATACTTTATGCACATATAGATAAATACAACATAAAGTTGCAGGAGGTAGATATTCATGTACCAAACTCTCCCAATAATTATACATTAAAAATATGCATTATGTTTATCTCCTTGGTAACAGTGGTGATAAGGAATGAGCTACAACTCCAGGTTTTGGTAAATTCAGACAAATAGCCAACCCTTATTTCTACAATACCATGGTATCGGGCTATGGCCCTAATCAGTACAGAGGCGGCTTCTATTTCTTAACATCCTACTGTGACTCATTCCTTTATCACCTCGTAAAGCATTTTTCTAAGGTGATTAACATGATGCATTATTTTAGTGGATAATTAGAGGGAGAAGTGCCTATATGGCCTAGATTATTAGTCTTCTATAGAAGAGTGCATTGTTTCAAGCCCTGTCTTTAACCTTGCTGTACAGATTTTATTGAAAAAAAAAACACATCACTTTAAAATTTCCATTGAATTATTATAAATGATAAGTTTTATTTTGCTCTCTCACAAGTTCATGCATAATTAATTGAAGAAGTAACCTCATGTGTCCACTCTATCTCCCCTGCCATGTGATATATGTGGTGGAACATTGATGTTAATGTGTGAACAGAGTGAGCATTTTGAAACTCCGCTCCACTCTGCCGCCCAATATGGCCACTCGGAGGTGGTCCGGCTGCTTCTCCAGGTAACCTCCCTTAGTTGGAACTTCTTCAGACAATTATCTCCCACAATTGTGAACTTCCTTTTGGTCAAGGTTCCTCCATTCTTTTATAGCCTTATTGAGCAAAAGAGGACAAGTGTGTTGACCTTCCTCGACTTGTTCTTCTAGAAACACTCTGCGACATTGTCTTGTTCTTCTAGCAACACTGTGTGAACTTTTTCTTGTCTTGTTCTTTTAGCAACACTGTGTGAACTTTTTCTTGTCTTGTTCTTTTAGCAACACTGTGTGAAAATTTCTTGTCTTGTTCTTTTAGCAAAACACTGTGTGACATTGTCTTGTTCTTCTAGCAACACTGTGTGAACTTTCTCTGCTTGTTATTCTAGCAACACTGTGTGAACTTTGCTCTGTCTGTTATTCTAGCAACACATACACCATATTCAATTTTTCTTGTCTTGTTTTTATAGTAACACTGTGTGAAATTTTCATTGTAATTTTTAGTTGCATATTTTATTTGTGTTTACCAACTTTATTGTTCTTCTAGTAAACTGTGAATTTTCCCATGTCTTGTTCTTTAAGAGCAACATTATATCAATCCTTTTCTCCTCTTGGGCTACTTGTTGAGAAAGTCCCAAATACCAGTATTTCCAATTATCTCAGTAATTAACCAAAGTTTAATGTATGAGGTGATATATTCCAAATACACACACACTATTATAATTGGGACAGATTTTTGGTTTCCCAGCAGGTAGTCCCAAATAGACTCACTGTAAGGCCTGGCTTCTAACCTGGGGTATCAGGCAGGATTCTGAAAAACCTGGAGTTCCTTGTTCAAGCTCATTAGTGCTAAACTACTACAATAGAATTGATACAGAAATATTAGCATGGTTCCTGTGTAAGAAAGACAAGCAAAATTGTTTCATCTTTCTAGGCTCTTGTTTGAGTAAAAGTATCGATGTGATATAGCAACAGTCTAGTTTACTGGTTGGTTGGTCATCCTTGTACCTGGGCTTACCTTTTGGACATCTCTCTTCATTTCCTGTTGTGTTGAAGAACGATGCCGACCCCCTGATCCGGAATGGGAATGGGGAGCTGCCGCTGGACCTGGCATGTCTCTACGGTCGGTCTGCCGCGGTGAGAGAGCTGCTCAAGGCCAGTCCTCCCCCCAACCTCACTGGCCACCATCCTTCTCCGCTCCATCTTGCCGCCCGCAATGGCCACTCCACCGTGGTGGAACTCCTACTGGAGGCTGGGTTCCCCATCAACACCCTGGTGAGTGTCAAATCTCTTCCATTGGACCTCTAGGAGAGTCTGTTTCTCTCATGAAAGGTCCAACTGTACTGGACAGACATGGACTGTTGTGTCTTCAGACCAATGCAGGCTCTGCTCTCCATGAGGCAGCCATCACAGGCAAAGTGGAAATTGCCAAGCTTCTTCTGGACTATGGTAAGTCCCTGTTGGCACTCTTTGTCCACTTCCTTGTTGGCATGGGACTTTTCCTCTCATGGTGAAATTCCCTGCCTTGACAGCTTTTGGTTATCTTCACCCAATCTCTTTTTATCTCAATTTAGCCTCCTAGTTGTTACAAATTAAAAAAAGACACACCTCCTGATTGTGTAACTGAATGTTGCTGATGGCTTGCGACATCAAAGACTTTCCACTTCCTTAAATTCTGTCCATGAGTGTAAAAATAAAAGAACAAAATATTTATATTTTATCAAAATAAAAATAAAAAGTGATGATGCATGAGGCTGCCGATAAAGTTGAATCTGCATATTTTCCAATGTATTTTGAAGGGACTCAAGATTTTTCAATGTTATAACATAAGACTGTTATAAAGAAAGTAGATATATTTACTCTAATTAAAAACAATTTCTCCAGGCATTATTCTCCATGTATTGTCGAGCTTTCGGGATCAGCATCTTAACGACATTTCTATGTTTCTATGTTCTCCTGTAGAAGGGCAGAGATGCCCGAAAGCTTGAGATTACATTTAATAAAGATAAAGAAACTTATCTCCAGAAACCTGTAGCATTTGTTTGATTAATATCCAGGAGATTTAAATCTATTGCTATTGAAAAATAAATTGTGCCAAATATTGGAGATAGTATATGGCACTAGGATGATGACAATGTTGTCTTATTGGATCATTTCTACTCAACATGAAATTTAAGGTCCTCCTTGTTTTTCTGATGTCATTGTCACTGTAATTATGAATATAGTTGCCTAGTTGTCCTCATACCAGAGAGCAGCTGCTTGGTAAAAATGATCATTTTGGCAAAGAAAATTGTCTTTTGTATAGAGGTGTCCGCTACTGTACTATTGTAGGTGATGTGGCAATGCTTTTATAGTTTACATATTTCTTTGAGTCTTGGAAAGAATATGCTAATACCCAATCTCCATTAAGGTCTTCAAAGGATTACAAGTTAGAGACCTTAATGGCAAGGTAACCTTAATAAAGAGGTGTCTTTTAAATTGGTGACTGACCATAATAGCTGTCATTGTGGGTATATAGAAAGCCTCTGTTTAAAACAAGATATCTCGGGCAAGTGTTTGAGGAAGTGTGTGTGAGTGCAGGTATTGACACAGAGCTGAAGGACTGCCACACCCGCACAGTGACAGACCTCCTGAAGGAATTCCACAATGAGAGATCCTTCCGTATCCTGACCCTGATCCAAGGTGAGCTTCTCTGCCCAGGTGTGGCAGAGTCCTCACTGATGTTTGTGTGTGTGCCACAGAGAGTCCGTGCTGCATGTCTTCTAGTCAGTCCCTGTAAGTCCGTCCCACCCCCCCTCCAGTCCCAGAATAGGAAGGAGAGCAGTGTGTGCAGACCTAGCCGGCTCCCTGAACTGGTCCGGACTCCCCAGCTAGGTGAGTCCTTCCTAGTAGCTACTTCTGGAGGTTGGTTGGCTTATGCCATTGTGAGGGCAGGTTAGTTACATGAGGTTTGAGTGTTCCTAGGACAATTTACTCTGCAGGGTAGTTTGGATTACAGCGCATTGTTTTCTAACTACAGTGTACAACTGTTTGTTTGCTATTGCACTATTTATTTACTTACAAAGTTACAAACTGTGTCTTAAATCCAATAAATTAAATATCTAAAATAAAATTGGGGACTTAACTCTGAATTGGTATTTTTCTGATTAGTACTCCTACATTTCTAACATGGGGTGAGTGACAAAACACTGTCTACACAGATGTCGGCCTTTCCCCAACTATTGATCAGCACCACTCCCCCTAATATTTCTTGGTGTGTGATGCAGACCACAGGCCGTCCTCCCTCAGTCGGGTAAGTGCCCTCCTCATTGCTGTCTCCCCCCATCACCCCACGTGGTTCCAGCCATCCAAACCTCCCCGCAACAGCCCTCTCTCCAAAAGTTCCCCCTCCATAGCTCTCCCGCAGGTAACAGCCCTCTCCTTGCAGCAGTCTCCATGTCCTGCAGCCAACTTCCTCTCTTGTCTAACTTATTACTAAATTTGCCTTGTCCTGGACTGTTCTCAATATTTTATCAAACTCTTGTACTGCTTCTGGGAGACCTTTGTGTTTAGGGCGCCCCCAGTGTCTCTCTCTTGTTGCCCACCCTTCCCTCTCCCATTGTGTTACCCCCTGTCTTCAATATGCCAATGTTTATTGGGATATGTATATGGAATGTAAAAGAGCAAGCTATCATGGATAACTTTTGAAAATTGTTGCTATCACCATCATATCTTATTTTTGATTACCTGATGGTGAGAGTAAGAATTTTGCTCAAATAGGTTCTAGGCCTATTTGTAAGCTTTTATATTTCCAAAGTGAAATATATGGGAACCTTTTGGAGTGAAGTGAAGGTTTTTATAGAAGGTTGGTCCTTGACTTCACTCTTGATAAGGATCTTTAGTAAAAATGTGAATTTATCATCGATATTCACATTTCCAAATAATGCTCCTTTGAATCAACATGCTGTTTGTATTATCAATATTGAAGTATATCTGAACATGTCAAATGTGGGATGTTGCCTTCCACGTCATGGCAGTATTGTCCTCTCTGCCAGTCACACCTGCCGGCCATCAAACTTGCTGTTTGTGGACACTGATCAACACACAGGCAGTTTGGGTAAAAGGAGGCTTCTGGACCCACATCTCTTCACCCTAAGGTGTGGTGACATTGCCACCTTCTTGTGACCTTTCAAGAGCAGTGTATGTAAATTAAAACAAAATGCAACAAATATGAATGTGGAAATAAGTTATTTTGTACCATTGGATCTGTTGGTCACTATTTGAGTGAAATCCAACTTTCACAAACTGTTAGTGTGGTCTAAGCTGACTTTGGGCCTACATATGACTGCACATGATGGTGGTGATAGAAAGCATTATTTCACAATACTTCAATCAAATTTTAGCATCATAGTTTTTTAAAGGTTGCTGAGAAGGTCTCAGCATACATGAAGCCTGTCAACACATTGTTACCTTTAATAGTTAATTTGTTCCACCCAGTGTTTGTCCCTGTGTGCCTAGTCCATTCTAACCAGCCATGGCTGTGTTGTAGCAGAGCAATGGCTCCCAGGACACCTCTCTAGGTAAGTTCACATCCAATCATAGTTGAACTGGGGTTAGTACAAGTTCATAGAACTCCACTAGGTAATTACCTTGTGTGGCAAGGTTGTAACAGTAATGTGTGTGATAGGGGAATCTATATAAAAAATTAATTAAGGAAAAGGCATCTCCTTATCGTGCAACTGAAAGTTGCTGATAGCTTGCGCCATCTGTCGGAATAAATACCAACTATTGACATATCTATATCAAAAGAATAGTTTATATTTATTCCGACAGATGGCGCAAGCCATCAGCAACTTTCAGTTGTACGATAAGATGCCTTATACCAGTACAATTTCACATTTTGGCTATTTTTTCATAAAAATTAATGTATGTCTGACCAATTGCCTTTATATCATGGCTTCTAATTGGAATTCATACAGGAATAGATTTGGTAGGGAGAAAATGTTTGCCCCAAAAATATTGTTTTAACAAATGTTTGGCAGGAAAACTGTCACTCGGATATATATATTAAAAATAAAGAAGGCATTTCCTGACTATGATTAATATTCTAACATAGTATTTATTAATTTTATTATTTTTTAATAACAGAGTGGTCATTTTCATGTTTATATCTTGCGACTCTGTAAATTTGACTCTGTAAATTTCCCTCGTGGCTTATCTTTTGTTTACAATTCATAGTTTGTCCTTCCCTGAAATAAATTGTTATCTCCTCCTGAAGTTTTTGTCTTCCCTAATTTTCCACGTGGCAATATCATCACCTGACCCATTTATCTTTTATTTTTTTCTACTGTTTTTTCATGTGTTAAGCGTATTTACGCAAATTTGGCCTTAAATACCCATTTCTTGGTTTCTCAAGAAGCCTCTGGGACCAAAACATATTTTTGGTCGCAGTGGTACAGCCTACTCCACGCTGAAGAGCGCCAACAGCGTGAAACGTGTTCGTGGATGGCTTTTCTTGATTTATCAAGAAATTGGGTTGGCCAAATATTACGGAGCAAGTTAAATAAACATTTAGTTTATTTTGGCTCCACAAGATGGCGCTCTGCCATCTAAAAAGCACATGTGCTCGTGGTCAGGAAATGCCTTCCTTATTTTTAATATCAACACCTGACCCACTTATCTTTTATTTTTTCTACTGTTTTTCATATATATGTTATATTAAAATATTATTTTATTTAAAATTATATTTCATAGATTCTAATACTATGTTAAAAATTCATCTCTTCTAAATATCAACCCATTGTATAATTTCAATTCTTTTGATATACCAGCTACAAATGTTAAACTTATAAGTTCTACTTCAAATCCCATTATTGATTCTAACTCATATCATAGTATGCAAAATCCATTCCCTATAACAAATTATAAATCATATTTAGACCTTGCATAAATATAAGAATGTTTTCTTTAAACACAATTTTGATATAGGATACATAAAGACTAACCCAATTTGCATATCTCTTTTAGATAATATTCCCATAGCACAAAAGCCATATACGACATATTTTTACAATAATGCTGAAATACAAAAACAAATAACTAAATTATTAAAATATAATATTATTAGGCCCTCATCTAGCCCCCATAGTTCTCCTGAATTATTAGTGAATAAGAATAAAAGAAAATAAGACCTAATCCAAATAATTTATTAGTGTGTGACATTTCGGCAACAACATTGTCACCATCATCAGACAAAAGAATAAATGAGAAAACATGTTACAGCAAGTTCTTATATAGTCCTGTTATCAAGTGTTTAAACAAGATAACAGATAAGGAAAATAGTTTTTAAGTCAACTTGAAATATTCTTCTTAGAATTAAAAGTGGATTTTTTTTTTTAAACTATTTTTCTTATCTGTTATCTTGTTTAAACACTTGATAACAGGACTATATAAGAACTTGCTGTAACATGTTTTCTCATTTATTCTTTTGTCTGATGATGGTGACAATGTTGTTGCCGAAACGTCACACACTAATAAATTATTTGGATTAGGTCTTATTTTCTTTTATTATAATCTATTATCCAAATTGTGCTTTATCATTAGTGAATAAGAAATCTGATGCCCCAAATCACCCCACAAGACTCTGTATAGATTATAGGAAACTTAATCAAAAAACAGTTCCAGAACATACTCCAATTCCACTTATAGAACAAATTATAGATAGGTTATCACAGTCAAAAATATATACTACTAGCCGAATGACCCGGGCAACGCCCGTGTTTTACCCAATTGAATGTTTTGATTCAAATACTATTTGTTACAATTATAAATTGGCGCCTTATATAAATGCATATGTTAGTTAATAACTATAGCCTATGTGCTTTATCTGTCTATGTACTGTTGGCTTCCGTAGGCGTCTCTTACTGGGAAAAAGAAAGATCTCTTTATCGGGGCTTTTCTTTAAATTAAACTAAATCACGCGGGCATGTGATCCACTCACGCTATGCAAGACCAAAGTGAGAAACCATTTAAATAAAATATATATAACTGTAAATACATGATTAATTGAAATTGTAACTATTATTCCTGTAGAAGGGCAGCTTGCGCCCGAAAGCTCGAATTAATTTTTCAAATAAAGAAACTCATCCTTTTTGAATCTATTCATTATTATAACTAATATATGCATTTATTTAAGGAGCGACCTGCTCCAACACAATGGTCACAAAGACGAAAAAGCGAGTGGGGGGGGGGGGGGTCAAAGGTGGCGTGATCGTAGCCGACCAATAGGAGGGCGCCATTCCAAAAAAAAAAAGCAAACGGTGACAGAGATGATTGATGAAGAATGACGCTCGTAACTGTATATAGAATTCTAGATGCTAAAAATGCATACTGGCATATACCCATAGATGAAAATATATAAAACTTCATTTGTAACACAATTAGGATGTTATGAATGGAATAGACTTTCATATGCCTGGTTCAAATTCACATTAATAGGTACCGCTCAGCAAGAGCAACCTAGTTCATGATAATTGAAACAGTGAATAATATGTGAAGGTTATTCACATATTAAACAAATTTTAACGCGGGATTTAATCCCGGTTCATGACTGTCGGGAATTGAGCGTGTTACCCTCTCATCCACCGACCTTTTGTCAGGAATCGAGCGTGTTACCCTCTCATCCACCGACTTTTAGACTTCCATATGGTTTAAAAAATGCACCCTCACAATTTGAAAGAATTATGAAATCAATTTTCACTAAACATAACAAACTATTAACACAAAGCAATAACGCGCCATCTATACATATAAAATGAATGGATTTAAAAGCACAAATGTTTCTTTTATACATAATACGAACTTCTACTGCCC
>CP092869.1:31927729-31941193 GCA_030710605.1 Cordylochernes scorpioides | reverse complement strand
TTACTGCAATGAAAAAATATATTGGGAGGGCTTGGCTCATCAGTTTTGTACCCTCTCAGCGGTTTCGCCAATTTAATTTACCAGACCGCTTCTCAGAGCTCTAATACTGTATTGGACAATTCTGCCTATATAGGCAGCACTGAATAGTGGAATCTCAGAAATGGTTTTCAAGAAAACTATATACTGACATATACTGTCCTATAAGCTTATGTCCATAGTTTTCTTGAAAACCATTTATGAGATTCCACTATTCAGTACTGCATATATAAGCAGAATCGTCCAATACAGTATTAGAGCTCTCAGAAGCAGTCTGGTGGATTAAATTGGCGAAACCGCTGGGAGGGTTCACCACTGATGAGCCAAGCCCTTCCAATATATTTTTCATCGCAGTAAGGGCAGTAGAAGTTTGTATTATGTATAAAAAAACATTCGTGCTTTTAAATCCTTTCATCTTATTTTACAGAAATATATTTGGGGGTGAAAATATAATTTGAAATATATATATATTTTCTATCACACATGATAAGGTAGAATTTGGATTATAGATTAGAAACACGAGGTAATACGACAAAATCCAAATAAAATAATAGTGTGTGACATTTTGTTACCGTAATACCTTATTTATTTGGATTTGGTTTTATCACAAATTTTTATTGCGCAAGATATAACATTTTTTTACATAGTATTTTATTTTATAAAGAGAGAGTTAATGTAAAATGTATTTCAAGTTAAAACTTGTTGAATATGGCTAAACCACAAGATTGGCTCTCTAATCAGTACACCTGTACTTAGTTGGAAAAACTAAGAACCCTTCCTATAGTGTTAATTAACAATTTTGATAATTTAAACATATTAACTGGCCATAAAATTGCTACTTTTCAAGCTAGCTCAACACTTTTCAGCCATCTTGTTGGTGTTGTCGCATGACTCCCAGTTGTTGACAGGAAGGTGATTGAAGTGTGTGGTCCAGCGGGGTCATTTGATGAGAATGCGGAGTGGGAGGAGATTGCAGACATCATGGCCAGCTGTGACCAGCAGCTGGAGGTGTCAGGTGGGGTGGAGCGCTGGCTGGTGGGGCTGGGGCTGCAGAGGTACCTCCCCATCTTCCTGCTGCACGGCTTCGATGACATCGCCTTTCTTCACGCGGCTCTGGACCGCACCGACCTAGAGCTCATGGGGGTGACAGACTCCAGCCACCAGACTGCGCTCCTGCATGCGGCAGCCAGGCTGCCTCCTCCACCAGCCCCGGACCTGTCCTCCCTCCAGGCCTGGCTCCGCTCCTTACGGCTGCCACAGTACCAGGAGGCCTTCGCCCACCACGGCCACCGCCCCTCTGCCCGGGTGCCTCCTCTCTGGGAGGTGGAGCTTAGTTCGGTTAGTTCCAGAGTTGATTTCTCCCTAAATTAAGGATAGTATGGCTCCCCAGGTGATTGCTAGCTGGCTTAAACTGGTGATATCCTAGGGAGGGTTCTCCAAATATTTTTCATCACAGTGAGGACAGTAGCAAGTTATTTTATTTTAAAAAGGAAAAATAAATCTGATTCAATAGTTTCTTATATTTACTAGAAACTGAATTTTGTCTAGAAAAGATTAAAATTGATAAATAAATCTGAAACTTATTTAATTAAAGAAAAGTTTGAGCTGTAAATTTTAGGAGCTCCCGAGAAGATTAAAATTGAATGAAATCATGAATCATAAATTTTCTTTTCATTGGGTCAAGTTGGAAATTCAGAAACTTTGATTACCTAGGTGCAAGTGGCCAAAGGGTATATTAGCTAAATGAGGTAAACTCTTTACAAATGGCCCCCAGACTGATTGATAATGTGGATCTCTCTCCAGCCTAGTGAGCATTTTACTTAACCATATAGAACATATTCTCACAAATGAAACATCTTAAATTTCTATTTTCAGTGTCAAAGTATGCACCAACATTATCTCTGTCCTTGGTGTAAAGTTAACTGCATGAACTGCAAGGTTAGCAGATATTTTGATGGTTTGTATCCAGCTGGCTCTTCTTAGTTCTGGTTTTAAATCTGCCAGGATTCATTCTGGCTCTGTGTCCACTGTAGTTCCTCATTATTGGGTCTGTTATATGATTTTATAATTGATTTTGTGCACTGTGTAAATTCTCTGTTTATCATCCCAAGGTATTGTGCCTTGAAGGCCTTCAGATTTATCCAAGCATCCTATGTCTATGTACCTGATGGTGATGATAGTTGTATTACTGATTGTGTGGTACTAACTGTCGGAGCAGGTGCTGGGGATCTACAAGCTGGGACATCGCAAGAGGCTCCTGGCCTCCCTACCACCCCCAGGGGACTCCTACCCTCCAGTGGACCTGGACAAACTGGTAAACTTGCCCTATCCATCTCTTTTCTAATATTAAAATATAAATTGCTTTATGAAAAAAGGGACTGAAAAAAGCCTTTTTATCATCATATAAGCACTTTAGACTTAAACAGAATTTCAATGTTTATGATAGAGTCTTTTCATTATTTTGATGGTTGTCTACACCAACAACTTCAAATGTGTGTGTGGCTGGATTGTGGGTTATCATAAGCAAATGTCAACTTGGGAATGTTTTGTGGTCTTCACATTGTGCCATTTTGTCCCATGGCAGGAGATGAGAAGGTATCTTGATCAAAATAATATATTTTGCCATATTTTTATATGAGAGGCTGCAATGAGAGAAATATGTTGAACACAGAGTTGTAACCATCCACCTGTTACAATATTGTGGGAACTGTATTAGAACAGAAAGAGTTTAAAGTGAAGAGTGGTGTAAAATTATGAGAGAAAGACCATATTCTTATCATACAACTATACATCACACCAATGACTTATTTATAAATCTGCCGTCAATCAGAACTGAATGATCAACTGTGTGATTTTCACTTCCACAGAAATTTCCCTCAGATCTAGGCCAACTGCATTTCAAGGCTGTTAGCATGGTGGGGGCTGTAGGACTTGAAGATGTTGAAGAAGTGGTGAAAAAATCCTCTTATAAATAAATTGTGGAATTGGGGACAGGAGGTTGTTTCCAACCAATTATATGTGGGTGCTCTATAGAGGAAATAATCTTTAGGAGCGGTCACTTTCCAGATTTTGACTGAAATAGATTTTAAAAAAATATATTGTGGTGGTTCGTCTGGTTTTGAAGAAATGATTCAATTATTCATTCCAAGGTATTTTAATTATTACAGATAAAATATAAAAATAAATATCAATGTTTATTATTATTGTTACAAATTAAAATCTAGTAAAGAAGAGTTTAAAAAGGTTTGATGAAAATGGATGGATGAAAATGGCCGTTCGCTCGTGGAGGCGTCAAAACAATGGTTTCCTCCCCCGTGCTTACCACATCATCACCGGCGCGCATGCGCCGACTTAGCGTACATGGCCGGCCAAGGTGGTGGCGGTTGAAAGGGCTGTTCAAAATTGGCGGTGGGTCAAAACACCGTCACAATATAAATAGCAGTAGGTTTTTAAAATTAATTTTAAGTCCATATAAACATCCCTATATATTTCCCCGAAAAGAAGCACCTTTCCCTTAATTATGCCTTCGAACAATGCATTATGTTTACCACCCCAGTGGTGGTGATAAGGAATGAGCCTCATCAGTACAAGTGCAGCCATCAATTTGATAACATCCTACGAGGCAAGTTATGAAATCGGTAGAATTTGCCAAAAAGGTGTTTAAATTGGTGAAGTGCCAGGGGCAGATTTCCAGGCTAGAATACGACATAAAGTTGCGGGAGAATAATAGTCAATTCAATTATGTATACTGTTTATCACCCCAATAAAAAGACTATAATAATCCAGGTATACCTATATAGAGTAAAACATCGAGAACCCAAATGGGACTGAATCTGTGGTTCACTATAGCCATAGTACCCTGTATTATAAAATAAAAAAGGCATATCCTGACCAGGAGAAAATGTGCTTTTCAGAAGGCAGAGCGCCATCTGGTGGAACAGAAATCAACTATTCATTGATTTAGCTTGTTCCCTTATATTTGGCCAACTCAATTTCTTGATAAATTAAGAAAAGCCATCCACTAATGCGTTTTGCGCTGTTGGCGCTTGTCAGCGTGGAGTAGACTGTACCACTGCGACCAAAAATGGTATGTGTATGTGTGGTATGGTACAGTCTACTCCACGCTGACGAGCGCCAACAGCGCAAAACTTGTTAGTGGATGGCTTTTCTTGATTTATCTAGAAATTGGGTTGGCCAAATATAAGGGAACAAGCTAAATCAATGAATAGTTGATTTCTGTTCCACCAGATGGCGCTCTGCCTTCTGAAAAGCATATGTGCTCCTGGTCAGGATATGCCTTTCTTTTATTTTTACATATATATATATATGTTGAATCCTGTCGACTCTGTCAAATCCTGTCGACTCGTGTCTGTGGTGTTGACTTGGGGATTGACTTACTGTGGGATTGCTGTGGACTCTATGTCGAATCCTGGCGAATTGTGTGGTTGGGTGGATATGATTGGATTGATGGCACAGTCTTGGTCGAATGGTGGTTTTCCACAGGGGAAGAACGAACACACCTGGATGGGGTAGAAAATAAGACCTTGCGAAAGGGAGAATGACGAGACTGACTGGAGGTATTTGGCCTTCCACATGATGGAGCCTATGCTGAGCACACCTAGCTCGTAGCACGGTCACCTACCTTCTTTTTAACTTCTTGTCCGAGATCATCGTCATTAACTCTCTCGACTTCTCATTGGTGGAGATCCTTCCACGTGCTCTCTGATGATTCGCAATGAATTGGTCATGCTTAAAGGTGATTGGTTGTTGATTTGTCATGCTTAAATGTGATTGGCTTAGTACCTCCATTGTCGCCATGATTGCAATCCTCCAGGAAGAAGAAGTTGAACTTAAGTTTTATGGGGGTCCAGGGTAGTGACCTTTACTTCCTGGATGATGCAATAATGTTAATTGTTCTTTTTCCCTTGTTGCGAGGCTTAACTTTTATTAAACCTTTTGACGATACATTTTGCAAAGATTGTGGTGGGGTTACATATTCCTATATACAGATTATCACATATATATATATATTGTAGCAACATATATTTGTAGTATTCCCACCAACATCCAGTGGTGGCGTGTTCAGAGTTTTGACGTGGAGGAGTTTGGAGGGGGGGAGGAGGAGGAGCTGTGGCTGAGACCCCCCACCCACCTGCTCAGTGGCTCCCTGGGGAGTGTCCCTCGCTGCCAGTGGCGCCACCCCCCACAGAACCTCATGTTCCGTTCCTGCGACTACCGCGTGCGCTACCTGGGCTCCTCCCTGGTGAAGGAGCTCCGAGGGGTAGAGTCCACACGGAGGGCCATTGCCCGGCAGCGCACGGCCCGCCCCCACCTCAACCAAGTGCAGCCTCTCACATTGTCCATCTCTTGCTCAGGAGTTCGCATCCTGGACCCCAAGACCCATACTGCAGTGTGCGAACATAAGATCCGTAACATCCATTGCGTGGGCCAGGACCCTGAGCACATGAACTACTTTGCCTACATCACCAAGGATGGCCGCCATCGCCATTTCTGCCATGTTTTCGGGGTGACCTCCCTGGTCAGTTGCCTTCCTTCCTTATGTCTTGTCCCCTACTGTTATAACCTTATGTTGCCACATTTAGTCTTGTATGGCCAATTCAAACAAGTTTTCACAGGTCTCTTTTTGTGTGTATCTTTTTTCTCCAGAGTTAATATCCGAGTGACAAACCTTCATGATTGTCTTTTTAAGCCCAGATCATCATGGAAAATGGAACGACATATCCCAAATGACACTCCAGTTTCTTCAGACATTTCTCTGATTGTTATTCTCAGATTTTGAAACGCCAGGGCTTTAATTTTTCAACATTCTTAGAAATTCTCACCATTTTTGCTCATCCACACCTTGTGTCGTCTTCCACAGAAGTTCGGTCATCTTTAAACCTTTTGATCCACTCAAATGTACTTCTTTTTAAAGAGTTTTCTCCAAATGCTTCTTGTAACAAAGCAAAGCTTTCACTGGCTGATTTGCCTATTCTGAAACAGAATTTCAAACAAACATGCTGTTCTATTTTATTGTCCATTCTAATTAGCAGTGCTGTTACTACTATGTCTTTTATAAAATTATGTGCACTCGGTGTTAAATCATTTTCTCTTTTTAATAGGCATATTTATTTTATTTTTTTTTACTTCCAAGTATTTTTTTTATCAGGCCATTGGTGGAGAACCTTTTGATCATACCTTGTATTATTCTGTTTCAGTGTATTAGTAACATTAAATCTTTATTTGCTGTCCAATTAGGGTTAAGATTTTTGCAGATTTCTTGTTTTTGAAATAAATTTTAAAAATAATATTTTATTGGGTTCTTGGAAAAATAATTTTCTAATAATTATTTTTTAAAAATCAGTTCTCTATTAATCTATTCTTGTTTATACAACTGATAACAGTATCAAGTAGACCAACCCGGTGACTTGTACCTGGAATCTGGGTTACCTCAAGTGAGAGACATTTTTTCTCCTTCAGCACTTTTGTCTGATGATGGTAACAATGCTGTTACCAAAACGTCACACACAATTCATTAAATTGGATTTGGTCTTGCTACCTTAAATTTCTGAAAATAATCTTTATTAGACAAATTAGTCTAAAGATGTAAGTTGATGAATTCCCAGTAAATGCCACTTGATGAGGGTGGTACAACATGTTCTCTATGTAACAACCTACCTTTATCTTACTTAGTTGATGTATTTACTACATCATGGTGACTCTCAGACTATTGGGGCTCTCTAAACATGTATTGTGGGGGAAGTATATATATATATATATATATATATATATATATATATATATATATATATAAATTCTTTTTTATAAACCTGCTTCAAAGTTTAAACCTTCTCTCCCTCTCTTAACTCCAGACATGTAATTGTTATTTCTTATCCCCTTGTGTAAAGATTACACGAATTCCATGAGTTCATGCTCCCCAGCTGAAATGGAATGGTGGCTTACAAAGTTTAAACCTTCCCTCCCTCTCTTAACTCCAGACATGTATTGTTATTTCTTATCCCCTTGTGTAAAGATTACATGAATTCCATGAGTTCATGCTCCCCAGCTGAAATGGAATGGTGGCTTACAAAGTTTAAACCTTCCCTCCCTCTCTTAACTCCAGACATGTATTGTTATTTCTTATCCCCTTGTGTAAAGATTACACGAATTCCATGAGTTCATGCTCCCCAGCTGAAATGGAATGGTGGCTTACAAAGTTTAAACCTTCCCTCCCTCTCTTAACTCCAGACATGTATTGTTATTTCTTATCCCCTTGTGTAAAGATTACATGAATTCCATGAGTTCATGCTCCCCAGCTGAAATGGAATGGTGGCTTACAAAGTTTAAACCTTCCCTCCCTCCCTCTCTTAACTCCAGACATGTATTGTTATTTCTTATCCCCTTGTGTAAAGATTACACAAATTCTCCATGAGTTCATGCTCCCCAGCTGAAATGGAATGGTGGCTTACAAAGTTTAAACCTTCCCTCCCTCTCTTAACTCCAGACATGTATTGTTATTTCTTATCCCCTTGTGTAAAGATTACATGAATTCCATGAGTTCATGCTCCTCAGCTGAAATGGAATGGTGGCTTACAAAGTTTAAACCTTCCCTTCCTCTCTTTTCTAAATTCTTAACCCCACTGTGTTGTTGGTTGGAGGGAAACAATACATCTCTCCACTCTTGCAAGGGGCGGAGAGGGAAACAATGGGTCATTCAGACCTAGGAAGATTGATCAAATTTTAACAAAAAGCTATTCCTGTTATCATGTTACTGATGACTTACACCATCTATCAGAATAAATATAACTAATTGTTGAGATTTTATTCCTCAGAATATATATTGGGCCAAATAGCTCTTCTTGATAAACACAGAAAAGCTACACACATCAGACTAATGTAAAATATTTTCTCCTGCAAAAGGGCTTACATGGCCAATAGCTAGAGATTTCGTTAATTAAAATTTTTCAGAAATAAACTTTTTCCTGAAGACCTAATGTTCATTTTAAATGTAATTTTGTCTAAATTTTATATATATCAACAATGATAACATTTGACCAATATGTGATAATATTTTATTGTGCTCTATATAACACTGTCGGTGTGTTCCCAGGAATTGGCCTCGGAGATTATTTTGACACTGGGAGAAGCCTTTGAGGTGGCATACCAGCTAGCCTTGCAGAGAGGCTCGTCCTCTAGCTAGCCTCCCTTCCTGTCCATTCCAAGATCTTTGTCATTTGGTTAGCTGATTGTTGTTTGAATAGATTCTAATTGCACACTCCTTCATCAGGACCCATCCAAAATATCAGTTTGTATTTTTTAAAAATTTATTTTATATATATTTTTTTTATTTGGAAAAATTAGCAAAAAAAAGTAACAACAACAAAGAAAGCTCTATATAATTGAGTTCAAATATAAGATGGAGGTTTGGTTAAGAAGTCTTGAAATAAGTGGGAATATTGAGCAAAATCAGATTTTAAATTAGAGAGCCAGATTGATTCTGTTGTTTTGAAAATAGTGGGGGGTATGGGATCTAAAATCTACTTGAGTTTATATTCTGGACCCCAGTTATGTTGGATTCACTGGAATAGAAAATGTTGACCTTTAATAATGGCTGGTATTCTCATCTAGAGTTTAAATTTTCCTTTTATAATATATTCCCCCTGTCCTCTACTAGTCACTCCTTTTGTTTTTAAATCAATTTTTCAACTTGTATATAAGTGGATATTATCCAAGCTTTTTGTGTTGTTACATTACTAACCACTCTCCTGCTTTGAAAGATGTAAGAATTTTGTTCCCTTACAAACTGATATTTTAGAATCTTGAAGACATGTTTCCTTTTCTCACACCTATTGTTGAAATACCTCTCTACTACACCAATTATATTGTCATCTACTCGACTAATGAGATTTGTTAAGATTGTTTCAACACAAGGGATTTTAATGAAGTGTAGTTAACGAGCTTGGTTACCTTCCTTTCAAACTTCCCTATTTGAGTATTTAACTTGTCTTCCATTCCTCTGTTCTCCTCATTACCTTCATATAGATTTCTCCCTCTAAGAAAACATTTTAAATTTTTTTAGCTTCTCAAAATTCCAATTTTTTTTTTCTTTTGAATTTTTCATTAAAAAAACTTATTATTATCACTTCATTTTTTTCCATTTTTATTTAATTTGGTTTTATATGTTACTGGGGAATTATATTTTTGCTCTAAATTTTATTTTTATAATATTAAAAACTTTTCTAGACTTGTTTATTACTCCACTTCAGAATCATAAAAAAAAAAAAAGTCAAATAAGATTTTTTTTCATTACTGTTGCTTTGAAATTTTGGTGTAGCATTGAAATAGCTCTTGTCTACTGTGTACAAATTTTATTTCAACAATTTATTATGTATAGGTTGTGTATTTTAATGGTGCTTTTTTTTTTTTTAATTTTCACTGAAGCAAAAATTGTATTTTTTTAAAAGTGTGTTTAAAAAGAGATAATAAAATTTATTCAAATTTATAAAATAAAAAAAAAAAAAAATTAGATAACAATGGAGAATATTCTTAGAGTTGAGACTTTTCTTGAAAATTTTGGTCAAATATTTTATATATTTTTCAAAGAGCAAAAATTCATTTTCTTCACTCTACCCCAAGCTACTTTCCATTCAACCTGCCATTGATTATCCCAATACTTTCTAACTTTTACTCTGTTCTAATATATGCTTTCAATCTCTATTGTTTCCTTTAACCTTTCTCTCTAAAACTTCACTTTGAATAGGACTCTTTAGAAATGAACCTTTCCTTATCAATTGTGGTGGTTTTTGTCTTTGGATTTTACTCTGCAGACTCTACAGTGGAGATCTTAATTTGGTCAACCTCATCAGGTCTACCCCCTTCCTTTGTAGATGGCTGCTACATTTGGTACATTTATTGGAAATATCATTCTCTAAGCATTAATGTACCTAGAGTGGCAGCTCTTTCTATCTATCAGAATCACTCGAGTAAATAACTTTACTAGTGGTGATGATGCCACAACACCAGTTTTGGACAATTCAAACAGCCAACCTGTGTATCCTTCTTTCTTTTTTGCTTATCCCTAGTACACGTGGTACAGGCCATGATAATCATGGTGGGTAGAAGGCGACTGCTTTTACTCTAAGTACACTAATGTATATCATGGCTTCAGGCTATGGCCCTCATCAGTACAGGAATGACTTCAATTTCAGAACATCCTAAAAGAGAGGTTATGAAATTGGTCAAATGTACCAAGCAGGTGTTTAAGGTGTTTTATATATTTAAAGCTAATTATACATGAGAATACTTTTTGTTTTTGAAGTGAAGGCCCATCTTGGTCGGTTGTTAGCTTACAGCCCAGATTGTGGCTGGCTTGGTAGCTGAAGAGAGGCCCCATTTTACAACCTATGGAGGCAACATTGATCCTTCTCTCTAAAATTTGTGTTGGTTAACCCTAGTAACCAGATCCCACT
This sequence comes from Cordylochernes scorpioides, assembly GCA_030710605.1. Taxonomy (NCBI): domain Eukaryota; kingdom Metazoa; phylum Arthropoda; class Arachnida; order Pseudoscorpiones; family Chernetidae; genus Cordylochernes; species Cordylochernes scorpioides. The sequence goes on along the minus strand of CP092869.1, from coordinate 31,930,688 downwards.
GTGGAGTTGTTTTAGTCATTGAGGAATATTAAAACCTTAGATATATATATATATATAACTTGTGCTTTTGTATATATTTTTCTTTCTTTGAAATGTTAATATATTTATGATTGATGTAGGGATGTAACTTTGAAATGGTATAATGTAATTTTTTTTTTCACATTTTGAAAAAAAAAAAAAGAGTAAATATATTTAAAGATGATATAAATATTTATATATAATATGTAAAAAAAAAGAGATTCAAGTGTTTTACTAATTCATAATTATTTTTGTAGATCATATTTTAAGAACACACACCTCCCATAAACCAAAGAATTTTGTCCCCCGTAGAATGTTGTAAAGTGTTGAAACGCTGGGATTGAACACAGTGGTATTTGGACAGCAGAGACAATAGTGTAAGATTCAAATAGAAGTTAGCTTGGCTGGAGTAGCCCCAATTGTGCTGAAATTTTGGCTGCAGTTTATTGATTTGGGCTTGTTGCCTTATGTGTTTGATCCAAATTTTACCATGCCATTTCTTTCTTGTTTATATTATGGAACATCCCAATAATGCAAGATGTTGATGACAACAATGGTGGCTGAGCTGGTCATGGTCATATAACATAACTCTGAGATATAAGATTGGTTCAAAAACTGAGATTTCCACTATACTTGAGATAGGAAGATATTTCCATGGGGGGGGGAGTTAATGCCGTGTCACAAGAATGATATGGTATGATTTGGATTGTTGTAGATTATAGCTACAAGAAAATAACACCTAATCCAAATAATTGTGTGTGACATTTTGGTAACAGCGTTGTTTCCTTTGTCTGATGGAGGTAAAAATTATGTTACGCTATTAGTTTATTTGGATTAGGTCTTATTTTCTTGTAGCTGTGTCACAAGAATGATATCTTGGATTGTTGTAGATTAGAATATCAAAAGTTAATAATAAGACCCAATTATTGAAATGTTTGCGACGTTTCCCTAACTAAAAATAGAAATTTATCAGATGATGGTAACAAGGCTGAAAGGTCACAAACATTTCAACAATTTGGTGACATCACAAGAATGTTTGCCTGGAGTATATTTCAGCTCAGTTCAACTCCAGCTTTCAACACTTTAAACATTTTTGTTTGTTTTAATCTTTTACTGCTAGCTCTTTTCTGTGATTATTATTTAAAGTTTTTTTTCTCTGTTGTCATTACTTGTTAATTTTTTTTTTCAAATCTAAACTGTTAATATATTTGTTCAAAATTACTCTAAAATCAATTGAATCAATGTAGTTTTCATTAAAAAACTTATTTTTTAAATTGAATGTTTAAATATTGTAAAAAATAATATTTTTATGTTGTACACTATCTTATATATGGTGCTCTTTCACTTCTATTTCTCCCATTAAAAAGGTTATTTTTCTACAAGTTGAGCAGATCTCCATGGTGTTGACTGTTCTAGTTAAATAATAAAGTTGTTACTATAAGGAGTTTAAAGAATTGTTAGCTAGAATTATTTAATAGTAAAACTGAATTTTTCTCCAACTGTTTAAGGGTGCAGTACAACCCTGCTATTATGGTCTTCAATGGGACAGAGATTATTTCCGATGGTTGGAACAAGTGGAGAGACAGCAGGGATAAACTGTAATAAAGGTAGAAGACTGTATTAAAGGGGTTTTATCCCAGTATATTCCAGAGGCAACAAGATCCAAACATAGTGATTGTGCCACACACACCAACAACTGATAGCAAGATTCTGTCACCAATGGAAATTGAATGCCTGGCTTAATGTTTTTCTACATCCTAATTTTCTCAAATATATGGTATGGTACTTTGGGGTAGACACCTCAAAATGTGAAGTTACAGAAACCACATATATATTTGCTTTCAGTGACAGCAGAAATGTCGGGAGTTAAATAATGTGGCTATATTTTTATGAATTAACTTCCAGCCAACAAATTGTCTTCGGAACATATATATGTGTGTTACTTATTGGGTCTTGTTCCCTTTGGCATGGATTCCCTCTATAGTCTGTTCTTGAATGAAGACTTTTACATCCATCCACAGTATCTTGGAATGTATTCCATGCTCTACATCCAAGATAGCATGATGATTATTGAGAGGGAAAATTTATGGCACTCAGTCTTCAATCAAGAATTAACTGTGTCTTATTTAGTTTTTAATATATAATTTAGGATTTTTAAATATATTGGTAGATACTGCTGTTGAGCAATAAAAATCATTTTGTTTTCAATTTTGAGATTTTTTTGCTCTGCTCACAATTGTTTGAATACAATATTCTGAATTAGGTGAAAGCTAAATATGAATTTTTCTGTTAATCATATTTTATCATAAGTTGTTTTATAATTTGCCCACCACCCTTTATAATGATATCCATATAGAGATTTGTTAATTGAATGCTTTCCTTTTTGAAGAGATACCTCAAACACTTGGGATATTCTTCAATAGAAAAGTTTGTTTCCATATAGACAGTACATATGTAACCATTTACAGTACTTGGTGATAGCACCAAGTTACACAAGGTAATAAATATTTATTTATATAAATAACCAAAGAAGTTATGATAAGGTACAATTTTAGGATTATAGATTACAAACGCTAGGTAATAAGACCAAATCCAAATAAATAAATAGTGTGTGACGTTTCGGTAACAGTGTTGTTAACAAAACATCACACACTATTTTTTTTATTTGGATTTGGTCTTATTACCTTGTGTTTATAACCCAAGAAGTCATGATAGTATGATAAGGTACAATTTGGATTGTAGATTATAAACACAAGGTAATAAGACCAAATACAGTAAAACCCCGCTAATACGAACCCTGGATATAGCGAACCTTCCCTTATAACGAAACCATGGTGATTCCCAATTCCATTCCATTGAAAATACCATCGTTATAACGAACTTTGCGATTTTTAAAATAACGAACTACCCCTATAACGAACCTATTTTCGGTCCCAAAATG
>CP092869.1:31781368-31927629 GCA_030710605.1 Cordylochernes scorpioides | reverse complement strand
TCTTAGTTCCTTTTTGAATCTGTTGTAAATTTCTATTTTTTTCTAATTCAGAAGCTGGTTCGTAATATCTATGATCATTCAGGGTGGTGTGCATCTTCTCGATATACTCTGTTGTATCCATAATGACTGTTTGGGCGCCTTTGTCGGATCTAGTTATGACTATTTCGCTTTTATCTCTAAGTTTTCTGGCTATGGTTCTGTTCGCGGGGTTTGATTTTGGACAATTTGGGGTCTTGCTCAATGTGGTTGTTACGATATTCCTGATTTTGGCTTTTTCCTGATGGTTCAGCCCGGTCATAGAGGCCTCTAAACCGGCGATGATTTTTAGATTATCACTTGCTCTCATGTTTCTATGCTTCAATCCTTTTGATAAGAATTTAGTTTCATCCTCTGTAAGTTCGGTGCTGGATAGGTTGACGATTTTTGGCTGCTGTTTTTCTGGATTGAGCTGTATTTTATATTTCGTTGACCAGTATCGTAATTTTCTATTGTGTTTTTTTATCCATTTCTGCGTTTAATATCTTGATGTCTTGAGTTGTTCTGGTAATGAGATTCAACATTATATCCGGATGTACTTTTTGGGATGTGATGGATATTAAATCTTTGATAGTTTTTGATGCGAGTCGTATAAATGAATGCCATCCTTTAATTCGAGATTTCAGTAATCCTATCTGGGTTTCACTTATGATCTTTGCTGAAAATGGATTTCCTACCGGGTCTTTTACTCTGAGTGAGGGCGGGATAAAGTTGTGTTCCAAGCAAATTCGGTTAAAGGCGAGATGCTTCCTCCATTTGGCCAATGTTAAAGATTTCCTGCGAATTATGATCATATAACGATTCACCTCTTCATACGTTGGGTTCATTATAACTTTTTGTAACGATGAAGGTGAACATGTAAAGGTGAACCCATGTATATATAAAACTATAAATTTAGTTTTAATGAGGTCCTTCAAATTAATTCCTTTAATAAGTCGTCTCCTCTGCAATATAGTTGGCAACTTTATTTTTTTTATCTTTTTTTTTTCATTTTAAATATATTTATTTAAACTTTTCACCAATGCCTTTAGTTTCTCACAAGAAAGGATTTTTTTGCATTATTTGTTTACTAATAAAATATATATTTTTAATTATTTATTTTTACTTATTTTTCCCACTGCTCTATACATAAATTTTGTACATTCAAGCCGTCGCCGCCCGCCTCTGTAATACCTTTTTGGGGGCGAGGTTGTATTTAAACAACAATCAACTCTCGAAATTTGACTTTTAAAATGTGTGAATTATCGGAAGATTCGGATTATCGATAGTGTCGAATTACATTTTTATTATATGATAGGCCGTAGGTCAGGTCATCCAAACATGGTCGAAATATCTTGTGTCGAATTAACGAGGTTATACTGTATATATATATATAAAACTACAAGTGTAGTTTTTTTATGAGGTACTTTAAATTGATTCATTACTTTTATATGTTGTCTTATCTTCTATATAGTTGTGTTGTTTGCAACTTTATTTTCAGATTTGTTAAATTTTTTCTTATTTTTTCATTTTAAATAACTTTTTTAAACATAGGCACCAATGCCTATAGTTTCTCATCTGAAAGGAATTTTTTGTATTATTTGTTCACTAATAAACTATTTATTATCAATTATTTAATCATCGGTCTTCTCTTTATTTACCTATTTCCCCAACTGCTCTATACATTAATTTTATACATTTTTTGCACTGTGTTATCTAATATGTTGTTAATCATAAGATTTGTCATGGATGATATGATTCCATTCTCATTTTGATATATAAATATATAAGATAAGACCAAATGTATATACTTAGAAAGTATTTTTTACTCACCCTTATATTTGAAATGCTACTTATTGGAAATAAGAATACACCCATTGCAATTTTTAAGCCACTGTCTATACTCTTAATGTCTCTACGGGCCCTTCGGGTAAACCCGTGCGTTGCCCGGGTCACTCGGCTAGTGTATATTCAAATATCAAAATTCGGAACTATTTTAAAGGCGTAAGATTCTTATTAATAGTTCCGAATTTTGATAACAGATGGCGCGCTAGTGTATATTCAAATATATTACTACATATATTACATTGTGTGTGACATATATATTATAATATGATACATTAGCGCGCCATCTGTTATGAGAATTCGAAACTATTATAGACGCGTATGATTCCTTAAAGCCCGGAGGACGTATATTTACGTTCGCCCTAAAAATGCCAAACGCCCGGGGAACGTATATTTACGTTCCGCATCTTTAAAAATCGGTATAAAATCGGCCGTTAAAGTACGTTCCTCGGGATTTTGCACATAATGTCCTTGAAGTGTCCATCAATTATTGGCTAGTTGCCAACATCTGCACCCCTCCTCCCTCCCCCCAGATTCCATTTTTGTGACTCATATGCCCACGTGCGGTCATTTGTTTATCTTCTACTGTTTCCTTGACGTAGAGTGTTCTTCTCTTTTTTGTTCTTCATTCGCTCGCTCTAAAAATGGATCCCAACATGCCCAGTACCTCAGGAATTGATTTATTCAATGTTCCTGAAGCTGATGAAGAGTTTGAGGAATATTTCTTAGCCGATTCTGGGTCTGAACTAGATGATTCTATTGAAGATTCTCAATTTACTTTGGAAGGTCTAGAATCTGATACAACTGACATTTATTATGAAGGAAGTGTGGAAGAGGTAACTATTTTTATTTTTCTTTCATCCTATTAATATATTTCACCTTTTTTTAGCAAATAAGACAACCTACCCCCCCCCCCCCCCCTTTTTTTTTTTTGCTTATCCCTAGTACACGTGGTACAGGCCATGATAATCATGGTGGGTAGTTAGCGACTGCTTTTTACTGTAAGCGCACCACATGTCTACACATGTGAAAGCAGTTCGACTTTGCACTTACAAATGTGCCAGAGCCCCGTTTGGTTACTTGCACTCGCTGGTGGGGTTGGACTTTTGCAAGAATCGGGGGGCCATTGGAGCTTTTTTTTTTTAACAGAAAAAAGTGTCCAATGCGGGGATCGAACCCGGGTCGTAAACCAAACGGTTTAATCAGCCTTCCACCGACCCCTGAAGATGAAGGATGGACCGAGGTAAGATTACCTTTTGAAAAGCCTGCGTTTTCTGGAACCTCTGGACCAAAAGCAGCTTTCTTACCTGTAACTCTCTCTCCCTATTCAGTATTCAAGAAGTTTTTTTTTTATGAAGAATTGTTTAGAACGATAAAGTTGGAAACCAACAAATATGCAAGGATGGTGATTGATAAAGAGAGAAAGAAAGGCCCTCTGAATTCTAGGGGGTTGTTGGCAAAGTGGAAAGCTGTTTCTATTGCTGAATTAAATATATTTTTGGCAATAATTATTCATATGAGCCTTGTACCAAGGCTAAGAGAATATTGGTCAAACCACATTGGAATGAGAACAGCTTTTTGCAAATCGAGAGGGGAAGATTTGAGGCGATTTTATCAATGCTTCATCTGAATGATAATATGTTATACATTCCACATGGACAACCAGGTTATGATCCATTTTACAAGATAAGAATCTTATTTGATTCCCTTGTCAATAAATTCAGAACCTGGTACTCGCCTGATGAAAAATTGACAATTGATGAGGTCATTTGTCGTTTTCGTGGACGGGTTCATTTCCGAGTATATATAAAGGGCAAACCTCATAAATATGGGATCAAGATTTATGAGATTTGTGAATCAAGTACAGGGTATACCTGTAACCTGGATATATATACTGGAAGGCATCCTCATCAAGACCTTCAATATAATTCTATATTGAGCTTAGTTGACAGGATTGCTGAACCTTACTACCAGAAAGGCCACATCATCTATTTCGATAGGTGGTTTTCCTCTCCCCAACTTTTCAATCATTTATGGGAAAAGAAAACACTTGCAGTAGGAACCGTCAGGCATAACAGAAAGGGATTGCCAAAAAAAAAGCTTTCTCGAAAAAACTGAAAAAAGGTGAAAACCTCTTTTGTCAAAACAGACAGCTTCTCGCATTGAAATGGCGTGACACCAGGGATGTCTTTATGATAAAAACAACCCAAGATTCGAGCATGATCCAGGCTCAAAATAAAATAAGACGACAGCCTCAAACTCTTTCGATAACCAAACCTGCTATTGTAGTTGACTACAATAAAAACAAGGCTGGTGTCGATAGAAGTGATCAATTTATGGCTTATTATCCTTTTTCATCGGCGTACTCTAAAGTGGTGGAAAAAGCTTTTATTTCACATTTTCGGCCTCACTATTGTCAATAGCCATATTGTATATAATAAATTGACCACGAGTCGAAAAATGTCACTAAGAGAATACCATGTGGCTATCATGGAAGGTTGATGGAAGAAGCAGGTACAGAAATTTTGGATGAACAGTCAAGTGCATCTGGATCATCAGAAAGGCTGATTGGAAAACATTTCCTCACCAAAATCCCTGCTACTGGCAAAGCTACCATCCAGAGGAGGTGCAAAGTTTGTTCTGATAAAGGAAAATAGCATCTGGTAAAAAAGTGAGGAAGAACACCAGCTATATGTATGAAACCTGCCTTTTCCTTTAAGCATTGCTGACTGTTTTAAGGCCTTTCACACAAAAGAGAGGTACTGGGAGTGATTTATATTATAGTTTGATTCCTCTTCAATCTTTTCCTCAGAAAAAAAATTTGTCATGTATATTATTTCTATATATTTGATTTATGGAGTGGATTTGATTAATTTGTATTTTTTATCTCTCTTTTATGTACAAATCTCTTATAATTATCAGGTATAAAAAATCTTAAATTTACATTTAACAATGATTTTGAAGTGTATTTAATTGGTTTTCATTAAAATATTTTATAAATATCGAGTTCTTTTTTTTTAATGATTTATGAATTTTTTAAAAACATTCAAAAATAGAACGTCCCGGGAGATTACGTCATACCTGTACTTACGAGCTTCAAGTGTTCAATTTAACAATTTTCTATAAGTATACTTAAGATAAATGTGTGTATGATGATATTGCAAACAGTTTATTGAATTATAACAGATAAATAAAAATATTTCTTAATTTTTGCCATTTTTTTCCCTTTATTCCAAAGAGGTGCCAGATAAAAACCTGAATATTTGGATCTCTTCCTTCTTTGAAGTCTTGAAAATCACAGAATAATTCAGGTTGCTACTTCCAACCGTTTTTAAATTGATATCGTGCAAAACATATGATTTAAAAGGAAATATAGACATTTGTTCATTCCCAGCCTTCCTGACCACCCAGATATCTGAAAATTTATAGTTTCATTGTTATATAAAAGGGCGTACCTGGATCTGTAAGGAAGAAAAAAAATTTTTTTTTTTCAAAATATTTCGAGAGATTGCTCCCTCTTTATCAATTTATTGCACAGTAAACTTAATTTACAAATTCTTGTAGATCACATGAAAACAACTTTGTCATTGGTCAAAAATAATTAATGATAATAATATATTTAAAATTAAAATTTAAAATAATAATAATAAAATATTGTGAAAATTAAAGGCTTTTGTGTAATTAGCATTGCAGTATTTTACATAATCTTTTTTGAAAGAAAATGTAAGGAAATAAAAAATAGAAACAAATGAAGTTGACTACGATTATTAGAAAAAAATCAGGTTAAAAGAGACACATTAGTTTCAGGGATTTCTTCATATCTATTTACACTAGCTGGGTCCTTCATTGATGCTATGGCCTCCAGGAATTTCCTCTGGTGTGAGTTCTGGATGCCCCTGTAAATAGTGGAAGTATTTTCCCAATCTGGCTGATGTCCCGATTGGAGACCATGCTCCACCATGGCAAACCTTTCCTTTGCATACTTCCAAGAAGAATTGTGTTCTTGGAGTCTGGTCCCAAGGAAACGGCCTGTCTCTCCAATGTAGGATACATTACAGCTTTTACATGGGATCTTATACACAACGTTCTTTGTGTTCCCAATCTCCACCTTCTGCTTTGTATAATTGTATTTCGGACTATTGTCTTTAAAGATGGTGCATTTTAAAAACAATGGTTATTCCGGAATTTTTTAATATATGAGCTATTTTATCAGCTCCTGTTCCATATGGCATTATACATTTATTTTTCAAATCTTTTTCACTATGAATACTATTAATTTTATATGAATGTTTATTGATAAATTCCTTCGTATATCCATTCGATATTAATTCTTCCTGGATAGTGTTCAATTCTATATATTTAAGTTTACCAGTGGAGCAATGTGTGAAGGCACGCTTGTTAGTTGAACTAAACGAGTGTTCAAAATTTAAGACTTCCATGTGGTCTGGAAACATAATAAAATTAAATTATAAAACTTGAAAGGTATTTTGGAAATTAGTCCGTTCCCCCGACCACTCTGACCACCCAGAAGTCTGAAAAATTGTCAACTTGAATTCTTATCAGATTCGAATAGGTGTACAGAATTTCAGCCTTCTACGTGCTCTTATTACAAGATTTATTACAAGATTTGTGGACAGACAGAAATGAAGCAAGTTAATAACGAAGCAAGTCTGCTCGCAGCGGATTTGTCAATTCCTCGTACGAGGCGGGAAGTGACGTGAGCAAAACCTGAAATAGTTCTCTTTACTTTTGGTTTGGGTGAACCTGTTTAGGGATAATTGGTACATATTCAATTTGGATAATGATTATTCAATTGATTAATTGACATATTTTTATTGACATCTTGTCAATACATGTAAAGTGCACAGTCCGCACTAATTATAAGAAAATGAGAAATTTATAATGAGGATGATGGTTAAATAAAAAATGATTTTAAAAATGATTAAAAAATACAACTATGTACATGGCGCCTCTGCCACCGCTCCGAGAGAGAGAGAGAGACAATTTGACAATTGACATATTTTTATTGACATCTTGTCAATACATGTAAAGTGCACAGTCCGCACTAATTATAAGAAAATGAGAAATTTATAATGAGGATAATGGTTATAATAAAAAATGATTTTAAAAATGATTAAAAATACAATTATGTACATGGCACCTCTGCCACCGCTGCAGAGTTTGATGGAAGATCGCCAATGGGTCCCCAGAGATACCACGCATCTCGCGATCTACGAAGAAGACGTAGATGGCATGCTTTGCCGCTGAGGAGATGGTGATGGCGTGGTTCTCGAGGTTCACCGCGAAGATCCAGGATTGCAGGTCCGGCGGCCGCCCGATGATGGAGAACACCTCTCGGATGAGAGGGCGGACGGCGCTGCAGGACCAGTAGCGATGAGCCAGCGACAGGTCGCTGGAGCCGCAGGCGATGCAGACGGGCTGGCTCGACGCCGGGTGCCCCGGATGAGGCAGGGCGTGCAGGGCTAGCCGCAGAGCGATGTCCGCTGCATGGCCCCCGAAGGAGCAGCGACGGAGAGATGAGAACGCCGGGCTGGTGGAGGGCACGTCGACGACAGGCGCCCAGCGCCGGAGATACCACGAGATGGGAACGGCGGCCAGGCGGGGACGCTCCAACATGCGACGCGCAGTGCGTGTGCTGATGCGCAAGCACGGCGTGGCAGTCCCGCGCAGCACCACGGTTTCCTCCAAGGTCCGCTCCCTGTAGACGCTCGTCGCGTTGTCCGCCACCAGGCGTTGGCAAAATGCCCCAAGAGCAGCTGCATCTTCGCAGGCGCTTCTTGTAAGCCTGGCGATGGGCGTCGGAGCAGGGCCTGCCAGGTCGCGGACGCGAACTCCTCTCCATCTAGAGGGAGCCCGAAGCGATGGCGTCGCCAGGAACCTGCAGGCACCGACGAGGGGCAGGTTCAGTAGAGTGGGAGCAGGCAACACCCGATGGTTCAGGCCCAGGATGGAGGAGGCCTGCCCCCATAGATCCAGCAGCCGGCGGCGGCGAGGCAGCAACCAGGAACCCGAGGACAAGGGGGTCATCCAGGCTCCAGACTCCACCAGCCAGGAGTAGGCGAGAGAGAGAGAGAGAGAGAGGAACTATATTTATAAAAGGTGTCGTGAAATATGTAGTCTTATATTATCATATATATATTTAAAGTGAATATAAATATATAATGATATTTTCTGAATATATAAATATATAAAATAATCTGTCAAGTTAAATAAAAGCTTTTAATAAATCTAGAAATTTTTTCATTCCTGGCCACTCCGACCACCCAAAGGTCTGAAAATTTGTAAACTTGCATTGTTAATTGGATTGAGTGAGTGTTCAAATTTTCATACTTCTATGTGGTCTGGAAGCATATTAAAATAAATTACACAATATGAAAGCTAATTTGGAAATTTGTCCGTTTCTCTCCGGTCACCCTGACAACTCAGATTTTAGCAATTTGTCAACTTTCATTGTCATCAGGTTCTAAAAAGTGCACAAAATTTCAGATTCCTACGTGGCCTAGAAGTATATTAAAAATGGAAGCAAGTTATTAAAAGATTCAAACAACAAAAGTGTTAAAAGTTAATAATAAAGTAATTCCATTTCAAAGTTTTTAAGTTTGTTTATTTTATTTCTTCCACTTCTAGTGGATGATTCCAAGGTCTCATCTGTGGCTTCTTCTCAAAAATTGGCCCCTTCTCGTACTGACATTAAAAGCAAGTGATGAGTGTTGTCGAATATAAAAACGACAAATTATGAAACAGATATTTTTTCTAAAATATTTAATTTACACTTAATATTTAGAATAATCGAAATTAATAATTAACAATTTTGTGAATAAAAACTTGAACATCAAACATGATGCAACAATTAAATACGATCTCCAAAAGATAGGAAAGTGAGACGTAATATTTACATAAAGGCATATGTACGAAATGTGTTCATTCGAAATACTCCCATCTGCCTCACTAAGGAATTTTAAACGTTGGTATGTGCCCGAATTAAAGGGTCCTTAAGATTAGATATTTCAGCGACAATGGGGCAGCCTTCAGTTCATCAACAGTGTTGTGTGAACGTCTATTGTTATCATGTTATTACACGTCCCATATATAAGAGCCCTGGTGATCATGGTTTAGAAGAGCTAGCTGAACATGGGATCCTGGAAGAGAGGTGGTAAAAGATGTGGTATCAGTAGTACTAGTAATAGTAGTTTAGTATTGGTAATATTAATAGTTTGGAAATAATTGGGCAAATTAAATATAAATAAAAAGTCTACCTTTCCTCTCAAAATGGACACAGAAACCACGCGCATCTATTGGGTATTTCTGAGCCGACTCAGGTCGGTGACGAAGCTACAACACTGCTGCATTCAGAATGCCCATCTGGAGACCATGGTTTTGAATGAGTAGTGATGCCATTAACTTTTCTGAATCGTTGTGAATATGTAACTGTCATAATATTGGTTCATTTAATAAAATGTTTAAAGTATATATAATCCGTTTAAAAATATGTTTGCTTTAATTTATTTGAATCCCAATTTGCCTAATCTTAACGAATCCCTTTTAAAGTCAATAAAGTAATGGCACGACAATAGCTCAGACGGAGAAAGGATGATCCCGCCAAACTGTGTGTGGTGACCTTGACACATGTCAGCTCAAGCGGACAGTCCCCCCACGGATGACAGCAGATCGGATGTTCTTTCTCCCAATCAACTTTGTGACCGCTTTCACCCAATTGAATTCGACTCGCCCTCCTGGACTTCACCTGTGTCGCCTACTGCAACACCCTGCCATGTCGACTGCCAAGATAACACCAAGCATCTTATAATTAATATGTCGAAACTGCTGAGAGAGTTACCTACAGATATCCCAGAACTTTCCTAATACATCTTATTTCCCCCCCATTATTTTTAAATCATATATAAACTACTAGCCGAATGACCCGGGCAACGCCCGTGTTTTAATTTAGACACGTGGACCTGTTGGATCATTAACGCCCGTGTTTTACCCGATTGAATGTTTTTATTCAAATACTATTTGTTACAATTATAAATTGGCGCCTTGGCTACTGTTGGCTTCCGTAGGCGTCTCTTACTGGGAAAAAGAAAGAGAGGATTCCATTTAGTTATCAACTAATATATGCATTTATTTAAGGAGCGACCCGCTCCAACACAATAGTTACAAAAACCAAAAAGCGAGTGGGGGGGGGGGCAAAGTCAGCGGCGCCATCGTAGCGAACCAATAGGAGAGCGCCATTCTAAAAAAAAAAAGCAAACGGTGACAGAGATGAAGAACGCACGCATGACGCTCGTAACTGTATATAGAATTTATATTATTCCGATGTAGATGGCACTATACTCGTATGTCATATTTGCTAAGTGTTCAAAATGCCAATAATAATTTACAGTGTTGATGTGTACCATAATTTGATTGCTTATTGCTTTCTAAAATACATATATAGGGTTTTAATTCCAAATATTTTAAATCCTTCATTAATAGTTTCAGTTATTTTAGATAATATTTACCTTTTTTCAACGAGAAAAAGAAACGAGCTATAATTGCTTTGTGTTATGGCACCTTGGAAGAAGAAGAATTTTGTATTTATAAATTTTAAAAGAACATTCCAGCGGCATTAAATACCCATAAACAAATAGATGCTACAACCAAACCAATAATAATTTTAAATATATTTTTTTTACAAATGCAACAAATGTTCATAGTTGCCTTCTATTTTCAACTGCGAACTTTAAGAATGGGTAGAATAATTTGAATATTAGAACTGTTCAATGATGCAAAATATTCAAATCACCCTACAGTATACAATCAAAATAAGGCCTTTCCTTATGTTCACATTAGAAAATATATTTTTTCCATTTCTCTATATTAAAATAAAACGCACGGTTTGCCAATATACTCTAACAATTCCCAGAAGCCCACATATACAGGAAACTTCATAAACTTCGAGTCATTTGGACTTATTAATAATATATAAACTGTAATTAATATTAAATATATTGTGTGTGCTTTCTGAATATGTCTAATTTTGATGTTGATTTAGTGGGATATACTGTTCATTTATAATAAACTTGGCAATTTCACAAGTACATATGCAGATCTTCTTGATCACTACCAGGTCTCGCTCTGAATAAGTTAAAATAAAGTGAAAAGTATTTTTTATTGTGAAAAATTGATAGATTTCTAAAACTTAGCTCATCACCAGGCATTTTAATTTGTAGATCACGCGCGTTTCTTCATCAATATTAATTAACATATTTACAAAATTTACCTAATTTGTCTTTCAGAAATAAAAAAAGCGTTTCAAAATATCAAATTTACTCTCAATTTGGGTAGGTTGAAGTAACTTATCCCTGTATATATAAAAGTCAGTGTATGTATGTATGTATGTCGGCTATACACGTCCACAATACGTAACTAATCTGACTGAAATTTTAACACTATATAGAGTAGAATCTGGAAAAACTTATGGTGGAAATTTCAGGTCTCTATCCCGAATATTTTTCGAGTTATTTGCAAATTGCTCTTGCGCTCGCAAGCAGCGTCTCTAGCGGTGAATATGGGAGGTAATATCATCTGACCTAATGTACATGTAAAACGTGTTTTAACAGGACATGAGAAACATCTGAAAAATATATTTGTCGCACTTTTAGCCAAGAAATTTTGAAATTGACAGTTTCAGGGCAAAAATAGTTGTTTTTAGTCATAAAATGATGGTGACAATATTGCTGTATCATGTTTGATTATCAGATACAAAATTGTATCGGAAAAATTTCCAAAAAGCAGAGACCACGGGTGAAGCCAGTTCATTTTTAGTCTGCAGGAACAAAATTCTAACAGAAAAACATTCATTCGAGCAGAAGATATAAAGCCAGATCATCTCTCTATAAAAGTATCGCTTCTCAGACACAAAGTTTGGAGCGGGACGTTTCACAAGAGTGACATCCACGGCGCCAATTTATAATTGCAGCGAATAGTATTTGGATAAAAACATTTAATCGGGTAAAACCCGGGCGTTGCCCGGGTCATTCGGCTAGTTGAATATAAAAATTAAGAGCTGTTTAAAACCACAAAGGAACAAACAAACTCAATAGGAATAATTTCGATATTGTAACAGAGTATTTATTGTTTTATTAGCAGAGTATTATTTTTTATGCTTATATTTTGCTATACTCTGTACACTTCCCTCTTTGCTTATCTTTTTTTTTTTTTGTTTACCATTTCATCGTTTGTTATTGCCTTAAATAAATTGCTGTCTCATCCTGAAGTTTGTCTTCCCTAATTTTCCACGTGGCATTTTGGTGGAGATTCTGGGTAAGTTAGGGGAGACAAACTGAAGACCGCCGAGAAGACCTTGAAGCCATGGGTGCAGTGATCTACATTTTCGGAGACTGACTCCAGGATTCCACCGCCGTGCTAAAGCCAAGACTTCCCTCGAAGATGACGATGTCCCTATAGACGATACGACGACAAAGCCGCTCTTCACGCCGCAAGAAAAAGGACACAAAGGTACTAGGGACAAAGTTCCAAGACTTCGATGGAATCCTTGGCAGAAGCACGTCAAATCCATGTCAGTATCTACAATAATTGCTAGCTGTGGGTCACAGCTTCCATAGTGAAGAAGCTATGTAACAAAGTATTTATTAATTTTATTATTTTTATTAACAGAGTGGTCATTTTTATGTTTATATTTTGCTACTCTGTAAATTTCCCTCGTGGCTTATCCTTTGTTTACCATTGATAGATTTTTGTCTATGCCTCAAATATATAAATTGTTGTCTCATCCTGAAGTTGGTCTTCCCTAATTTTCCACGTGGGATTTTGGTGGAGATGCCGGGTAAATTAGGGAAGACAAACTGAATATCGCCGAAAAGACCTAGAGGCCATGGGTGCTGTGATCTACATTTTCGGAGACTGGCTCCAAGATTCACCGCCGTGTCAAAGCCAAGACTTCCCTCCAAGATGATGATGTCCCTATAGACGATACGACGACAAAGCAGCTCTTCACGCCGCAAGAAAAAGAACGCAAAGGTACTAGGGACAAAGTTTCAAGACTTCGATGGAATCCTTGGCAGAAGCACGTCAGATCCATGTCAGTAACTACAATAATTGCTATCTGTGGGTCACAGCTCCCATAGGAAAGGAGCTATGTAACAAAGTATTTATTATTTTATTAGCAGAGTATTATTTTTATGCTTATATTTTGCTATACTCTGTACACTTCCCTCTTTGCTTATCTTTTGTTTATCACTCATAGTTTGTTCTTGCCTTAAATAAATTGCTGTCTCATCCTGAAGTTTGTCTTCCCTAATTTTCCACGTGGCAATATGTTAGAAATCCATATAAAATGACTAATGAGGGAATCTTCTATGTTTATATCTGCATCTTATGTTCTGATAAGTTTTGGATGATATATTTGTGTGTGTATGAATAATAAAAAAAGGCTTCCGAGGGTGAGTTTCTTGATTTTATCTTATACGAGATATTATATAGCGGTCCCTTGAAACACATATCCATGGTTATAACGAACTTTTTTCGGCCACAAAAATATTTTTAAAAGGCAAAACAAAAAAAATATGAGAAAACAACATTTTAAAAACCTTAGCTTTTCATCAGATAGTATTTTTTTCTAAAAAAAAAATAATAATTGACATATCACTTTACAAATGCTCATTTCCATTTTTTATTTGAATATTCTGGGTGGTTCTTGAAAGTGTAGAATGTTTTTAATTACCCATAAATTACATTTGATGTGACATACAATAAATATTTACAAAAATAAAGCGGTTTAAAAACAAACAGATAAGAACAATAATAGGGTGACAAAGGATTCAGGCAACTTTTCTGCTTAAATTTTATCATTTCTAATGGTTCCCTTATGGCTTATTTTCTGGCTTCTCTTCTCGCTTCCCTTCAGCCCCGCACTAATCACTTCTAAAGCACCTCGCAAATGAGGGTATGTGTGAGATGAAGCTGGAATCAAAAGTTGACACAATGGTCTAGTAGAGAAATATGAATTATATTTAAACATAACATTTTGAAGTTGGAGAGAAAGAGATAGGATGACGCAGCAAAGTCAAAGAGTCGAAAACTGGGAAGAGAAACCAAAAAAGTTCCCAGATTTCCGACGCTTGAAGTGACGTCACTGGGCTTCGGGTTTCATCTGTGTGTGTATCTGATAGCTTCACAGCAAGGATGTCTGATAGTAAGTAAATCGATTGATATCAAGTCAAAACTGGAGATAATCCAAGCTGTTGACTTTAACATGGGGTCAAATACAAAGTTCGCGGAGAGGTTTGGCATCTCTAAATCAACTTTGTCGGCCATATCATCGCCAATCGAGAAAAAAATCGACACCTGTGCGAAGTCTTCTTCAAGAGGAGCGATGAAGTGAATGAGAAGGTCAAGTCATGATGATATAGATAAAGATCTTTTTACTTAGTTCAAGGACATGAGAGCTACAGACGTTCCTCTTTCCTCTTTCTGGAAAGATGCTACAAGAAAAGGGTCAAAAGTATCTAAAGAGCTTGGCATCGACAATTTTACTTCTTCATGTTCGCTCTGAGGCTTAAAGCAACGACAAGCAATCACGTCACTCGTTGTCTGCGAGGATAAAAATAAAGTAGATCGAAAATATGCTGATACCTGGCTTCAGCATTTTTTGCCAGAATACCAGACCTATTTGCCCTGCAGTGCCTTTAACCTCGATGAAGCTGGAGTTTTTTACTCCGACCTACACTACAAAGGACATAAATGTTACGCGGTACCCGAAGTAAAGAGAGATTGTCGCTCGTGTTTTATTGCAATGCAGATGGGTCAGAGAAACTCAAGCCCTGGGTAATCGGAAAATCTAAAAATCCAAGGTGCTTCAAAAGCATCGATAAAATTCTACCATTCATTTATACCCACAACAAATCTTCTTAGATTAATTATCAAGCCTTTCGCGAATGCCTTATTAAGTTTAATCGACATATGGCTTTCGAGAAATGACATGTTATTTTGACATTGGACACCTGCACTGCACACAACGTTGAAGGTCTACAGCTGTCCAACTTCAAAATTATATTTTTCCCTTCGCATTCAACAAGTTGAGTGCAACCGCGCTTGTGACCAAGCGATATTTAAAATTTTCAAAACATTCTACCAGACTACCCATGTTTGAGCAATGGTTGAATCAGTTGAAAATCACGAAGTGAAGCCGAAGTGGAATGTTATGTAAGCCATACAGCAGTGTCATCCTTTGGTCGAAAAATATCTTCTCAAACCATGAAGAATTATTTCTTGAAGGCGTGGACTCTATTCATAGAATCGGCCGCGGGAGGAAGAAGAATCAATAAAAAGCGCAGTAAATGCCTGGAACCTCATTTATCCACTGCTAAATTGCAGCGGAGTCTTCACCCAGCTCTCGACGAGTAAACACCTATCAAGACCTGCTCCTGGAAGAAGGTAAATCTTCTATACTTTAACACCTACCCCAGAACATAGAAGGATTTATTCGCTCAATAGCGACTACTAATATACTTATATTTTATTTAATATATATTTGCCAAATTAAAAAAAAAAAATGGACAAGCGCCTTATCACCAAGGTCCAATCGGTATTTCCTTCTTTTGTCCTCTTCATGCAGAACTTAGAAGACATCGTGGCCTTGAAACCTAAAATGCTGGAAGATGCGAACATTAAAAGACTGTTTAAATCTACTGTTACTAATGCGAAAGCTCTCCTAGAGTCCATGCCCCAGGATATAGGACAACTTGTCATTCATGAGCGCATTGACAGAACGTCAAAGAACATGCAAACCATAGAAAACAATGTAAAAACCACCTTTTCAGAGGTGAAGCAACTAGGCGAAAAGTGCGATAGGTTCGAAAAGACCCTAAATGAAGGTTTTGGGTCTCAAAACGCCGAGGTAGCCAATTTGATTCAAGAATCAGTACAGGGCGGGATCGATGAAACAGTGGTGCCACTGCTTAAAGAGACAGAAAGGAAATGCAAGAGCAAGATAGAAAAAGTATTTTCTTCTAAAGTTTTAGAAATAGATTCGCTGATTGAATCAAAAAATGAAACAATTATGTCCCGTCTGGAGAGCCTCGCTATGGAGGTCTCCAACATAAAAGGAGTTATGTCGTCTTGTTCAGCGGAGATTTTGGAGAATTGCTCCAAAATAGTTAGCTTACCGGACCAGTCAGGTATAAAGGAATCCATAAAAGAATTAGAAGAAAAGACGATCTCTAACCTCGCGAAGGAGCTGAAGGAGCTTAAACATAATAACCCTACAACTTCATCCAGGACCATTCAGCACAACGAACGGCCCCATCGCAATGTTATGAAAGGAAGGGTCACTGTGGATGCAAAACATCCTGACCATACCGACCTGCAGGCAATAATAAAGAAACGTGTCCCCCTAGTTGAACTAGGGATAAGTAGGGCCAAACTATCGACCCTCAAAAACAAAGGGTGCCTAATTGAGGTCCCTGAGTTGAAGGATGCGCAAAAAATTGGAGACATTCTAATGAAATCTGTAGATGCCTCAAAATTGATAGTCAAGATACCAAAAGGGCCAGTTCCGGTCATAAAATTGATCGGAATTAACAAGGATATGAACAGGGAAGATTTAATTAATTACGTTAAAAAAATGAGCAGCCTCCCGAATATCGACATCAGACCTTTCAGGCACCACGAAGATAGATTCAACAGGAACACCTGGTTCGCCACAATTGATGGAGATTCCTTCACCTCACTGAAGACTGCCTCAACCCTGGAAAATGGCCTGCTTAGGCTACATGGGAACTGGACCTCCCTTAGCTGGACGGAAGACTTCTCACCACGGAGATGTGGTAAATGCGCTGGCTTTCACGGAACGAAGGTCTGTCAAAATGAGGAAACATTATGCCTGAACTGCGGGGGCTTCAGACCATCAGAGCGCCAATTGTAAAGAAGCACCCAAGTGCGTCAATTGCACCAAGGCCAACATTGCCAACCCAGCTCTGAAACTTGACACTAACCACCACTCAATGGCATATAAATGTCAATGCTACAAGAACAAGGTCTCGGCACTAAAACATTTTAGACTTTAACAAATTGAAGAATACTCCACAAAATGCCAGGATTTAAAAATATGAAAGTAAATAAAAAGGCACAAAAACTTAATAATAATACCATGTCTAGCCTGAACATTTTTTCTCAAAACCTGGGCAGGAGCTATATCAGTATGGATAATCTCCTGCATCACGCCGCCCTTGGTGACGCCGACTTAATCTTGATACAAGAACCTCCACCTAATGATGACCGATACAAAATGACGTGGCAGAGGATTTCAAGCCATGATAACAAGTCGCTGATTTTTATCAACCCCATGGTACGCAGTTTCTGCGTTCATACTTCCACACATACTTCCACCATCCAAATCCTAAAAGAGGGAAGATCCACCTTCATCACCAACTGCTACGTGCCCCCTGTGGACCCCACGCAAGAGGACAGCGCCTTCTCCACTCTCTTAGATGACCTGGAGGCTGCATGTAACAAGGTAGGCCTAGATAACCACATAATAATGGGAGACTTCAATGCTCACAACAGTCTTTTTGGTGGCAATCACAACGACCTTAGAGGAGATAAACTTCTCGACTTTGTTTACACAAAACAATTAGAAATAATTTCGGATATATCTCGCCCTACCTTTGACAATACAAGACATTTGTCTCATATTGACCACACATTCTCCTCCTTCAACATCTCACAGTCCCTCTCGTGGACAGCAGAACCATTTTTAAGCACTAGCGATCATGTTAGCATTCTCTTAAAACTCACTACACCAGACAGCCAAGAAACACCCCCCCTGGATAGACCCAGGTTTAACGTTAATTACGCTAAGAGGCAACGTTTCGTGAACCTACTTAATAGACAAATCAATAACCTACCCGTAATTAACCCACAGAATTGCAATACTGGCAACCTAGATGAATATATAGATTTACTAACAAACATCATTGGTTCCTCTTGTAAAAAAATAAATAAACAAACTCTCAACCCTCCAAGATACAAAGAAAGACACAACCCTTGGTGGAATGAGAATCTCCAAACATTAAAAAATAAGGCAATGGCTCTTAAAAGATTATACAAAGCCACAGATAACGACGCAACACTAAGACTTAACAGGGTCCAAAGGTTTAGGGTAGCTCTGGCCATATATAAAAAAGCAATCAGGAGGGCCAAAAATTCATTTTACAAAAAACATTTCGAAACTATCACAACATCCAATCCGTTTACAGGTCCATACAAAATCATCAGTGGGAAGAAGCTTAGGCCAACAACCTTTCACTCCTTTAGAAAAACCAACGGGGAATTAACCAAAACAGCTGACGAAACTTTTGCATACTTTATCTCCCAAAAGTATCTGGACACAACAAGTGA
Source organism: Cordylochernes scorpioides (assembly GCA_030710605.1). Taxonomy (NCBI): domain Eukaryota; kingdom Metazoa; phylum Arthropoda; class Arachnida; order Pseudoscorpiones; family Chernetidae; genus Cordylochernes; species Cordylochernes scorpioides. The sequence goes on along the minus strand of CP092869.1, from coordinate 31,909,344 downwards.
CACAGATACAACACCCTTTGAGTTACAAGACTCAGGCCAGCAACACTACTATCCCCTCATCTCCATGGTGGAAATATCCAGTGCCATCAGGACAATGGGTCACAAAAAGGCCCCTGGGCCTGACGGTATTATGAGAAACCCCATACTATTCCTTAATGACGAACACCCCGTGATACTTAATAACCTATATAACGCCTGCCTGTTCCTGGGTTACTTCCCACAAGCCTGGAAAATTGGTCACATTATATTTCTACAGAAAAAAGACAAAGACCCTCGGGACATAACCTCCCTGAGACCTATCACCCTCCTGAACTTATTTGGGAAAATCCTCGACAAAATTATTGTCAACAGGATTACATATCATCTACAGGTCACGAACCGTCTAAACGACTCTCAGTTTGGATTTAGGTGGGGTAAATCGTGTGAAGAGGCCCTAAGGAAAGTTAAGGACATCCTACACAAATCTAGGTTGGTTAATAACCACTCGATAGTCATCTCTATGGATATCGAAGGAGCGTTTGACAACGCCTCTTGGGATATCATCAGAGAATCCCTAAAGGAAAAGGAAGTCCCCCCTTATCTCAGGACTATGATACACAGCTACCTGTGCTCCAGAAAGGTATCCTCAGACGCTAACCCACAGAGTCTTATTGACCCGTTACAAATCACAAGAGGCTGTCCACAGGGCAGCAATAGTGGCCCTCTGTTCTGGATCCTATATATGGACCCGATCTTTAGTATCCTTAAAGATGAAAACGTCCATACAATAGCATATGCGGATGACCTGCTTCTCATTTGCACAAGCACAAGCCGCGTTAAGGTCGAAAATATTACCAACAGAGCTCTGGAGACCCTCCATACCTGGATAACCTCGAGAAAACTAAATATCGCCCCGAAAAAAAGTGCTGCCTTATATGTCGCTCCTGCAGGCCGAAACAAAGGTGCGGGAAAAGGAGGCGTCAGAAACCCAGCTATAAGAATGGACGGCAACCATATTCTCTTTAAAAATACCCTGAAATTCCTCGGGGTAACATTTAATAGACACCTAACATGGGTCGATCACGCAAAATCCATAAGGGATAAAGTTCTATCCAAGGGAATGGAATTGAGAAGACTGACGAGGGAGAACCGCGGCCTGGCGCCTTTGGTCACAAAAAGACTCTATAAAGCAGGCTTCGAAAGAATCATCTGCTATGCCGCCTCGGTTTGGTGGAGACAGGAAAACAACAGCTTGACGCACAAGATCCTTAGCTCAGCGCAGAGACCATTCGCTCTGGCTATATGCAGGGGCTACAACACTCTTAGTACTGACGCCGCACTGGTCCTATCAGGCCTGGTACCTATTAACAATATCCTAACGCTCGAATCCAAGAGGGCGGAATTAATACGCCCAGGCTCTGATATGGATACAGATCCCACTCCAGAACAGGTTGACTCACCCCCTCTACAATGGTACTGCCATCCAGCAGAGGTCCACCTCATTACCTATGATAAATCCATTCCAGACTCATCATCTCTTACCATCTACACTGACGGCTCAAAGTCTGATGATGGGGTGGGGGCTGGTTGGTGCCTATATTCCAGAAATATCCCTCTGCTGAAAAAATCGTACATTCTCAGAGAAGAAAATTCGGTTTTTCAAGCAGAATGCTTGGCAATATACAAGGCTCTTGAATGGGTTTTAGAACAACCGCACCAATCAATCACGTTAGCGTCAGATAGCCTATTTTCCCTTGAATCACTGGCTAGTCCATACACTAAAAGCTGGTCGGTAATGAGAAATAAGATTCTTGTTAATAATATTATTAACTCGGGCAAAACAGTGTCTTTCCACTGGGTCAAGGCACATGTGGGATTAGAGGGCAATGAAATGGCGGATTCCCTGGCTAGACTTGCATTTAAATATCCCGCCCCATACGTCCCTATCCCCACCCCTAAATCATGGTTTAAATACTCCGCCCGCAAAAAAGCGATCTCAGATTGGCAAACATCTTGGGATGCCTCCCTCAAGGGTAGATCCCTGTACAATTGGATCAAATTTGTCAAGGCGGACAGGATCTACTCTTCCAGCGCCCTTAACTCCATCCTAACAGGCCATGGCCCCTTCTCTAACTACTTTCAACGCTTTAAAATAAAAACCCCATCCCCCTGCAGGTGCGGATACGCGAACCCTGACTCTGACCATTTCCTTTTGGCGTGTCCTCTTCTGGACTCGAGCAGACCAAGGTGCCTTAAGAAGCCTAATCCAAACAAACCACATCTACTATCAGATCATAGGAAGGCTCTGACAACCTTCTCAGAAATCGCCGTAGCATTCTCAAAGGATCTATACCCCCCTACTCATCATTGAACACTTTCATCGTAATATAAGGAAGGTCCATCTGCGTCTTTATCATCATTAACCTACTCTATCCCGCAAAATATTTAAACCCCTTCAAATATACCAGCTGTTGACCTGTCTCGCCACATGCATACCCCAAAAATTAAGGATTCTTCCAAAATTGAGTTTATAAGTAGTTTCTCCTCTCTATATATCACATGTTTTCCACCCTGATTCCACTTTTAAGGGGTACATTATTTTGGATCGGCACTAAAACATGTGTGGTCAATATATTCACTTTGGACAGGTCTGCAAACAAGTATGCTCTCCATTTTCTCTCTAGTCTTGGTTCAGGTAATAAAACTATACACATAATTTACTCAAAAATGGACAAAGTATAGATAAACTAGTATATATCAGGAGTATTCACGTACAATTTAATAAATTCCCATGTACTCAATCAGATTCGGGATTAATAGGACACGTTCTTTCCGGTTTTATAACTATGGTACAGTTGAATCCTCTTTTTCAAATTCCCTATAGTTCGTGTGTACCGTTTTATAAACATATAAATAACACATCTTTAAAACGTTTTAGTATTTCGACATTAAAAAAAAAAAAAAGTTCAAACGCACTTATTAAATAACAAGTCACTTGTTATGATGACGCGGCCGTTTCTGATGACTCGATAAGAATCGAAACCGCCTACCCCATGATTTGCATATTACATATTTTGCGTCTTTGTATCGACCATACTCAACATATACATATACTTTAAGACACAGTATATGAGAATTTAAATAATAGGCCTTTAATAATAGATAGTTCACGCATTAGCGTCAGGAAACCATAAAAACATGACCAAAACACAAGGGTTTACACACTGAGGCTGCATGATCACCTAGCATTCTCCAGCTTTAGGTTCTACATATACTATTTAAAATACATACTTTCAATAAGAATACATCTGTTGGGAATATGGTTTTCCACTATGCTACCACATATACTGCTATTAACCACATTAAATTCTCTCCCATTATCATGGAGTTGTCTAGACCTTTCATGTTTAGTTTAGTTTACCTGATACGTCCTAGAATAAGATCCTCCTTACATGTACAAATCCTCTATACCTATATAGCTGCTCTCTCTTATATGTCTTTGTTATTTGTACTCTGTATATAACACAATAGTTAGGCAGCCATTAATTAACAGCCCTCCATAGATTTCTACCTCCCTTTTATTATTATTATTTTTTGTTCCATGCTGTCTTTATATATTTCACTTCTTTCAGCAACACCCCTCTTAACTTGCTGGTTCAGTATATCTTCACTTTACTACCTATCTTCGATTCTAGATACCTCTTTGCCTTCTGTATATAAAACTTTACTTAGCAATACCCCTCCTAGCTTGCTGCTTTATTATGTTTTCTCTTTTACTATTTATTTAAACTTCTAACTACTGATTTGTGCGGGATGCAAGGACATTACTGTCTATATCATCCCTGGTCTTCGTTGTATGGAGCCTAAATAAATTTATCTGCTAAATTGCAGCTTTGATTGGTAAATAAGCAGTGATGATAATGCGAGTTCCAGCAAGATTTCCGACGATCTGTCTCAACCTGAAATTCAGTCCCACGTCGATCGATTCATCTGAACTATCTGTCTGGCGAAGAACAAGCAAATGGAAATCAAGGCCTTCTTTTTTATTGTTTACTTTTAATATTCCCTTTATATTTTAGGGGCAAATTTTTCCCTTTTTCTATAGTTTAATTTGTCAATATATTTTCCCAGTCTTATTTTATTACCTCACTATTCCTCAAAATATTTATTTTTTGATCACATATTAAATTATTAGCTTTAGCATTAACAAAAATTTGTAGAAATTTGTCTATTAAAATTTATATGCTACTCTATTTTATTCAATATTATTTATGACCAATATTGCAGACATCTATTAACTGTTGATTTTTAGTCTTCAAGTTGTAGAATTTAATTAGTATCCATTATACTTGGGTAAAAATATTGACCAAATATTTACATTTATAAATAAAAATTTTGAGCCTAGCTATTTCAATTTATAACACAAAATTTGCCTTCATAGCACAACATGACGGAAATATGGTGGTGGCATCAGTACTAATTTATTTTTCTTTCCGTTGGAGAGAACACACAGGCCTCGGTTATAAATAACAGGCATTTTCTGGCCCCCTTTATAAACGGGCTTTATTTGATTTATATTTTAGAAAAGTTTATTTATATTTTTAAAAATATGTATTTTCCCAAAATTGCATTGATATTTGTGAAAACCAGACAAACTATCCAACTAACCGGGAGCTAAATTGTTAACGATAAACCTGCATTCAACAAAAAAAATTGGTCAGTGTCAATTGCTGATTTCTAAACTTTATCAGTTTTTATCGAAAATAAGTATTTGATATATGAGGCATTGATTAAAAATAAATGATCGCATTTAGTCTCGACTATATGAATGATATATTTAAAAATTAATATATAATTTTTGAGGTCAATGAATAAATTGAATTTGACCAAAATCAACAAGAACGATGGTGTCATAATATTGTTTTGTGTTATTTATATTTTGTTTTGATTATAAGTTTGCTGTTAATTTCAGGGCTAATGAACTGCATAGACGTATTATTAATAAAATAAAATGGGTAAAGAGCAAGAGTTGCTCGAGGCCGCTAGAGTAGGAAATCTATCAGTAATCGAACGTATATTTAATAGCAAAAAAAGTGGACAGCTTTTAGCCAGGTACAGTTTTTTTTTTTAAATTCTTTTATAAAAAACTGATTTATATGTGAAAGTGTTTGATACACATATTAAAAATATATAGATCATATTTTAAACGAATTAAGATGTGTATACGAATAAAATCCAACCTCATTTAAAAACTTATCATTTAAAGGCGAAAAAAGGACGCATATTATTTAATCTATTTAATATTTAAATATCCTTATATATAAACCTTTTGTCATATAAACAAACGGTCAAAGCCTATTTAAACTATTTTGACATATTTCAATTTTAGATTTAAAAAAACTCGGTCTTTTTACATTTTTGTCAAAATATTCTCGATTTTAAACCATATTTAAATGGGTTTATAGGTATAAATATTGAAAACTCAAAATATTTTTCATATATTTTGTCAATATTCTGAAATATTTTGTCATCATGTCTTTTGATTTTACAATTAAAATAGTATATATCTTCTGTCATCTAAGAAGGAATTTTTGAATCTATTCATAACAAAATCTATTGTTACACCAATATATTATACCTGAATTTGGGAGGTTTGGAGATGTCATAAAATATAGCATTTTGATTAGTGGTTCTATCAGACAATTGGAAACAAGCTCTTGTCATTTCCCATGTTCTCTATTTTTTACTTTATTCTATTTCTACCATTAAAGGTATTTAAAATGGGAATGAATATAGATAGAAAATATTACTCTCCAAGAAATACCTTATTGTTTACAATTCTGGCTAGCAGTGGTTTTTCAGTAAAAATGTATATTTTTTCTTAATAAATAAATAAATAATTTTGATATATTTTATTTAGCTTTTATAAAAATTATATTCAATTTTAAAAATAAAAAAAAATTGTAATGGATTATACGTACTTCTATATACAGTAAAACCCCTCTATAGTGAACCCCATTGGGACGGGACTTTTGGTTCACTATAGCCACGGTTCACTATAGCCACGGTTTGGCTATTTTTTTTTACTTTTCAAAAATTTTAGACCGTATAATTAAAAAACAGCCATACACACAAGAAGAGGCTGCCTCTTAATAGTGGTCACTTTATTTTAATTCCCTTAATTGACTAATTTCCTTATATTAATACTGAATAATAATAGAAATCATTAGATAATAGGTTCTTCTTATGATTAACATACATGTACCTCTATGTCTAAGTTAAAAATCAAGACAAATCCTAGGCAAAGTTTTATTAAATATATATTCAAAGATATGAAATGATTTTAAAACATCATTATCACATTATATAATACAATTTTTACTTGAAAAAAATGGCTCTAATACCTTGTTGTTTCAAAGCATTCTTCCAAGCATTTGCACCATTCAAATAAAGTTAGTGTTTTTCTTCCATTTCATGTTTCCCCATATTCTTCTAGGTCTAGATTTCGTTTTTTTTTTTAACCTGCCATGCAAAACATTGCTGACTTTAAAATCACCATAGTTAATGGCATAAAAATAATTTTTGTTTCATCACGGGACCGTTTATTTGGACTTTTTTTTTTTTAAGTTCTAAAACGTACGATCGCGATCGCGGCAAAAGTTGAAGTTGATTCCTCTTTGTAACAATTTTTAATAACTTTATATTTTATCTTTTATAATAGAAAAGTTATATTCTCTTATTTTAATATGTTCTTAACATTTTGCCTATGTTGTTTCACTTTGAAAAGTTCTGAAAATGGCCTTTTTTTTAAAAAATGAAATAATGCTTTTGTTTTTAAAATGCCTTTGTTTTCTTCATTTTGGAAGCCATTTGCATTTTTTATATTTCAAATTTAATGGATGCAAAGATATTCTAATTAATAAAAAGTATAATGTGTAAAAATTTATAAAACATACAGCAAAAATAAAGTGCAAAAATCAAACTAACAATGCCGCTAAATTTATTGTTTTGAAATCGCGATCCGCGAGCTTTAAACATGCTCAAAATTTTGTTTTTTATTATTTTTTTTTAAATTACAATTCTAAGTTCGTTATAAGCATAGTATTTTTAATAGATTTTATCATTTTGGGACCAAAATTGGGTTCGTTATAGCGATAGTTCGCTAGTTTGAAAAGTGAAAAGTTCGTTATAGCGATGGTAATTTTAATGGAATGGAATGCGGATTTTCGATGGGTTCGTTATAAGGGAAGGTTCGTTATAGCCATGGTTCGTCTTAGCGGGGTTTTACTGTAATTGCACACATCTCACATCACACCTTGTCTTTACGCCCGTTGAAGAACAATGTCGTTCCAAAGCAAGCAAAATAAACATGTTCTATAGAAGAAGCTCGATAAGGCACAATTTGGATTATAGATTATAAACACAAGGTAATAAGACCAAATCCAAATAACACAACACACACACTATTTATTTATTTAGATTTGGTCTCATTACCTTGTGTATAGAAGAAGCTCCTCTTAAGTTTATAATTTACAATATGAATTGAAGTCTGTTATTGAATTATGGTTGGTTAAAATGATTATCAAATAATTGTAGCATTCAGTGGTAGTGGACTTTTTTATCTGACATTTTGTTGTCAATACTTGAATTGAAGTAAATATAATATGATGGAGATTCAAAAACATTTAGATTATAGTAAATGTTAAAGAGGATAACTTGAAATAGTTGGGCTTTGAAAATTTGGTTGAGAATTATAGTAAGTTAACACAAAGCAATAACGCGCCATCTATACATATAAAATGAAAGGATTTAAAAGCACGAATGTTTATTTTGTACATAATAAAAACTTCTACTGTTCTCACTGCGATGAAAAAATATATTGGGAGGGCTTGGCTCATCAGTGGTGAACCCTCCCAGCGGTTTCGCCAATTTAATCCACCAGACTGCTTCTCAGAGCTCTAATACTGTATTGGACGATTCTGCTTATATACACAGCACTGAAGGGTGGAATCTCAGAAATGGTTTTCAAGAAGACTATGGACATAAGCTTATAGGACAGTAGAATTACATTCAACTATTTTTTTATTATGTATAAAATAAACATTCGTGCTTTTAAATCCTTTCATTTTATATGTATAGATGGCGCGTTATTGCTTTGTGTTAATTTATGCCTAACTGGCCTTGTCTTTATTGTTTGCGGAAGAGCATTGCTCGATGCAAATATGTCCAAATATGCAAATATGTCGAAGCTTATGTCCATAGTCTTGAAAACCATTTCTGAGATTCCACCCTTCAGTGCTGCGTATAAAAGCAGAATTGTCCAATACAGTATTAGAGCTCTGAGAAGCGGTCTGGTGGATTAAATTGGCGAAACTGCTGGGAGGGTTCACCACTGATGAGCCAAGCCCTCCCTATATATTTTTCATCGCAGTGAGAACAGCATAAGTTTTTATTATGTATAAAATAAACATTCGTGCTTTTAAATCATTTCATTTTATATAGAATTATAGTAAGTGTTAAATTATAGTCAGTTGAGAGGCTATATTGTTAAGTTGAAAATATCAGGACTCCAGGGATAAATTAAGAAAAAGGCATCTCCTGATTGTGCAACTAAAAGTCCCAGTACAATTTCACTTTTGTTATAATTTTTCCAGGGATAAGTTTTTTTTTTAAATAAAAAGAAGCTGATATTTTCAAATTGATTTTGATACAAGGCACAATTGGGAATATAGATTATAAACATAAGGTAAATAAAACCAAATATTTCACACACTATTTATTTATTTAGATAGGGTCTTATTACCTTATGTTGATACAAGAGATTATTGAATTGTGTGAACTCAAGACTATATTGTACAAATAAATTAAATTTAGATACAATGTCATTTTCCAGTTATCAAAATTCGAAACTATTATAGACGCGTATGACTCTTTTTGAAGATAAAATAATTTTTACTGCCCTTACTGCAATGGAAAAATTAATGGGAGGGCCTGGCTCATCAGTGGTGAACCCTCCCATCGGCTTCGCTAGTTTAATCTACCATACCACTGTTATATTGCATTTTACGATCTTCCTATTATAGTGATACTGATGCTAGACTCTTGGAATGGGTATTTTAGATTAACTATGGACATAAGCTTTGAGGATAGCAGAAAACATACAATTTTAAATATATAATATGCTTTGAGCAATCACTCTTCCGCATACATCAATTTGTGTCTTTTATTTGCAGTTAGTTTTCACATCAAAATTTTATTTGGGGACCTCGGGGCTTAAAAAATCTCCATCTCTTCTTCTTTCTTATCTCCACTCAATCATATCTGGGGGAAGTAGAATGCGTCTGCCTTTGTCATTAAGACTGGGAGCACTATTCAGTGACAGGCCGACTTAGCTCCAAAAGAAATGGCCGCCTCTGACATGAGAAACAGACGCCATGTGCACAGCCACTCCTAACATGGAGTACAAACGCTGCTCATCCTGTATCCCTGGATCAGGAGCCCTTACAGGGTACTATCAGCTGGGCCAGCTGAGCCCAGTTTTTTAGTGAGCTTGTTAATGCTCCCCCTCCTCCTTTTTCATCCGGGCTTGGGACTGGCAAAGGCGAAGTTAATCTCCATCTTAAATATGGTGAGGCCACTGTGTAACAGTAGAATTCCAATCCCATTTAAATTACTTTTCCATTATTACCATCCTCTCTCTTGCTTCATGTAATTTTCCATTGCCATTTCCTCCTACCAGACAATTGAGTTCTTCCTCTCAAAGCCAAACATTTTTTATTTGGCAGTCACTTCCTCATCTCTCTATTCATTGTGTCCTTGGTACTCACCCAAGTTTACCTGCGGTGTCTACACCCTTGCAACTGTCATTAGGGTGGGTAAAACCTCTGTCAATATTTACAATGGTCCCTTCCCTTTATTTAAAGCCTCAACATCACTGGTCTGCTAGCCATTAAAAGTGATCCTTTTAATAAGGCTCTTTATTGAGGTCTCAAATCCATTGAAGACTTCGAATCTTGTGTAAGTTCTCTCACTAAAGTCGTCTCATTTTTAGAAAGTCAAAGATAAATACAAAATATCCTTTTTTTTTTCAATTTCACACACAACCTCAAGATTTTCTTTTTTTTTTTTCCAAATGCTTTTCATACCTGTTTGTTCCTTTCAAGCATGCTATTTTTAATTTTCACTATTTTTTCATAATCTTTTTAACTGATATAGATTGGAAAGGCTTTGTTTTCATAGTTATATATTATCCCCATTTGTTCTTTCAAAAGAAGTGTAAATGGCCATTAAAATGATGTTTGTTTTAGTTTATTAAAGATTAGGATAGGTTCTTAGTTGACATCATTGGTAGTCTCAGATAAGTTGATACTCCCGGAGGTGGGTCTTTCATTGGAGGTTGAAGGACAATTTGGTTTTTGATTCTACAAAAGTGGGTGATCAGGAAGGTGATGGCATATCTGACAGAGCATGGGAGGTTTTGCTGGGTCAAACATTAAAAAACAAATGTGAAAAAAATCATAGATGAGTTAAAAAAAGAAAAGAGAGAAAAAAAAAAGAAATGGCAGCTGCTAAGTGAGGTGCCGGCATTAAAACTTGTTGTGTAGATAGAATTAAGTGGTGTAATTGCCCAGCTAGGTCAACCTAGATTATCCAATTCTATGCCTGTTTTTAGGGTTTGTTGCTTATCATCAGCAGGATGCTCTAACCTCCTCCTTATATCACCTGGAGTTCTTATCTCTCCTTATCCCCCTCCAGCAGGTGTGTCAGCTGAACAGGGAAAGATTAGAGCATCTATAAACATCAGTAATGCCCATTTGGTGGTTTCTGAAGTGGAGCACTCTGGCTGTCAGTTCCAATTCTTCATTGAAACACTTTTTTTTTTTTAATAAAGGTGTTAAAATGCTTCGACAGTGAATGTGAGGACTGGCTGCTGTGTCATTTTGTAAGTGCAGATGTCAAACTGACATGTGGTGGAGTTCCCATCATGGCTTGTGCTGTCTACTAGGGAGGGCTGAAATAAAGAGTTGTTTGAAGACCTGAATAGTTTATTCATGAATGTTATCTGATGTTCTAGATATGAGCCAAGATGTGTTAAAGCATTCAGTATTGAGTGAATGTAAATCAATTATAAGGCAATAATGCACCATCTATATATAAGAAATTAAATTAAACACAAATGTTTCTTTTTCAAATAAAATAAACTTTTTCTCTACTCTTCTTACTGTAAGGAAAAACCCTTCCAATAATTTTCGGAGTAGTAAGGACAGTATATAGAAAGTTGGTTTTATTAAAAAAAAAAAATTGTGTTTAGTGGTTTCTTATATAGTGGGTAGATGTGTTTCTCAATTATGGGCAGTTTGTGTGAAGTCTCTCCATGTTGATCGCCCCTCCTCATACCTGGCCAGGAAGTAAACTCAATCAGATGGTAAAATGATATCTACATCATCACACCAAAGTTTATAGCAATCTAATATCGGGTCTTTTAAATAGAACTTGACTATTTTTAAATGAGAGAAATGCCATTCCTTAAAAATTATTTTTCAATAAGTAACAAAAAGATGAAACATCTGTGATGATGAAAGAGAGAAATGTCAACATTCACTTCAATCCATTGTGTATATGTGGTATTTTCAATGAGTAGTAATGTTAACACCGCTTTGAATTTTGGTCTTTTTTTTAATATTCTGACAGTGGTCAAATTTGAGTATTTAAAATATTTGTAGAATAAGTATTTTATTGGGTTATGAATAACACTGTTGCTGGTAGTGAGTGTGATAATTACACACTGTGTGAACTATCATTGAATGCATCCACCCTAATCCTGGGTAAAGAGGTGTGTGTCCACATATTCTTAGAAAGAAGGGCACAATATGGGGAGAGGATAAACCTACTTACTACCTACTCTCTCACAACTTATAGATTATTTACATATTAACAAAGCCCTTCTTTTTTAATACAAAGAAGTAATAAAGCACAATTTGGATTATAGATACAAGAAAATAAGACCTAATCCAAATAATTTAATAGGGTGTGACGTTTCGGTAACAATGCTGTTACCAAAACGTCACAACCTATTAAATTATTTGGATTAGGTCTTATTTTCTTGTATAATACGAAGAAGTTTATGAGGTATCACTTCATCAAAATAATGCTCTGCCTTTGTGAGCAATTACCACTTACATCCCTGAACAATCAACTTTGTAAAATCAAAATTGACTTGATCAACCTAACCCAACCTCCAATGAGAGATCACCACCTCCAGGAGAGCCCAGATGTTTAGATGGGAGGTTATAGTGTATGTGGTATCTACTCACAGTAAGAAGTTGGCAATCCTCTAAACTCTAGAAGAGAGGTGAAATTAGCAAACAGAGGTGGACCTTGGCTTCAATTGTGCTTATAGACCATGCCATTGAAGTTTGGCTTGAGGCAGCTGGTGGCCATACAGCTGTTGGTGATTGTAGAAGGAAAACAACTTTGTTTATGGAATTGGTTGTATTTTACCCCTTAAGGCTGGTATTGGAGCACATTTATAAAGGATTACCACTCCATCTTTTGGTCATGTTGGAGGTGTAGCCAAGAAGAGGGAAGACTGGTTCGATGATCTCAAAGAATGGTTAAGATCCCCCAGACCAGGATGGCTGATGACATGATGAGATCCTCCCACCACAAGCTCCCTGAGCACCCTCCTTGGTAAAATCATAAAGGATTTGAACTACCATAATCCATCCTCAAATGAGAGATCATTTCCAGGGAGAATCCATGTTTTCTGGGCTATGGGTTCTCATGTGTGGAGCTATGTTCTTACTTCACCACAAACTGGTAACAAGACCAGAAGTCCCAGGGTGAGAAATGTACAACATATGTTTAGTGGAAGACTCACAGAATGATATGGGGTGTTGTTGTGAGAGAATCAGGTTGAAAACAAGGAGATACTCTCAGTTGTGGTGATGGCTTCAGCTGCTGCAGGAAATGCACCGTTGTATTACTCTAGTTCTGCTCTCACTTTACCATTTTTTTGTGTTTTAAGTACCAACAGAGGGGGTGTAGATTCGAAACATATGTATGTACATATTATGGGGGTGTGGCATCTTTCATTTCTGACCCTATTGCATCTTTTGCCTCCTTTGTCAGCATAATGTCATATGTTTCACCCAACATACACTGTTAGAAAGTGATAAATTTATATAAACTTACCTTTTTTTCACTCACAAAAACTAGCTCATCTTGGGCTGTGTTGTTCCAATGTACAAATATACACTTTATTCCCATTACATGCATAAGATGCAAACATCATGTTTGTAATTTATTTTAATCCATTCACACTACATAGAATTGTATAAGCCCACTCACTGAATACCACCTTAGTTCTCTATAAAGTGTCTTTTGATCAACCAAGACTTGACATGGAAGATCACTGAGCTTCCACACCAATGTAAGTTGAACATTACATGTGCCGCCACCATGGCTTGGAACACCATCTAAAGTGAATTGCACACATCCTTCTGACACACAGGGTGATGATAACCAACATGAAACTACACAGGGCTGTTGTAACAATGACTCACTACACAGATGCTGAAAAGGAAGTGAGCTGCCCTAGATGGAGAGCCATAAATGTTCTGCCACTCTTGAACTCAGTACAAACCATTTGATGCCATCCAAGCCAGTACCTAAATGCAATTAAACTCGCACCCCCTAAAATATATATATTTTATAATAACCAAAAAACACAAGGTCCAAATCCAAATAAATAAATAGTGTGTGATGTTTCGGTAACAGCGTTGTTACCATCTTCAGACAAAAGTACTGAAATGTAATAAGACCAAATCCAAATATAGTGTGTGACATTTCGGTACCAGCGTTGTTACCAGAACGTCACACACTATTTATTTATTTGGATTTGGTCACATTACCTTGTGTTTATAATCTATAATCCAAATTATGCCTTATCAATAACCAAAAAAAAAAAAAAATTACACACAGCTTGTCGAAATGTTGAGACAATAAAAAGGTCGAAGTATCATTAATTTGAAGAACTATGAATTCCGGCCAGGCAGCAGCCTCTATCTTTACGATATTTATAATTTGTACTATTTCTAAGATGAGAGCTAATGACGATGAGATTCTTTATTAGAGATAAAGTATCTCGTCGTACCTGTAGCCTTTATCTTTTCCTAGAAATGATATCCTGAGAATTGTAAGTTGTACTACAAGGTATGTCCCATAAGTTCCCGGACTGGGTCCATAAAAAAAAAGGTAAGATTATTTTAAAAATTTTTTATTAAAACTTTTCAAAGTAATCCCCCCTTGCTTCAACGCACCAGCGCTATCGTTTCTCCCAATTGTCGAAACAGTTTTTATAAGCCTCTTTTGGAATGCTCTTCAATGCTAACGGCGATTTTTCTATTATGTCATCCCTGGTATCAAAATGTCTTCCTTTTAGAACTGCTTTAAGTTTGGGGAACAGGAAAAAGTCATTTGGTGCGATGTCTGGGAAATAGGGTGGTTGAAGTAGGATTTGTGTCCCGTTTTTCGCCAAAAAGCTAGTCATCAAGTGCGCTGTGTGAGGGCGAGCATTGTCATGGTGTAGGATCCAGCCACCATTAGTCCATTTTTCTGGCCTTTTTTTTTCGAATCGCTTCCCTTAGACGGCGAAGAATGCCCAAATACATTTCCTTAATAACTGTTTGGCCTGCAGGAAGATACTCGTGATGAACAATGCCCTTGTTATCCGAAAAAGCGACCAGCAACACCTTGTTTCTGGATTTTTTTGGGTCTAGGCTCACCCTAACCTCTCCACTCGGCAGATTGAGGTTTGGTTTCAGGGTCATAGTCATAGACCCATGTCTCGTCGCCTGTGATTATCTTGTCTTTCCATTCTGGATCCGTTCTTGTCATTTCCATCATGTCTTCACAGGTTGCAAGCCGACACAGTTTTTGCTCATTGGTGAGGAATATTGGGATGAATTTTGCAGGAGTCTTTTTGAGCTTCAAATCTTCGGTTACGATCCTTCCAATCGTTGTTTTAGAGATGCCTGTGTCTTGCTCTAGCTCCAGCAAAGTGGTTCGAGGATTTTCTTTTATCAAATCGGTGATATTTTGCACATTTTCATCAGTCCTTTGAAATTTTGGGCGTTCTTGACGAGGATCATCTTCAATGGAAATTCTGCCAGCTTTAAATCTAGAATGCCATTCAAAAACAGTTGTTCTCTTTGGGGCGTCATTGGGGAATGCTTTATTAAGCATTTCAAAAGTTTCGGTTGCTGATATTTGAAGTTTCACACAAAATTCTATGCAAATCCTCTGCTTCAATTTTTGTTCCATCGTAAAATCGCCGCAGCGCTAGGTGTGACCTTTAAATAAATTAGAATAACCTTGGCGCGCGCGCAAGTACCGCCTCAATATTGGTACCACCGTGTAGCCAGATATTTTTTCTATAATAAACAGTCAAATTCATTTACACTCTTCATTTATTTATTTTTTTATGGACCCAGTCCGGGAACTTATGGGACATACCTTGTATGTCACATGTAGTTCCACACCTACATAGACCACATGCTTTCTTGATCCTTGAGGACCCACTAATTCTTGTGGGATCAGTTGGCCCTCAAGGATCAAGTATATTTTTTATAGGTGTCATATCCAAGTAATAAAAATTATGGCTTTTATTTTTAATATTGCTACCATTAAAAATATTCCAAGTAAAAAGTAATTGCAAATAATTTTAGCATGCTAATAATTTTATATGAATTATTAGCTTTTGAATTTTTTTTTAGTAAGTAATGTTTGAAATTTAAAAGAGAATGATAATGTGGGGTATTTTCACTATTTAACATGACAATATATTTGAAAATCACAAAATCTGTAGGGCTATTGCTAATATATATATATATACGTATATCCATCTGTATAGTATGTGTTGCACTAAAATATTTGTTAAAACATTTTACCATGTGTCAGATCAGTGAGCACCTCTCTCTGAGTAAAACAACTATGTCCTCACAACCTCCGATGAGAGACCAGGATCTGGTATCTGATGTGTGTTCCACTCTAGTGTCATCTCTGAGGTCAGCCAGACCGGAGTTTATTTCATTGTTGCTCTTTTTTAATGAACATTAAAAGTAATAAGCTGAATATAAATACAAAAATTTGTTTCCTTCTAAAATGTATTTGATTTCAATATAAAAAAAAGCACACAAACATTTTCCACCTGGAGGTCATAAATCTAACCTTCCTCCCATACCACAGCAGCTCTCAATAAATCTTGTCCTCCACAAAATCCTCCTATCTGGTATTGCTATGTGATAAATGGCTGCCGGCTACTAGATCTTCCTTCTCACATTTCCTTGTCATCTTTGACATGTCAATTTCATAGTTTTTATTTTATTAGCATGGCTTTTGATTTATTTTTTTTTATAATTTCATATCACATAATTTTTTTTTCTTATCTTCACTCAATCATATTAGGGTATCAAGCTTTTAGAGCTTGAAATTTTGATTGTGTCTGCTGGGGGGATGTAGAGCTAGCTCATCAAAGCCAATAGAGTCAATGATGTGGTTTGGAATTGTAGGTTGAGAATTGCAGTTAGTACATAGTGGGAAAACCCAGTCATATCACAAATAAATTAACCAATTGCAAATAGGGTGCAAATATTTTTAATTCACCTTTATTGAATTTATCTAGTTATACCTATTAATTTTTAATAGACTGATTATGCTGCTGTCTTTCCAAGTGGTGCCTTTACTAACACCTAGACTAGGAAACATTTTATTGCATTATGATTTACTTTTAAAATTGTGAAGTGAGATTCATGTATTTTGTGTTGTTAGGTATAATGTGCTCAATTTGAGAACATGATTGATTGAAATGGGAATCAAGGCCCATTTTTGTAAATGTAAAATGAATCTGGCAAGTGCTTTTTTCAGTTAAAGGGATCGCTGATTTTCTAATAATATAGAGGTCCAGAGAGTAGATTGTCCATTTCTAAATGTGTAGAAGTCCGGAAGTGGTTTTTTAATTTTTTTAAATATGAAGAGGTCTGGGGAGTGGTGTGTCCATTGTTTAAATGAAAAGAGGTCTGTCCATTGTTTAAATGAGCAGAGGTCTGTGGAGTGGTGTTTCCATTGTTTAAATATGAAGAGGTCTAGGGAGTGCTGTGTCCATTATTTAAATGAGCAGAGGTCTAGGGAGTTCTGTGTCCATTGTTTAAATGAGCAGAGGTCTGGGGAGTGGGGTGTCCATTGTTTAAATATGAAGATGACTGGGGAGTGGTGTGTCCATTGTTTAAATGAGCAGAGGTCTGGCGAGTGGTGTGTCCATTGTTTAAATGAGCAGAGGTCTGGGGAGTGGTGTGTCCATAATTTAAATATGAAGAGGTCTGGGGAGTGGTGTGTCCATTGTTTAAATGAGCAGAGGTCTGGGGAGTGGTGTGTCAATTGTTTAAATATGAAGATGACTGGGGAGTGGTGTGTCCATTGTTTAAATGAGCAGAGGTCTGGGGAGTGGTGTGTCCATTATTTAAATATGAAGAGGTCTGGGGAGTGGTGTGTCCATTGTTTAAATGAGCAGAGGTCTGGGGAGTGGTGTGTCCATTGTTTAAATGTGCAGATGTCTGGGGAGTGGTGTGTCCATTATTTAAATATGAAGAGGTCTGGGGAGTGGTATGTCCATTGTTTAAATGAGCAGAGGTCTGGGGAGTGGTGTGTCCATTGTTTAAATGTGCAGAGGTCAGGGGAGTGGTGTGTCCATTGTTTAAATGAGCCGATGTCTGGGGAGTGGTGTGTCCATTATTTAAATATGAAGTGGTCTGGGGAGTGGTGTGTCCATTGTTTAAATGAGCAGGGGTCTGGTGAGTGGTGTGTCCATTGTTTAAATGTGCAGAGGTCTGGGGAGTGGTGTGTCCATTATTTAAATGTGCAGAGGTCTGGGGAGTGTTGTGTTCATTATTTAAATGTTCAGAGGTATGGGGAGTGGTGTGTCCATTGTTTAAATGTGCAGAGGTCTGGGGAGTGGTGTGTCCATTGTTTAAATATGAAGAGGTCTGGGGAGTGGTGTGTCCATAATTTAAATATGAAGAGGTCTGGGGAGTGGTGTGTCCATTATTTAAATATGCAGAGGTCTGAGGAGTGGTGTGTCCATTGTTTAAATATGAAGATGTCTGGGGAGTTGTGTGTCCATTGTTTAAATATGCAGAGGTCTGGTGAGTGGTGTGTCCATTGTTTAAATGTGCAGAGGTCTGGGGAGTGGTGTGTCCATAATTTAAATATGAAGAGGTCTGGGGAGTGGTGTGTCCATTATTTAAATATGCAGAGGTCTGAGGAGTGGTGTGTCCATTGTTTAAATATGAAGATGTCTGGGGAGTTGTGTGTCCATTGTTTAAATATGCAGAGGTCTGGTGAGTGGTGTGTCCATTGTTTAAATGAGCAGAGGTCTAGGGAGTGCTATGTCCATTGTTTAAACATTTTGTCTCCATAAGTGATTCCTTTCTTACTTAGATGTAATAAGGCACAATGTGTGGATTATATCTACTTATATAATTGCCTTATTCTGTCTGTGTGAAGTTCACTGTGTGAAGTTCACGGATAGATTTTGGTCATCAACGCGCATCATCATTATGATCATTATCATTATCTAATGATAATAATAATTATTATTATTAATCTACTTATATAATTGCCTTATTCTGTTTGTGTGAAGTTCACTGTGTGAAGTTCACGGATAGATTTTGGTCAGAATGGATAAAATAAAAAAAAGTGTCAAGGGATGGGAATTGAACCCATGACCTTCCGCTTACCGGGCAGATGCCATGACCACTAGGCCACATGACCACAATTTATAATTGTAACAAATAGTATTTGAATCAAACCATTCAATCGGGTAAAACACGGGCGTTGCCCGGGTCATTCGGCTAGTATATATATAACTACAAGTTAACAAATGTAGAAAGCTCTCCACAAGTTGTATAAAGTAGCAGGAGAGAGAGAGAGTAACAACCCTCACTTTCTACCTGCCTCAAGGCCAGAGAGGTCACGGGCTCCCAGCTCTACCCTTTCCCATAAACAACCATCTCCTTCCCTCTGTCTTTGGGAACCTTGAACCTTATAACCTTTTGTGCTGATAAAATTGGTTCATAAATAACATATTTATATACTGTTTTTCTTTCACCCTCAAATGAAAATATCCTATGGATTCGAATTTGTAAAAAAGTCAATATATCGAATAAACTAAAATCCTTTTTTACTTAATTTTTTTTAAAGATAAATTGTAATGAAAAAAGGGTTCAAACAAAATTGGCCTCAAAACTATCTTAAGGTTTGGAAAGTAGCACAAGTTGGCATCCTGCTTGTGCCTTTTTCACTTTTTGAAAAATAATCATATGTTGACTCTAAATTTATTACTATATTTAAATATCTATTACTACTATGCAAAAATAAAAAATAAAAATGATCCCATATATAGGTATTTAATTTTGTTGTTGTCACACATTAAATATGTTATAACACCTTGATAAATGTTGGCGTTCAGCCAACTGAAATATTGGTAAAATAAATAATTTTTGATCCAATATATGCCTTTTTAATTTATGGATTGCTCTATTTTCTAAATATATAGGTATCTGAAAAAATAAAAATGGGTTGGCCAAATATCAGGAAACGGGCTAAATCAATGTAAATCAATCTAAAGGACACCTTCTAGTTGCAGTTCCAAGGTGTCTTCTAAAGAGGGTATACTCTTACCTCAGATTTCTTGAAAAAAGATACTTCGGCCAGTATAAATCTTTTTATTACCTCGACGTTTCAACAAAAATTTTTAACGCCTTGCTATATGTTTTAATTTTTGTTTGCTCCTGACGAGGACAAAAGCTTTTTGTCGAAACGTCGAGGTAATAAAAAGATTTATACTGGCCGAAGTTTCTTTTTTCAAGAAATATGAATGCCGGCCAGGCAGCCTCTATCTTACCTCAGAGTTACTAATTAATAAAGATGGTATACTTTTAGCGATGAAAATTGTTTTTTGGTGTCCTTAAGCGGGAGTGTATGCTCATGGAGGTTCTACACTGTATTTATTATACACACACACAAAGCCTTTATTAGGGACTTGCCCCATACAGATTCTCCCAATTGGGTAAGGTAACAATCATCTTGTGTTATTTACATAGGTAGTAAGATGGAAATTTTGAACTGGCTTTACTCTTCATCTCAAAGTCATTCAATTGTTGACTGGTCCTTACATAATGATGATCTAAAAAAATTATAGTAAGCTATTGCCTTAGATTTGTTTGCTGATATTTTGGAAAGCAATACGTAGGGTGAAATGTTGGTACATTTAATTTGTTGATATAGGGCCTTCCTTTCTTCATCAAGGGCTGTACAATTAAGCAGGTAATGGGGGAGTTCTTCAGTAATTTCCTTGTCACACAGTGTACATATTAGGTTTTTGGCCTCAAACGTCAGAACGTGGTTTTTTTTTTTTGAAGACTGTAAATAGTATTCTCGATTGAGCTATGCATCGTTTGACTGGTAACGGAAAATCATCGGTTAGGAAGCATTCTGTTTCTATTGACGTATGGAAATTTTTATAATGTGGATAAAGTTTTGAATTTCTTATTCTTGATTGGTCTTCTTGTATCACTCTATTTATTATAACATGTTGCCTAAACAGGTGGAATGTATTTGGCCTTTATTTCTGTTCCACTAGATGGCGCTCTGCCATCTAAAAAGCTCATGTGCTCGTGGTGAGGATATGCTTTTTTTGACTTTAATATAGAGTTATATAAGGTCATGGATACTATATACATTGTGATTAATTGTAGAATTCTTTGAGGATTATGATATAAATCCCATCTAGTGGTCCCATGCACAAGAAGAGATGTTCTGGTGCTGCCTCTTTACAGATAGTACAGTTTGGGAAGGTCTTCACTCCGCTCTCAAGTCTGATTCTCCTGATGTGTCCTGTTTTGAGATGGGACAAGGAGGTGGCATCTCTGCGGCGCAAGTTGGCATTGATGATCTCCCCTGGTCTTTTGGCTAGATTCCACTGGTATGTGAGGTTGGAGAAGTGCTCCTTCAGTGTCCTCTTCCAGCTTGACTTGAAATGGTCCAAGTCAAATTATAAAAAAGAAGTAGTTTGTTCTGACCACTTCCTCTGGGAGTTATATACCACTTAGGTTAGAGTGAATGATTTAAAAGTTGTTGGTGATTAGTGGGATTCTCCCTCTATTCTGCCAGAGCAGTAATTGTGTTGGCCAGATATGTCTTCAGTGTAAGGAGTCTCCAAGATGCTGGTTGGTTATCCAGGAGATGCCAGTCAGATTTGATCCGTCCCCCTACTCTACAAGGCTAAAAATAATAAATGAAATTTCACCTAGATGAAAACAAATTCAAATACTTTTGTCTGAAGATGGTAACAAGGCTGTTACTGAAACGTCACGCACTATTTATTTATTTGGATTTGGTCTTATTACCATAATCCAAATTGTGCCTTATCATCCAAGCGCCTAATGTAACTAACAAATTTCCATTTGTATTTATCTGAATATAACACATTTGTGAAAAATGATGATTTCTCATCATCACTATGATATGAACCTCTTTCTAAAGGACACCTTCTAGTTGCAGTTCCAAGGTGTCTTCTAGAGAGAGCTATCCTTTTTTACCTCAGAGTTACTAATTAATAAAGATGGTATACTTTTGGCGATGAAAATTGTTCTTTGGTGTCCTTTAGCGGGAGTGTCTGCTCATGGAGGTTCTACACTGTATTTATTATAAGATGTTACCTAAACAGGTGGAATGTATTTGGCCTTTAAACTGAAGTGGTACTTGAAGTTAAAAATTTTATCTAGAAGAGATATAGAATAAGAAGTGTTGTCAGCGCCCACCCAACCCAGAAAGACAAATTCTTTGAAATCTTTATTATAAATAAATCAATTTTCCTGGTAAAATTGAAGGAAAATCAAGCACTAACATTGATTTAATTTTTATTAAAAAAGTTTGTTGTATAAACACTTTTTATAGCAAATCTCCAAATATAGGTTTAATAAGGAACCACATAAAAAAAAAAAAAATCATCGAGTACTCGTACAATAAAAAGAATGCCATCTACTCAATGGAATACAAAGTAGGCAAGACTGTGGAAGAGAATTTAAAAAAATTGAAATATCAAAATATAAATGTAATAACCATAACAAAAAAAAAAAAAACCTTCCAACATATAAGTAAATCAGACCACTCCTTCAACTTATCTGAGAGAACCATGAATCCACAACATTCCCAATAATCTACAGAGGCCAGTCCCTTATATCCAGAGAATACAACAGCATTAACAGAAGACAGGACCTTCCAGATGTCTATGAAATAATTTGTCCAGAACCCAAGGCCATTGTGCTCTTATAATTTCCTAGGTCTATGATGAAACAGAATGTACTCTCACTGTGGAAGGAATATCAGGCACACTATCCATGGAATTATAACTTCAAAGACACAAAACTATATCTCAGGGTGGTGGCTCTCAAAGTTGAGAGATTTGTTTATTATTTTAATATAATTATCCTGTAGGAAGGGCCTTCTAGCCCGAGAGCTAGAGATATTAAATATTCTTTCAAAAGAAATTCATCCCTGGATGACTTAATCTTATTTTTAATTTAAAATGTTCATCAGTTAGACTGATTTAGTTAGAGGCCTGAATGGATAAGAACCTGTGGTTGTTGCTACTCGGCAACTGAATTTTTCATTTTTGACCCTTTGATTGGTTTCCATGTCCCCAGCGTACCTAACAGTTGAGAGATGGCCTTGCTACTTGGCTTTCCTGTCTTGCCTCTGATCAAAAGTTATCTAATTTCCTGTAGGGTGACTCAACGGCCTGATCTTGAAACCTATGAATTCACCCAGCACCTTCTTTTTAAGTACAGTGGATCCTCTCGTTATTGCCACCCCTTTTATAATATGATTATAACATGATAATTCTGAGGCCCAAGTTTTTTTTCTGTGGTTCTAACAGCAACATGGGGGTTATAACAACTCTGTTAGATCTTGCCATGTTGTTATAGAGATTAAACTATCTACAAAACATCAATACAGTTCCACACCTCTTTAATATATTATTCAAATGGCCCAGCCCATTGATCATTTTGATCAAATACATATCAAATTAATGATCAAAAGAAGTACATATTTTGAATAAGAATTTTAAAATGTTTTCATTTCAATTGAAAATTCCATTAATATAAATTATATTTTACTTTAAATTTATAAATTAATAGTTAAAATTTATCATTTTGGTCATTCAGATCTTATTAAGGCTTTTATGGTGGTCTCCTGAAGTTCGAAAGTAGAAAAATATGACAATCAAAGATGTTCTGCACCCACCCCATGATCTGTTTAAATATCCTGCCCACCCTAGTCACAGGGAGTTATTCCGATAAACTTTTATAAAATAGAGATATAAATATCTATATTATTCTATATACAGTTACGAGCGTCATTCTTCGTCGCCTCTGTCACGGTTAGCTTTTTTTTTGGAATGGCGCTCTCCTATTGGTCGGCTACGATCACGCCACCTTTGCCCCCCCTCCCCTATCATTTGGTGCCGCCAATGCGCGAGACACTTCTGTCACCGTTTGCTTTTGGTTCAGTGGTAGAATGCTCGCCTGCCACGCGGGCGCCCCGGGTTCGATTCCCGGCCGATGCATTTTTTTTTTTTTTTATAATTTTTAAAACTCATTTATATATTATAGTGGCGGGTGCCCCGGGTTCGATTCCCGGCCGATGCATTTTTTTTTTACAATTTTTAAAACTCATTTATATATTATACAAGAATGACATCCACGGCGCCAATTTATAATTGTAACGAATAGTATTTTAATAAAAGCATTTAATCGGGTAAACCCGCCCGGGTCATTCGGCTAGTTCTATATACAGTTACGAGCGTCATTCCTCATCGGCCTCTGTCACCGTTTGCTTTTTTTTTAGAATGGCGCCCTTCTATTGGTTGGCTACGGTCACGCCACCTTTGCCCCCCCATCATGCCTCCCCCACTCGCTCTTTCGTTTTTGTAACTATTGGTTTGGAGCGGGTCGCTCTTTAAATAAATGCATATATTAGTTAATAACTAAATGGAATCCTCTCTTTCCTTTTCCCAGTATGAGACGCCTACGGAAGCCAACAGTACATAGATAAAGCACATAGGCTATAGTTATTAACTAATATATGCATTTATTAAAGGAGCCAAACTTATAATCATAACAAATAGTATTTGAATAAAAACATTCAATCAGGTAAAACACGGGCGTTGCCCGGGTCATTCGGCTAGTATATATATAAATATGTTTGTATGTGTTGTGTGTCCTTTATGCCTGACCAAACCACTCATTAGAACGCCATGAAACTTTGGGAAGTTATTTAGTATAGTACTGGGAAGGTTTCTGAAAAATAATTTCTTGAATATCTTGAATATCCTTAGAGTTATTTGCAGATTTGTAGATTTAACTCGCAAGCAGCGCCACCATTGCGACGGAGATAGGCTTAGGCAGGAAGTCTGCTCCACGCCTGATGACCTTGGGTCTTTCAGGGCTAATATATTAAGTAAAACTAATTCAAATATTAGTGCTTTATAATGGCTATCTCCTTGAGGTTACCGATTTAAAAGTTTATTTTCTAATTTTAGATTGTATAAGAAACATATTTTATTTTAAGTATTGTACTTTATTTAAAAAAGTTTAAATAATTGTGCAAGACGATATATACGATATATAAAAATCAAAAGAAATAATGAGTATCGTTTAAATATAAAATTTGAATAAATATAAATGCGATACTAAAAATTAAATAACTTGTATAGAAGCTTTTGCATAGTTTCGTCCTGTAAGCATACCAACTTGATAAAAGTTTCCTGTTTTCCCTTTGAATTTGCTTGATACGAACCTCTATTCATTTTTGAATTTGTAGAAATCAGACGATAACCATAGGTCATAGCCATCCAAAAGTTGGTTTAGGTCGTCAATCCTTTGCGAACAAATGGAAATATCCACGCTAGCGCTCTCTCCGCAGATTTTTAAAATGATATCCCGTGTCGTTTTTTTTTTAAATTTGAGAGCCACCCCTCGCTTGAAGCAAATCCT
The DNA here is from genome assembly GCA_030710605.1 of Cordylochernes scorpioides. Classification (NCBI taxonomy): domain Eukaryota; kingdom Metazoa; phylum Arthropoda; class Arachnida; order Pseudoscorpiones; family Chernetidae; genus Cordylochernes; species Cordylochernes scorpioides. The sequence continues at coordinate 31,884,250 of CP092869.1, read as the reverse complement.
TTAATCCCAAGAGACTGCGTGAAAGACTTGAACATGAAACCGCCGATGGAACGTTAGGCAAGATACTATTCCTTTAACTTCCAATTACCGAGGGAACCAATTAATATTGATTTTATTCAACTTATCGAGTATTTTTCAAGGGACTGGGAAAAAATGTTCACTTTATCGAGAGATTCGTTAGACAAACCTTTACTCGGGTAAAACCTGGGCGAAGCCTGGTACATCCGCTAGTAATTTAGAAAAATAAGCTTTAATTGTTTATTGTGACCCACTACCGCTAACATGAGCTACATTGTGTTCTAAATCATTGTACCAGACATGTCTGTTTTAGGGCTTCTTTCTCTAAATATTATGCTCTTCCAGAGAATGAACTATATACAGTAAAACCCCGCTAATACGAACCCTGGATATAGCGAACCTTCCCTTATAACGAACCCACGCCGATTCCCAATTCCATTCCATTAAAAATACCATCGTTATAACGAACTTTGCAATTTTTAGAATAACGAACTACCCCTATAACGAACCTATTTTCGGTCCCAAAATAATAAAATCTATTTAAAATACTATGCTTATAACGAACTTAGAATTGTAATTAAAAAAAATTGAAAAAAAATTTTGAGCATATTTCAGCTCGCGGATCGCGATTTCAAAACAATTAATTTAGCGGCATTGTTTGTTTTGATTTTTGCACTTTATTTTTGCTGTATGTTGTATAAATTTTAACACAAATTACTTTTTATTAAATAGAATATATTTGCATCCATTAAATTTGAAATATAAAAAATGCAAATGGCTTCCAAAATGAAGAAAACAAAGGCATTTTAAAAACAAAAGCGTTATTTCTTTTTAAAAAAAGGCCATTTTCTGAACTTTTCAAAGTGAAACAACACAGGCAAAATGTTAAGAACATATTAAAATAAGAGAATATAAATTTTATATTATAAAAGATAAAATATAAAGCCATTAAAAATTGTTACAAAGAGGAATCAACCTCAACTTTTGCCGCGATCGCGATCGTACGTTTTAGAACTTAAAATAAAAAAGTCCAAATAAACGGTCCTGTGATGAAACAAAAATTATTTTTATGCCATTAACTATGGTGATTTTAAAGTCAGCAATGTTTTGCATGACAGGTTAAAAAAAAAAAAAAATAAAATGAAATCTAGACCTAGAAGAATATGTGTAAAAATGAAATGGAAGTAAAACGCTAACTTTATTTGAATGGTGCAATGCTTGAAGAATGCTTTGAAGCAACATGGTGTTAGAGCCATTTTTCCAAATAAACATTGTATTATATAATGTGATAATGATGTTTTAAAATCATTTTATATCTTTGAATATATATTTAATAAAACTTTGCCTAGGATTTGTCTTGATTTTTAAATTAGACATAGAGGTACATGTATGCTAATGACAAGAATAACCTATCATCTAATGATTTCTATTATTATTCAGTATTAATGTAAGGAAATTGGTCAATTAAGGGGATTAAAACAAAGTGACCACTATTAAGAGGCAGCCTCTTCCAGTATGTATGGCTGTCCTTTAATTATACGGTCTAAAAATTTTGAAAAGTAAAAAAAAAGGCCAAACCGTGGCTATAGTGAACCGTGGCTATAGTGAACCAAAAGCTCTGTCCCGTTGGGGTTCACTATAGAGGGGTTTTACTGTATATGTATAAATAAAGGTCACCTCTCCCATCAAAATAAACATAGAAACTAGATGCCATCTATAGACCATCACTGCAAACTTGCGGCCTCTGGTCGGTGACAAAGCCACAACCCCAGCTTTGGCAAACTGAGTCCACCATGATACCATGGTTTTGGGCAAATAGAATCTAGTTTTGATGTATATTTTTATGGGAGAAGTGATCTTTATAGATCAATGACCTCCCAGCAAAGTTTCATCTATATTTTGGCCATAGATTTAGCCTAGCCACATTGCCAGCTAAGCACTTCTTTGGCAGATTGTAAAGATTTAATTATATCCCTTGTGAATCTCATGAAATAAAGCCCGCCCTGGACTGAAAAGGGCCATAACCCAAAACCATGGTCACCAGTTGGGCTCTTCTTATTTTTCCTAAGCTGGTGTTGTAGCTTTGTCACAGAGCGATGGTGATCTTTGTAGCGACGGTCAATAGATTGCTTCTAGTTTTGACATCTATTTCAATGGGAGAGGTGTCCTTCTTTTTTATATCATTATCCTCCCAGCAAAATTTACATATATACAGTAAAACCCCTCTATAGTGAACCCCAATGGGACAGAGCTTTTGGTTCACTATAGCCACGGTTTGGCCATTTTTTTTTAACTTTTCTAAATTTTTAGACCGTATAATTAAAAAACAGCCATACAAACAGGAAAAGGCAGCCACCCAGTTCCCCCAAGTTCCCCGTGTCTCATGGGCCACAAAACAAATCGACTTATAAATTCTCAAAAACTACCACTACAGTTCTATTTTTAGAATGGAATTCTTGTTAGGAATATGACTCATTCAGGGTTCGCGGATATTTCCCCTGGCCGGCCGTTTTACCACCGATGGTCACTTTGTTTTAATTCCCTAAATTGACCTATTTCTTTACAGTAATGCTGAATATCAAAAGAAGTCATTTGAAAATAGGTTCTTCTTATCATTAGCATACATGTTTATATATAAACCTATGTATTATTTAAAAATTAAGCCAAATTCTCTAGGCAAAACATTATTAATTATATATTTAAAAGGTATAAGAGTATTATAGAACACCTTTCTCAAATAATATAATACTATATTTATTTGAAAAAATGCCTCTAATACCTTGTTGTTTGAAAGTGAAAAGTGAAATTTGAAAATCAGAATTGTCTTAAATAATGGTTATTTCCATCAAAGGAATAAAGCTCCGTGTATTCTGAATCAATTGAGGATGAATCAAAAGTATCCAATTCAGAAAAATCGGACGTGAAACATGTTGATACGATAGCGCGATCGGTAAAATTGCGAATAAAAAACGCCAATTTGCAAACACAAAATCGGTGGTAAAACGGTGGCCAGGGGGAATATCCGCAAACCCTGAATGAGTCATATACCTAACAAGAATTCCATTCTAAAAATAGAACTGTAGTGGTAGTTCTTGAGAATTTATAAGAAAGTCGATTTGTTTGTGGCCCATGAGACACGGGGAACTTGGGGGAACTTTTTTTTTTTTCTTCTTCCAATTCCAGTTTCTACATATTCTTCTGAAGTGTACATTAAATTTTGTTTTTAACCTGTTATTCAAACCATTTCTGGCTTTAAAATTATTTGGAATTATTTTTTAGCATAGGTTAAACTTGATATAGAACGCTTCTAAAAGGGCATGCTGCCACTGTTTTTTTTTTTTTTTTTAGAATGCCACTCTTTGTTTCTTTTTTTTATTTTGGAAGTCATTTGTATTTTTCTTCTATTTCAAAATTGTCAAATGCAAAGATATTCTATTAAATAAAAGTATAATGTGTAAAAATTTATATAACATACAGCAAAAATAGAATGGAAATGAAAACAAACAATGCCACTAATTTTTTGTTTTGAAATCGCGATCCGTGAGCTGAAACATGCTCAAAATTTTGTTGTTTTAATTTTTTTTTAAATCAATTTTAAGTTCGTTATAAGCATAGTATTTTAAATAGATTTCATCATTTTGGGGCCGAAAATAGGTTTGTTATAGGGGTAGTTCGTTATTTTAAAAATCGCAAAGTTCGTTATAACAATGGTATTTTCAATGGAATGGAATCGGGAATCGCCGTGGGGTCATTATAAGGGAAGGTTCGCTATATCCAGGGTTCATATTAATGGGGTTTTACTGTATATATTTTGAAAATAGAACAATCCATAAATAAATCTTTAATTAAAAAGGCATATATTGGATCAAAATTGTGATCAACTTATGTGGCGCTGAGTTTGTTGTTAGCACACATTAAATATGTTATGGCGTTCAGCCAACTGAAATAGTGGTAAAATAAATAATATTTTGATCCAATATATGCCATTTTAATTAAATATATATATATTTAAATAATGAATAATTTTAGATATTTTGGCCATACACACACTGTGAAATACTCTAACTCAGCTCCGAGGACGATGCAGGTATTATTACTTATCATATAACCCAAACACTTTCCTAAGGAAGAAAGCTTCACTCTTCTTGCCCCTAGCTGGGTTATATCAGGTGAATCAGTTTTGGTATCAGTGGTCAATCACTAAGTCAATTATCTATAGACATTGCCCTGGTCCAATTCTTCGAGGATTTTTGTGGGAAAATAATTCAGTGGTTTTTCCCCTTGCCTTTCTCAGCCTTGACCTAGCAGTAGGTTCATCTGCCATTAGAAAATGTTTCTAACTTCAAGTGCAAGAAGTGCCCTCCTCTATATTAGGAAGGACGTCATCCATCCTCTGCCACATGGTTCCTAGGAGTAAGGCATTTCTCCTCTACTACTTGGCTGAATTTCTACCAATAATTTTCTGTAGGAAATGGCCATTTAAAGCATTTTCACATGAAAGGGTTAGAATTATAAGTAATGAGGGGTGGTGTACAGCTTACGGCGCGGGACCAGCGTCAATTTCCAAGACTCCAGTGGCTACACAGCACTGCACCATGCCGTCCTGAATGGTCATAGGTAAGCTACATACCTGGACCGGCTGTATGGTCCACTGTGGAAGATAACTGTGTAGCTTGGCCTGGGACAAGCAATGGAGGCATAATTCTTCCCTAACTTCCGATACTGGCTTCACCTAGGCAGTACCAAGCACGGGTCCAATCACTGATATCAGCAGGGTTTTTAAAATGTATTTATTTCTTATTGCACACAACAAATTGTTTGAAGAAACCGCATCCATGGGATGTTTCAGCTCTTGTTGGCAGGTGTTAAATCCAATGCGCTGAGGTTGGACTGTTCATGGGGAACCACTCTCCTATTGATGTTGACCCATGCTTGGTTGTGATTTTACAAATTCATTGGATTGTGCATACTTGTGGTGGGAGTAGCCTCAACACACTGACTTCACTGTGGTGGAGGGTTCATCAGAGAGGCTAGTGCCGCTTTGATTGAGTTTTGGAAATCATCTTTGTGTTGCTTCGTTTTCTTTTATCATTCCCTTTTCACAACACAAATTTATTGGACTGCAGCTAGTGCATTTAGGCCTCTTTTTCCAGTAATGTAAAAGTGCAGGAATTTCAAATTCTGCCAATTTTTTCATTTAAAAAAGCCTTAACAAAATAAATAATCTATAGAGAGCACATATGGGAAGCCCACATGTTACTCCCTGTGACACCACAGAGTGTGTGGCAGGGATGTGGCTGCAGCACTCCTCACCAACGGGGCCTCCGTCAACCTGGCGGACTTCAAAGGTGCCACTCCCCTCCACCTGGCAGCCTGGACTGGGGACGAGGGGGTGGTCCAGATGTTGCTCCAGCACTCCCCTGACGTCAATGCCTCGGTACACCACACCTTGTTTACTTTCACATCACCTTGCCACATACTTGGACGTACTCAGCTTCTCCAACCTAGCTGGAAGTCCATCAGCTAGCTTAGATTACTCAGGCACCTGATAATTGACAAAATAGCCAATGACAGAGATGACCTCTGGAATTTCTTTATTTACCTCATTTAATACTTCCAGAATGTCCCCACATACTTTGTAAATAGATATTTGCAGCTTTCAAATACAGTAAAACCCTTCTATAGTGAACCCCTATAGCCACGGTTCACTATAGCCATGGTTTGGCTATTTTTTTTTTCTTTTCAAAAATGATGACACACAATTTGGATTAGAGATTATAGTTACAAGAAAGTAAGACCTAATCCAAATAAATTAATAGTGTGTGATGTTTTGGTAACAGCGTTGTTACCATCTTCAGACAAAAGAATAAACGAATAAAGAATAAATTTACTTTTCAAAATCTCTAGATTGTATAATTAAAGGACAGCCATACACCCAGGCTGCCTCTTAGTGTAGTCACTTTGTTTTAATGATAGGTTCTTCTTATCATTAACATACATGTACCTCTATGTCTAATTTAAAAATCAAGACAAATCTTAGGCAAAGTTTTATTAATTATACATTCAAAGATATCAAATGATTTTAAAACATCTTTATTACATTATATAAAATAATGTTTACTTGAAAAAAAATGGCTCTAATACCTGTTGCTTCAAAGAACTCTTCAAGCATTGCACCTTTCAAATAAGTGTTTTTTCTTCCATTTCATGTTTCCACATATACTTATTAAGTCTATATTTCGTTTTGTTTTGAACCTGTCATGCAAACCATTGATGGCTTTAAAATAACCATAGTTCACGGCATAAAAAACTTTTTTTTTCATCACGGGCCTGTTCATTTGGGAGTTTTTTTAGCCCTAACATGTCATCAGCAACTTTCAGTTGCACGATAAGGAGATGCCTTTTTCATAATATATATATGTGTGTGTGATACTTATAGAAAATATAATTTAAAACATTATTACTAATACACAAATAAAAAATTTATAATAGATAAAATCAAATTTGATTTGAAATTTTTATCTGAAGAGAAAAACAAATAACAAATATCAAAACTATAGAAAAAATATCATTTCAGGATGGTTTTATTTTTTAAAATTATATATACTCACCTAGAAAATTAACATCTAGTTTTCACAGTGTTCCAAATCCCTGTACAAACAAATCTTGTCAAAATCCTCCAGTGTTTTTATTTATTTATTGTTACAAAAAGCACGAAGTCCAAAGGACTATTGTGCTGTGCCAGTATTATTTACATATATATGATTGATGGAAAATTTGCCGGGAGGAAATTAATCCATGGAAGCAATGGTCGCCTCTCCCGTCAAAACAAACATCAGAATCTGACGCCATCCATTGACCGTCGCCGCAACTAGTGGCATCGGGTCGGTGACAAAGCCACAACACCAACTTTGCCAAACTGATAAGCGTCCACCTAGAGACCATTGGTCAATAGATGGCGTTAGATTCTGACGTTTGTTTTGACGGGAGAGGCGACCATTGCTTCCATGGATTAATTTCCTCCCGGCAAATTTTCCATCTATGTTTTGCCAATAGATTTGGCCCAGCCACATTGCCAGCAAAACACCTCTTTGGTAGATTGTGAGGATTCCATTAGATCCCGTGTGGATCTCATGGAATAAAGTCCGCCTTAGACTGACGAGGGCCATTAGCCCGAAACCATGGTCTCTAGGTGGACGCTTATCAGTTTGCCAAAGTTGGTGTTGTGGCTTTGTCACCGACCCGATGCCGCTAGTTGCGGCGACGGTCAATGGATGGCGTCAGATTCTGACGTTTGTTTTGACGGGAGAGGCGACCATTGCTTCCATATATATGATTAATTATTTACACAATGGATTAGTAGTGTTTTGTAAATTATTGTACAAATAGTTCTAAACTTAACAAAGTTCTCATAAGATAGAGTATATACACAAAGGGAATTTGGTAATGTTTCAAAGTATCTACATACAATTTGATTAGTCAGAGGGCAAGTTAAAAGAAGATGCTCTGGTGATTCAACATCTAAGCGGCATTCACATGTTGGATCATTGATAACATTCAGTTTGAATAGGAAACTTAAGAAGGGTCCTTTGCCATTAAAGAATAAAGTAGTGAATTTATCAGAAGAAATGAAATTTGGGACAGCAATTGGAAAGAATTTCTTGAACAGTTCATTAGATTGAGAAAGATAAAACTTAAATTTTTGATCCAGATATAGTTTATTTAATTCTTTTTGAAGGGTTTTTTTGAGTGTTTGATCTGTGAGAGAATTTGTCATATTATACTTTGTTTGTGATAACTCAAGATAATCGGACAGTAAAGGAGTTTTCGCTAGTATATGTGTGATGTAAGAAGATGAAGTCCTATAAGCATGAATGCATCTAATAAGAATTTGATATTGTATAGAATTCAACTTAGATATTTTTGCTGCAGTGATAAAAGGAAGCCAAATAATTGATGCATAGCTTATTGTAGAGCGTATCATAGCTTTATATAAGATCAATCTACGCCGAGTGTCAATGCTCCAAGTACGTGCACATAATGAGAATAATATATTCTTAAGTTTCGTAGCTTTCATAATTATATTGTCAACATGTGTTCCAAAATTATTCTTATTCCTTTGTCTATGATTTTTAAAAATAACTCCCAAAATTTTAACAGTTTCTGATGGTTGAATTATTTTTCCATCAAAATTAATGGGCAATTTTTCATAGTTATGTAGATAGAGTATACCTGTTTTGTTTGGACTTAGTCTAGTGAAAGTGTGGTGGTGGCTTCAGTGGAGATAAGGGAAGAGGAGAAACCACATAATCTCTCTATGTAGTGGAGATAAGCAGGTGCTAGGAGGCTGATAACTCCTTTGGTCCCCAGTTGTTGTGGCAGATGGAAGGGAAGGTTAGGTGCACTCTTGTGTTTTGACTCTATGTGGCAATGTTTTTTTTTCTGTATTGAGGCTTGTTATGCAAATACTTTATGCACATATAGATAAATACAACATAAAGTTGCAGGAGGTAGATATTCATGTACCAAACTCTCCCAATAATATTACATTAAACATATGCATTATGTTTATCTCCTTGGTAAAAAAACTTTACAGTGGTGATAAGGAATGAGCTACAACTCCAGGTTTTGGTAAATTCAGACAAATAGCCAACCCTTATTTCTACAATACCATGGTATCGGGCTATGGCCCTAATCAGTACAGAGGCGGCTTCTATTTCTTAACATCCTACTGTGACTCATTCCTTTATCACCTCGTAAAGCATTTTTCTAAGGTGATTAACATGATGCATTATTTTAGTGGATAATTAGAGGGAGAAGTGCCTATTCTGGTACCTATAAATAATAAATATGGCTTAGATTATTAGTCTTCTATAGAAGGGTGCATTGTTTCAAGCCCTGTCTTTAGCCTGAAACCTTGCTGTACAGATTTTATTGAAAAAAACACATCACTTTAAAATTTCCATTGAATTATTATAATTTTTTAAATGATAAATTTTATTTTGCTCTCTCACAAGTTCATGCATAATTTATTAAAGAAGTAACCTCATGTGTCCACTCTATCTCCCCTGCCATGTGATATATGTGGTGGAACATTGATGTTAATGTGTGAACAGAGTGAGCATTTTGAAACTCCGCTCCACTCTGCCGCCCAATATGGCCACTCGGAGGTGGTCCGGCTGCTTCTCCAGGTAACCTCCCTTAGTTGGAACTTCTTCAGACAATTATCTCCCACAATTGTGAACTTCCTTTTGGTCAAGGTTCCTCCATTCTTTTATGGAGCAACCTTATTGAGCAAAATAGGACAAGTGTGTTGACCTTCCTCGACTTGTTCTTCTAGAAACACTCTGCGACATTGTCTTGTTCTTCTAGCAACACTGTGTGACATTGTCTTGTTCTTCTAGCAACACTGTGTGAACTTTTTCTTTTCTTGTTCTTTTAGCAACACTGTGTGAACTTTTTCTTGTCTTGTTCTTCTAGCAACACTGTGTGAAATTTTTCTTGTCTTGTTCTTTTAGCAACACTGTGTGAAATTTTTATTGTCTTGTTCTTCTAGCAACACTGTGTGAACTTTTTATTGTCTTGTTCTTTTAGCAACACTGTGTGAACGTTTTCTTGTCTTGTTCTTTTAGCAACACTGTGTGAACTTTTTCTTGTCTTGTTCTTTTAGCAACACTGTGTGAACTTTTTCTTGTCTTGTTCTTCTAGCAACACTGTGTGAACTTTTTCTTGTCTTGTTCTTTTAGCAACACTGTGTGAACTTTTTCTTGTCTTGTTCTTCTAGCAACACTGTGTGAACTTTTTCTTGTCTTGTTCTTTTAGCAACACTGTGTGAACTTTTTCTTGTCTTGTTCTTTTAGCAACACTGTGTGAAATTTTTCTTGTCTTGTTCTTTTAGCAACACTGTGTGAAATTTTTATTGTCTTGTTCTTCTAGCAACACTGTGTGAACTTTTTATTGTCTTGTTCTTTTAGCAACACTGTGTGAACGTTTTCTTGTCTTGTTCTTCTAGCAACACTGTGTGAACTTTTTCTTGTCTTGTTCTTTTAGCAACACTGTGTGAACTTTTTCTTGTCTTGTTCTTTTAGCAACACTGTGTGAACTTTTTCTTGTCTTGTTCTTCTAGCAACACTGTGTGAACTTTTTCTTGTCTTGTTCTTTTAGCAACACTGTGTGAACTTTTTCTTGTCTTGTTCTTTTAGCAACACTGTGTGAACGTTTTATTGTCTTGTTCTTCTAGCAACACTGTGTGAACTTTTTCTTGTCTTGTTCTTTTAGCAACACTGTGTGAACTTTTTCTTGCCTTGTTTTTCTAGCAACACTGTGCGACATTTTTCTTGCCCTGTTTTTCTAGCAACACTTTGTGAACATTCCCTGTCTGTTATTCTAGCAACACTGTATGAACCTTTCTCTGTTTGTTATTCTAGCAACACTGTGTGACATTTATTTGACTTATTTTTCTAGCAACACTTTGTGAACATTCTCTGTCTGTTATTCTAGCAACACTGTGTGAACTTTTCTCTGCCTGTTATTTTAGCAACACTGTGTGAACTTTCTCTGTCTGTTATTCTAGCAACACTTTGTGAACTTTTCTCTGTCTGTTATTCTAGCAACACATACACCATATTCAATTTTTCTTGTCTTGTTTTTATAGTAACACTGTGAAATTTTCATTGTAATTTTTGGTTGCATATTTTATTTGTTTACCAACTTTATTGTTCTTCTAGTAAACTGTGAATTTTCCCATGTCTTGTTCTTTAAGAGCAACATTATATCAATCCTTTTCTCCTCTTTGACTACTTGTTGAGAAAGTCCCAAATACCAGTATTTCCAATTATCTCAGTAATTAACCAAAGTTTAATGTATGAGGTGATATATTCCAAATACACACACACTATTATAATTGGGACAGATTTTTGGTTTCCCAGCAGGTAGTCCCAAATAGACTCGCTGTAAGGCCTGGCTTCTAACCTGGGGTATCAGGCAGGATTCTGGAAAACCTGGAGTTCCTTGTTCAAGTTCATTAGTGGTAAACTACTACAATAGAATTGATACAGAAATATTAGCATGGTTCCTGTGTAAGAAAGACAAGCAAAATTGTTTCATCTTTCTAGGCTCTTGTTTGAGTAAAAGTATTGATGTGATATAGCAGCAGTAGTTTACTGGTTGGTTGGTCATCCTTGTACCTTTTGGACATCTCTCTTCATTTCCTGTTGTGTTGAAGAACGATGCCGACCCCCTGATCCGGAATGGGAATGGGGAGCTGCCACTGGACCTGGCATGTCTCTACGGTCGGTCTGCCGCGGTGAGAGAGCTGCTCAAGGCCAGTCCTCCCCCCAACCTCACTGGCCACCATCCTTCTCCGCTCCATCTTGCCGCCCGCAATGGCCACTCCACCGTGGTGGAACTCCTACTGGAGGCTGGGTTCCCCATCAACACCCTGGTGAGTGTCAAATCTCTTCCATTGGACCTCTAGGAGAGTCTTGTTTCTCTCATGGAAGGTCCAACTGTACTGGACAGACATGGACTGTTGTGTCTTCAGACCAATGCAGGCTCTGCTCTCCATGAGGCAGCCATCACAGGCAAAGTGGAAATTGCCAAGCTTCTTCTGGACTATGGTAAGTCCCTGTTGGCACTCTTTGTCCACTTCCTTGTTGGCATGGGACTTTTCCTCTCATGGTGAAATCCCCTGCCTTGACAGCTTTTGGTTATCTTCACCCAATCTCTTTTTATTTCAATTTAGCCTCCTAGTTGTTACAAATTAAAAAAAGACACACCTCCTGATTGTGTAACTGAATGTTGCTGATGGCTTGCCACATCAAAGACTTTCCACTTCCTTAAATTCTGTCCATGAGTGTAAAAATAAAAGAACAAAATAGTTATATTTTATCAAAATAAAAATAAAAAGTGATGATGCATGGGGCTGCCGATAAATTTGAATCTGCATATTTTCCAATGTATTTTGAAGGGACTCAAGATTTTTCAATGTTATAACATAAGACTGTTATAAAGAAAGTAGATATATTTACTCTAATTAAAAATAATTTCTCCAGGCATTATTCTCCATGTATTGTCGAGCTTTCGGGATCAGCATCTTAACGACATTTATATGTTTCTATGTACTCCTGTAGAAGGGCAGAGATGCCCGAAAGCTTGAGATTACATTTAATAAAGATAAAGAAACACATCTCCAGAAACCTGAACCATTTGTTTGATTGATATCCAGGAGATTTAAATCTATTGCTATTGAAAAATAGAATTGATGAGGCACAATTTGGATTGTAGATTATAAACACAAGGTAATAAGACCAAATCCAAATAAATAAATAGTGTGTGACGTTTCGGTAACAGCGTTGTTACCATCTTCAGACAAAAGTACTGAATGAGAGAATTTTACCACAGCATGCTTTTAAATAGTTCCTGTTATCAAGTGTGTATCTGTTATCTCTTGTTATCTGTTATCTCGTTTACACACTTGATAACAGGAACTATTTAAAAGCATGCTGTGGTAAAATTCTCTCATTCAGTACTTTTGTCTGAAGATGGTAACAACGCTGTTACCGAAACGTCACACACTATTTATTTATTTGGATTTGGTCTTATTACCTTGTGTTTATATTGAAAAATAAATTGTGCCAATTATTGGAGATAGTATATGGCACTAGGATGATGACAATGTTGTCTTATTGGATCATTTCTACTCAACATGAAATTTTAAGGTCCTCCTTGTTTTTCTGGTGTCATTGTCACTGTAATTATGGATATAGTTGCCTAGTTGTCCTCATTCCAGAGAGCAGCTGCTTGGTAAAAATGATCATTTTAGCAAAGAAAATTGTCTTTTGTATAGAGGTGTCCGCTACTGTACTATTGTAGGTGATGTGGCAATGCTTTTATAGTTTACATATTTCTTTGAGTCTTGGAAAGAATATGCTAATACCCAATCTCCATTAAGGTCTTCAAAGGATTACAAGTTAGAGACCTTAATGGCAAGGTAACCTTAATAAAGAGGTGTCTTTTAAATTGGTGACTGACCATAATAGCTGTCACTGTGGGTATATAGAAAGCCTCTGTTTAAAACAATATATCTTGGGCAAGTGTAGTGTGTGTGAGTGCAGGTATTGACACAGAGCTGAAGGACTGCCACACCCGCACAGTGACAGACCTCCTGAAGGAATTCCACAATGAGAGATCCTTCCGTATCCTGACCCTGATCCAAGGTGAGCTTCTCTGCCCAGGTGTGGCAGAGTCCTCACTGATGTTTGTGTGTGTGCCACAGAGAGTCCGTGCTGCATGTCTTCTAGTCAGTCCCTGTAAGTCCGTCCTACCCCCCTCCAGTCCCAGAATAGGAAGGAGAGCAGTGTGTGCAGACCTAGCCGGCTCCCTGAACTGGTCCGGACTCCCCAGCTAGGTGAGTCCTTCCTAGTAGCTACTTCTGGAGGTTGGTTGGCTTATGTCATTGTGAGGACAGGTTAGTTCCATGAGGTTTCAGTGTTCCTAGGACAATTTACTCTGCAGGGTTACAGGGCATTGTTTTCTAACTACAGTGTACAACTGTTTGTTTGCTATTGCACTATTTATTTACTTACAAAGTTACAAACTGTGTCTTAAATACAATAAATTAAATATCTAAAATAAAATTGGGGACTTAACTCTGAATTGGTATTTTTCTGATTAGTACTCCTACATTTCTAACATGAGGTGAGTGACACAACACTGTCTACACAGATGTCTGTCTTTCCCCAACTATTGATCAGCACCACTCCCCCTAATATTTCTTGGTGTGTGATGCAGACCACAGGCCGTCCTCCCTCAGTCGGGTAAGTGCCCTCCTCATTGCTGTCTCCCCCCATCACCCCACGTGGTTCCAGCCATCCAAACCTCCCCGCAACAGCCCTCTCTCCAAAAGTTCCCCCTCCATAGCTCTCCCGCAGGTAACAGCCCTCTCCTTGCAGCAGTCTCCATGTCCTGCAGCCAACTTCCTCTCTTGTCTAACTTATTACTAAATTTGCCTTGTCCTGGACTGTTCTCAATATTTTATCAAACTCTTGTACTGCTTCTGGGAGACCTTTGTGTTTAGGGCGCCCCCAGTGTCTCTCTCTCTTGTTTTCCCCCTTCCCTCTCCCATTTTGTTACCCCCTGTCTTCAATATGCCAATGTTTATTGGGATATGTATATGGAATGTAAAAGAGCAAGCTACCATGGATAACTTTTGAAAATTGTTGCTATCACCATCATATCTTATTTTTGATCACCTGATGGTGAGAGTAAGAATTTTGCTCAAATAGGTTCTAGGCCTATTTGTAAGCTTTTATATTTTCAAAGTGAAATATATGGAAACCTTTCGGAATGAAGTGAAGGTTTTTATAGAAGGTTGGTCCTTGACTTCACTCTTGATAAGGATCTTTAGTAAAAATGTGAATTTATCATCGATATTCACATTTCCAAATAATGCTCCTTTGAATCAACATGCTGTTTGTATTATCAACATTCAAGTATATCTGAACATGCCAAATGTGGGATGTTGCCTTTCACGTCATGGCAGTATTGTCCTCTCTGCCAGTCACACCTGCCGGACATCAAACCTGCTGTTTGTGGACACTGATCAACACACAGGCAGTTTGGGTAAAAGGAGGCTTCTGGACCCACATCTCTTCACCCTAAGGTGTGGTGACATTGCAACCTCCTTGTGACCTTTCAAGAGGAGTGTATGTAAATTAAAACAAAATGCAACAAATATGAATGTGGAAATAAGTTATTTTGTACCATTGGACCTGTTGGTCACCATTTGAGTGAAATCCAACTTTCACAAACTGTTAGTGTGGTCTAAGCTGACTTTGTGCCTACATATGACTGCACATGCTGGTGGTGATAGAAAGCGTTATTTCACAATACTTCAATCAAATTTTAGCATCATAGTTTTTTAAAGGTTGCTGAGAAGGTCTCAGCATACATGAAGCCTGTCAACACATTGTTACCTTTAATAGTTAATTTGTTCCACCCAGTGTGTTTCCCTTCCAGGGTGTGCCCAGTCCATTCTAACCAGCCATGGCTGTGTTGTAGCAGAGCAATGGCTCCCAGGATACCTCTCTAGGTAAGTTCACATCCAATCATAGTTGAACTGGGGTTAGTACAAGTTCATAGAACTCCACTAGGTAATTACCTTGTGTGGCAAGGTTGTAACAGTAATGATAGGGGAATCTATATAAAACATTAATTAAGGAAAAGGCATCTTCTTATAGTGCAACTGAAAGTTGCTGATAGTTTGCACCATCTGTCGGAATAAATACCAACTATTGACATATCTATATCAAAAGAATAGTTGATATTTATTCCGACAGATGGCGCAAGCCATCAGCAACTTTCAGTTGTACGATAAGATGCCTTATACCAGTACAATTTCACATTTTGGCTATTTTTTTCATAAAAATTAATGTATGTCTGACCAATTGCCTTTATATCATGGCTTCTAATTGGAATTCATACAGGAATAGATTTGGTAGGGAGCAAATGTTTGCCCCAAAAATATTGTTTTAACAAATGTTTGGCAGGAAAACTGTCACTCGGATATATATATTAAAAATAAAGAAGGCATTTCCTGACCATGATTAATATTGTAACATAGTATTTATTAATTTTATTAACAGAGTGGTCATTTTCATGTTTATATCTTGCGACTCTGTAAATTTCCCTCGTGGCTTATCTTTTGTTTACAATTCATAGTTTTTCCTTCCCTGAAATAAATTGTTATCTCCTCCTGAAGTTTTTGTCTTCCCTAATTTTCTACGTGGCAATATTAACACCTGACCCACTTATCTTTTATTTTTTTCTACTATTTTTTCATGTGTTAAACGTATTTACGCAAATTTGGCCTTAAATACCCATTTCTTGGTTTCTCAAGAAGCCTCTGGGACCAAAAATCTTTTTGGGTGCAGTGGTTACAGCCTACTCCACGCTGACGAGCGCCAACAGCGCGAAACACGTTCGTGGATGGCTTTTCTTGATTTATCAAGAAATTGGGTTGGCCAAATATCACGGAGCAAGTTAAATAAATATTTAGTTTATTTTTGCTCCACTAGATGGCGCTCTGCCTTCTAAAAAGCACATGTGCTCGTGGTCAGGAAATACCTTCCTTATTTTTAATATCAACACCTGACCAACTTATCTTTTATTTTTTCTACTGTTTTTTCATATATATGTTATATTAAAATATTATTTTATTTAAAATTATATTTCATAGATTCTAATACTATGTTAAAAATTCATCTCTTTTTTAAATATCAACCCATTGTATAATTTCAATTCTTTTGATATTCCAGCTACAAATGTTAAACATAAGTTCTACTTCAAATCCCATTATTGATTCTAACTCATATCATAGTATGCAAAATCCATTCCCTATAACAAATTATAATTCATATTTAGACCTTAGTAAAGTAGATATTAATCCAAATTTCTCTAATCAAACCATTTCAGATATTTTTATAAATATAAGAATGTTTTTTCTAAACACAATTTTGATATAGGATACATAAAGACTAACCCAATTTGCATATCTCTTTTAGATAATATTCCCATAGCACAAAAGCCATATAGGACATATTTTTACAATAATGCTGAAATACAAAAACAAATAACTAAATTATTAAAATATAATATTATTAGGCCCTCATCTAGCCCCCATAGTTCTCCTGAATTATTAGTGAATAAGAAATCTGATGCCCCAAATCACCCCACAAGACTCTGTATAGATTATAGGAAACTTAATCAAAAAACAGTTCCAGAACATACTCCAATTCCACTTATAGAACAAATTGTAGATAGGTTATCATCACAGTCAAAAATATATACTACTAGCCAAATGACCCGGGGGGGGGGCAAAGGTGGCGTGATCGTAGCCGACCAATAGGAGGGCGCCATTCCAAAAAAAAAGCAAACGGTGACAGAGATGACTGATGAAGAATGAGGCTCGTAACTGTATATAGAATTCTAGATGCTAAAAATGCATACTGGCATATACCCATAGATGAAAATATATAAAACTTCATTTGTAACACAATTAGGATGTTATGAATGGAATAGACTTTCATATGCCTGGTTCAAATTCACATTAATAGGTACCGCTCAGCAAGAGCAACCTAGTTCATGATAATTGAAACAGTGAATAATATGTAAAGGTTATTCACATATTAAACAAATTTTAACGCGGGATTTAATCCCGGTTCATGACTGTCGGGAATTGAGCGTGTTACCCTCTCATCCACCGACCTTTTGTCAGGAATCGAGCGTGTTACCCTCTCATCCACCGACTTTTAGACTTCCATATGGTTTAAAAAATGCACCCTCACAATTTGAAAGAATTATGATATCAATTTTCACTAAAAATAACAAACTATTAACACAAAGCAATAACGCGCCATCTATACATATAAAATGAAAGGATTTAAAAGCATGAATGTTTCTTTTATACATAATACGAACTTCTACTACCCTTACTGCAATGAAAAAATATATTGGGAGGGATCTTGGCTCATCAGTGGTGTACCCTCTCAGCGGTTTCGCCAATTTAATTTACCAGACTGCTTCTCAGAGCTCTAATACTGTATTGGACAATTCTGCCTATATAGGCAGCACTGAATAGTGGAATCTCAGAAATGGTTTTCAAGAAAACTATATACTGACATATACTGTCCTATAAGCTTATGTCCATAGTTTTCTTGAAAACCATTTATGAGATTCCACTATTCAGTACTGCGTATATAAGCAGAATCGTCCAATACAGTATTAGAGCTCTGAGAAGCAGTCTGGTGGATTAAATTGGTGAAACCGCTGGGAGGGTTCACCACTGATGAGCCAAGCCCTTCCAATATATTTTTCATCGCAGTAAGGGCAGTAGAAGTTTGTATTATGTATAAAAAAAACATTCGTGCTTTTAAATCCTTTCATTTTATTTTACAGAAATATAATATTTGGGGGTGAAAATATAATTTGAAATATATATATTTTTTCTATCACACATGATAAGGTAGAATTTGGATTATAGATTAGAAACACAAGGTAATACGACAAAATCCAAATAAAATAATAGTGTGTGACATTTTGTTACCGTAATACCTTATTTATTTGGATTTGGTCTTATCACAAATTTTTATTGCGCAAGATATAAAATTTTTTACATAGTATTTTATTTTATAAAGAGAGAGTTAATGTAAAATGTATTTCAAGTTAAAACTTGTTGAATGTGGCTAAACCACAAGATTGGCTCTCTAGTCAGTACACCTGTACTTAGTTGGAAAAACTAAGAACCCTTCCTATAGTGTTAATTAACAATTTTGATAATTTAAACAAATTAACTGGCCATAAAATTGCTGCTTTTCAAGCTAGCTCAACACTTTCAGCCATCTTGTAAGTTTAAAGCTGGTGTTGTCGCATGACTCCCAGTTGTTGACAGGAAGGTGATTGAAGTGTGTGGTCCAGCGGGGTCATTTGATGAGAATGCGGAGTGGGAGGAGATTGCAGACATCATGGCCAGCTGTGACCAGCAGCTGGAGGTGTCAGGTGGGGTGGAGCGCTGGCTGGTGGGGCTGGGGCTGCAGAGGTACCTCCCCATCTTCCTGCTGCACGGCTTCGATGACATCGCCTTCCTTCACGCGGCTCTGGACCGCACCGACCTAGAGCTCATGGGGGTGACAGACTCCAGCCACCAGACTGCGCTCCTGCATGCGGCAGCCAGGCTGCCTCCTCCACCCGCCCCGGACCTGTCCTCCCTCCAGGCCTGGCTCCGCTCCCTACGGCTGCCACAGTACCAGGAGGCCTTCGCCCACCACGGCCACCGCCCCTCTGCCAGGGTGCCTCCTCTCTGGGAGGTGGAGCTTAGTTCGGTCAGTTCCAGAGTAGATTTCTCCTTAAATTTAGGATAGTATGGGCTGGCCGGATGCCTCCTCTCTGGGAGGTGGAGCTTAGTTCGGTCAGTTCCAGAGTGGATTTCTCCCTAAATTTAGGATAGTATGGGCTGGCCGGGTGCCTCCTCTCTGGGAGGTGGAGCTTAGTTCGGTCAGTTCCAGAGTTGATTTCTCCCTAAATTTAGGATAGTATGGGTTCCCCGGGTGATTGCTAGCTGGCTTAAACTGGTGATATCCTAGGGAGGGTTCTCCAAATGTTTTTCATCACAGTGAGGACAGTAGCAAGTTATTTTATTTTAAAAAGGAAAAATAAATCTGATTCAATAGTTTCTTATATTTACTAGAAACTGAATTTTGTCTAGAAAAGATTAAAATTGAAAAATAAATCTGAAACTTATTTAATTAAAGAAAAGTTTGAGCTGTAAATTTTAGGAGCTCCCGAGAAGATTAACATTGAATGAAATCATGAATCATAGATTTTTTTTCATTGGGTCAAGTTGGAAATTCAGAAACTTTAATTACCTAGGTGCAAGTGGCCAAAGGGTATATTAGCTAAATGAGGTAAACTCTTTACAAATGGCTTCCAGACTGATTGATAATGTGGATCTCTCTCCAGCCTAGTGAGCATTTTACTTCACCATATAGAACATATTCTCACAAATGAAACATCTAAAATTTCTATTTTCAGTGTCAAAGTATGCACCAACATTATCTCTGTCCTTGGTGTAAAGTTAACTGCATGAACTGCAAGGTTAGCAGATATTTTGATGGTTTGTATCCAGCTGGCTCTTCTTAGTTCTGGTTTTAAATCTGCCAGGAATCATTCTGGCTCTGTGTCCTCTGTAGTTCCTCATTATTGGGTCTGTTATATGATTTTATAATTGATTTTGTGCACTGTGTAAATTCTCTTGTTTATCATCCCAAGGTATTGTGCCTTGAAGGCCTTCAGATTTATCCAAGCGTCCTATGTCTATGTACCTGATGGTGATGATAGTTGTATTACTGATTGTGTGGTACTAACTGTCGGAGCAGGTGCTGGGGATCTACAAGCTGGGACATCGCAAGAGGCTCCTGGCCTCCCTACCACCCCCAGGGGACTCCTACCCTCCAGTGGACCTGGACAAACTGGTAAACTTGCCCTATCCATCTCTTTTCTAATATTAAAATATAAATTGCTTTATGAAAAAAGGGACTGAAAAAAGCCTTTTTATCATCATATAAGCACTTTAGACTTAAACAGAATTTCAATGTTTATGATAGAGTCTTTTCATTATTTTGATGGTTGTCTACACCAACAACTTCAAATGTGTGTGTGGCTGGATTGTGGGTTATCATAAGCAAATGTCAACTTGGGAATGTTTTGTGGTCTTCACATTGTGCCATTTTGTCCCATGGCAGGATGAGAAGGTATCTTGATCAAAATAATATATTTTGCCATATTTTTATATAAGAGGCTGCAATGAGAGAAATATGTTGAACACAGAGTTGTAACCATCCACCTGTTACAATATTATGGGAACTGTATTAGAACAGAAAGAGTTTAAAGTGAAGAGTGGTGTAAAATTATGAGAGAAAGACCATATTCTTATCATACAACTATACATCGCACCAATCACTTATTTATAAATCTGCCGTCAATCAGAACTGAATGATCAACTGTGTGATTTTCACTTCCACAGAAATTTCCCTCAGATCTAGGCCAACTTCTGCATTTCAAGGCTGTTAGCATGGTGGGGGGTGTAGGACTTGAAGATGTTGAAGAAGTGGTGAAAAAATCCTCTTATAAATAAATTGTGGAATTGGGGACAGGAGGTTGTTTCCAACCAATTATATGTGGGTGCTCTATAGAGGAAATAATCTTTAGGAGCGGTCACTTTCCAGATTTTGACTGAAATAGATTTTTAAAAAATATATTGTGGTGGTTCGTCTGGTTTTGAATAAATGATTCAATTATTCATTCCAAGGTATTTTAATTATTACAGATAAAATATAAAAATAAATATCAATGTTAATTATTATTGTTACAAATTAAAATCTAGAGTAAAGAAGAGTGTAAAAAGGTTTGATGAAAATGGATGGATGAAAATGACCGTTCGCTCGTGGAGACGTCAAAACAATGGTTTCCTCCCCCATGCTTACCACGTCACCACCGGCGCGCATGCGCCGACTTAGCGTACATGGCCGGCCAAGGTGGTGGCGGTTGAAAGGGCTGTTCAAAATTGGCGGTGGGTCAAAACACCGTCACAATATAAATAGCAGTAGGTTTTTAAAATTAATTTTAAGTCCATATAAACATCCCTATATATTTCCCCGAAAAGAAGCACCTTTCCCTTAATTATGCCTTAGAACAATGCATTATGTTTACCACCCCAGTAACTGCACTGGTGCTGATAAGGAATGAGCTATTATTTTTCACACAAAAGGTAAAAGATGCACAAAACAGAAAACCAACTAACCACACCATAGCTGCTTTTTTAGACCTTACACAAGCTTTTGATAAAGTATGGAAAAACAAGTTAATTACAAAATTATACAAGCATTTCAAAATTGATGGAAAAGCTATCACTTAGATAAATGATTTCCTTAAAAATAGATACATCAGGGTCAAATATAATGGAACTCTCTCTAAAACCTTCAAATTGTACCAAGGATTACCACAAGGATCAGTCCTTAGCCCAACTATCTTCACCCTATTTATTGCAGGCATAGAAGAAAAAATTTCACATAAAACCAATATTGGACTTTTACTGATGACATTATTTTATGGAGCAGTAACACTAACTGGAAAAAAGCTGAAAGGGATTTGAACAAGACTCTTCTCCACCTAGAAAAATTTGCTAATAAACATAAATTAGAATTTAACCCCCAAAAAATCTAAAACCGGTCTTTTTACTACCGATAAGAAACTATACAAACTAAGGCCAAAAATATTCTGAAAGAACAACAATTACAATATAATAAACATCCTAAATATCTTGGCTACACCCTGGATCCAGAAATTAACTCCAGTAAACATATTGAAGAAGTTATTAGAAAAGGAAGAGACTGACTAAAAATCCTGAAATATATTTCAGGAAGAGAGTGGGGAGCCGATGCAACCACACTAAAATTAACTTACACATCTCTAATTATATGGATATCAAATCTATGGTACAGCATCTGAAACAAATCTAAAATTACTGGAAAGGATACAACTAAGTGCAGCTAGAATTATTACAGGTCTTCGAAATACCTGCCCTAACGATATTGTACTTTACGAGGCAGACATTATGCCCTTAAAGGATAGAAGAAGCTACAATCTGCCAAAATATATAAACAAAATCAAGAGTTATGGGAACAAACAGAACTTCCAATTACATACTTAATTGGGAATCCAATCTAAGACTCAAAAAAGAAGGCCCTCTCCACCTGGCCAAAAGAAATGGATTTTTAAAATATAAAGTAGAAAAAAATTATTTAGCAGAAAAAATTTCTCCATGCGAACCACTACAAAATGTTAATTTTAATGCCTCTTTAAATGAACCCACCAACAAACAATGCCAAAATCCAGAATACTTAAAACAATTATCATTAGAAATAATTAATAACATTCCTAAAAATGCAATAACTATTTATACCGATGGTAGCAGAGACGAGCTAGGACACACTGGCAGTGGCTGTCTCATCAAAATCACAAATGGCATTGAGAAAATTAACAGAAGAAACCCAGATTTTTGCTCAGTCTTCAGATCAGAACTTATAGCCATCTATGAAGCTTTAAAATCCATCAGAAATACTAATTATCAAGATATCTGGATTCTTACTGATAGTAGAAGTGCCATACAACACTTGAGTCACACAGGGGAACTTAGAGACAAAGTAAGCAGGAACATAATTGGCTATCTCCAAAAACTCTCAAAAACCTCAAAAATTCACCTTCAATGGATACCCTCACATGTTGGAATTGAAGGCAATGAAGCTGCTGATGTGCTAGTGAAAAAAGGCACAAAAGAACCCTTGCCACAGAAATAGAAACAGTAGCCAAAACAAAAATAAACAAGAACTGGAGGATCCCACCTAAGCACAGTTGGTACAGTGGAGTGAACCCAGGAGGAGCTCTGAACATCAGAAATAGACAGCATCAAACAACACTAACAAGATTTAGAACAGGCCATCTCAAGCCATTGAAGATAGAAAATAATAAAAAAATCTACCCCACTTTCTCAAAATGTAGCTTGGCAAATGCAGCTCCAGAACACATTTTGGCTTGCATTAGATGAACTAAACAGGACCTTTGGGAGAGCCGCTGCTCATCATAAAACAGCTCGAGGAGCATGAACTCATTAATTCGTGTAATCTTTACACAAGGGGATAAGAAACAACAACAACAACAACAGGAATGAGCTATGTCCCTCATCAGTACAAGTGCAGCCATCAATTTGATAACATCCTACGAGGCAAGTTATGAAATCGGTAGAATTTGCCAAAAAGGCGTTTAAGTTGGTGAAGTGTCAGGGGCAGATTTCCAGGCTAGAATACGACATAAAATTGTGGGAGAATAATAGTCAATTCAATTATGTATACTGTTTATCACCCCAATAAAAAGACTATAATAATCCAGGTATACCTATATAGAGTAAAACATGGAGAACCCAAATGGGACTGAATCTGTGGTTCACTATAGCCATAGTACCCTGTATTATAAAATAAAAAAGGCATATCCTGACCAGGAGAAAATGTGCTTTTCAGAAGGCAGAGCGCCATCTGGTGGAACAGAAATTAACTATTCATTGATTTAGCCTGTTCCCTTATATTTGGCCAACCCAATTTCTTGATAAATCAAGAAATTGGGTTGGCCAAATATAAGGGAACAGGCTAAATCAATGAATAGTTAATTTCTGTTCCACCAGATGGCGCTCTGCCTTCTGAAAAGCATATGTGCTCCTGGTCAGGATATGCCTTTCTTTTATTTTTACATATATATATATATGTCGAATCCTGTCGACTCTGTCAAATCCTGTCGACTCGTGTTTGTGGTGTTGACTTGGGGATTGACTTACTGTGGGATTGCTGTGGACTCTATGTCGAATCCTGGCGAATTGTGTGGTTGGGTGGATATGATTGGATTGATGGCACAGTCTTGGTCGAATGGTGGTTTTCCACAGGGGAAGAACGAACACACCTGGATGGGGTAGAAAATAAGACCTTGCGAAAGGGAGAATGACGAGACTGACTGGAGGTATTTGGCCTTCCACATGATGGAGCCTATGCTGAGCACACCTAGCTCGTAGCACGGTCACCTACCTTCTTTTTAACTTCTTGTCCGAGATCATCGTCATTAACTCTCTCGACTTCTCATTGGTGGAGATCCTTCCACGTGCTCTCTGATGATTCGCAATCAATTGGTCATGCTTAAAGGTGATTGGTTGTTGATTTGTCATGCTTAAATGTGATTGGCTTAGTACCTCCATTGTCGCCATGATTGCAATCCTCCAGGAAGAAGAAGTTGAACTTAAGTTTTATGGGGGTCCAGGGTAGTGACCTTTACTTCCTGGATGATGCAATAATGTTAATTGTTCTTTTTCCCTTGTTGCGAGGCTTAACTTTTATTAAACCTTTTGACGATACATTTTGCAAAGATTGTGGTGGGGTTACATATTCCTATATACAGATTATCACATATATATATATATTGTAGCAACATATATTTGTAGTTTGGTAAAGAGAGAACATTCAAAGACAAAGAGGATAAGTTTCTTTTTATGAACATGCGTTCGAGCTTTCGGGCACAATGTCGCCCTTCAACAGGAATAAAACTACACAGAGAATCAAGATACGTCTATATATATACAGGTGATTAGCATAAATAAGAAAACTATTATTTTTTAGAGAGATAAAATTTAAGTTTTATGTGTGATATACAAATCAGGTAATAGGAGAAATGTGATTATGCTAATATATGGTTTAATCTGCTAGTTAAAGAATCTATAGGTTGTTGTGTGAACAGCTTATGTAAATATTTCATTATAAAGTTCCGGAATCTCCATGTGCCTATTGATGCTATTATATTTCAGAGATAGCAGCGCCTCGACAACCAATCTTTTATATTTATGCTGAATGTTAGAAAAATGCGAACGGGGTTCTATTGTATTAAAAGTATGTCCTGTGTTTGAAATGTGTTGGGCTATGAGGGATCTAGGGTCATTATTTCTGATATTTCGGATATGTTCATCAATTCTGTCTTTTATGTGTTTACCAGTTTCTCCTATGTATAGGCTAGAGCAATTATTACATTTTAATGAGTAGACTGCATTATTGAAGTGTATGGGTTTTAGGGGGAACTGTTTTTGGTGATAGGGTTTCTAAGTAATGTGCCTAAATTAGGAGTATTGGAGTAGAAGGTGCGGATACCAAAGTTTTTTAGATAATTGGAAATGTTGAGGCTCTGAGGGGAAAAAGGAATAGTGCAAATAGATTTATAACTATGATTAACGGCTGTTTGTAAAGGGTTATGAAAGTGTCTCAAAATAAAGTTTTTTGGGTAGCCCAATGATAATAAGTGTGATAATATGGTATTTGTTTCCTGCTGTTTTGATATTTCTGTGGTACAATGAGTGAATATGCGTTTAGTTAATGTTTTGTCAAAACATTAACTAAACGCATATTCACTCATTGTACCACAGAAATATCAAAACAGCAGGAAACAAATACCATATTATCAATTTTGTCAAAACATTAACTAAACGCATATTCACTCATTGTACCACAGAAATATCAAAACAGCAGGAAACAAATACCATATTATCACATTTATTATCATTGGGCTACCCAAAAAACTTTATTTTGAGACACTTTCATAACCCTTTACAAACAGCCGTTAATCATAGTTATAAATCTATTTGCACTATTCCTTTTTCCCCTCAGAGCCTCAACATTTCCAATTATCTAAAAAACTTTGGTATCCGCACCTTCTACTCCAATACTCCTAATTTAGGCACATTACTTAGAAACCCTATCACCAAAAACAGTTCCCCCTAAAACCCATACACTTCAATAATGCAGTCTACTCATTAAAACGTAATAATTGCTCTAGCCTATACATAGGAGAAACTGGTAGACACATAAAAGACAGAATTGATGAACATATCCGAAATATCAGAAATAATGACCCTAGATCCCTCATAGCCCAACACATTTCAAACACAGGACATACTTTTAATACAATAGAACCCCGTTCGCATTTTTCTAACATTCAGCATAAATATAAAAGATTGGTTGTCGAGGCGCTGCTATCTCTGAAATATAATAGCATCAATAGGCACATTGAGATTCCGGAACTTTATAATGAAATATTTACATAAGCTGTTCACACAACAACCTATAGATTCTTTAACTAGCAGATTAAACCATATATTAGCATAATCACATTTCTCCTATTACCTGATTTGTATATCACACATAAAACTTAAATTTTATCTCTCTAAAAAATAATAGTTTTCTTATTTATGCTAATTACCTGTATATATATAGACGTATCTTGATTCTCTGTGTATTTTTATTCCTGTTGAAGGGCGACATTGTGCCCGAAAGCTCGAACGCATGTTCATAAAAAGAAACTTATCCTCTTTGTCTTTGAATGTTCTCTCTTTACCAAGTTACTCCAGAGGATTTTACCTTGTTTAAATATATTTGTAGTATTCCCACCAACATCCAGTGGTGGTGTGTTCAGAGTTTTGACGTGGAGGAGTTTGGAGGGGGGGAAGAGGAGGAGCTGTGGCTGAGACCCCCCACCCACCTGCTCAGTGGCTCCCTGGGGAGTGTCCCTCGCTGCCAGTGGCGCCACCCCCCACAGAACCTCATGTTCCGTTCCTGCGACTACCGCGTGCGCTACCTGGGCTCCTCCCTGGTGAAGGAGCTCCGAGGGGTAGAGTCCACACGGAGGGCCATTGCCCGGCAGCGCACGGCCCGCCCCCACCTCAACCAAGTGCAGCCTCTCACATTGTCCATCTCTTGCTCAGGAGTTCGTATCCTGGACCCCAAGACCCATACTGCAGTGTGCGAACATAAGATCCGTAACATCCATTGCGTGGGCCAGGACCCTGAGCACATGAACTACTTTGCCTACATCACCAAGGATGGCCGCCATCGCCATTTCTGCCATGTTTTCGGGGTGACCTCCCTGGTCAGTTGCCTTCCTTCCTTATGTCTTGTCCCCTACTGTTATAACCTTATGTTGCCACATTTAGTCTTGTATGGCCAATTCAAACATGTTTTCACAGGTCTCTTTTTGTGTATATCTTTTTTCTCCAGAGTTAATATCCGAGTGACAAACCTTCAAGATTGTCTTTTTAGGCCCAGATCATCATGGAAAATGGAACGACATATCCCAAATGACACTCCAGTTTCTTCAGACATTTCTCTGATTGTTATTCTCAGATTTTGAAACGCCAGGGCTTTAATTTTTCAACATTCTTAGAAATTCTCACCATTTTTGCTCATCCACACCTTGTGTCGTCTTCCACAGAAGTTCGGTCATCATTAAACCTTTTGATCCACTCAAATGTACTTCTTTTTAAAGAGTTTTCTCCAAATGCTTCTTGTAACAAAGCAAAGCTTTCACTGGCTGATTTGCCTATTCGGAAACAGAATTTCAAACAAACATGCTGTTCTATTTTATTGTCCATTCTAATTAGCCGTGCTGTTACTACTATTTCTTTTAAAAAATTATGTGCACTCGGTGTTAAATCATTTTCTCTTTTTAATAGGCATATTTATTTTATTTTTTTTTACTTCCAAGTGTTTTTTTTTTATCAGGCCATTGGTGGAGAACCTTTTGATCATACCTTGTATTATTCTGTTTCACTGTATTAGTAACATTAAATCTTTATTTGCTGTCCAATTAGGGTTAAGATTTTTGCAGATTTCTTGTTTTTGAAATAAATTTTAAAACTAATATTTTATTGGGTTCTTGGAAAAATAATTTTATAATAATTATTTTTAAAAATCAGTTCTCTATTCTTGTTTATACAACTGATAACAGTATCAAGTAGACCAACCCGGTGACTTGTACCTGGAATCTGGGTTACCTCAAGTGAGAGACATTTTTTCTCCTTCAGCACTTTTGTCTGATGATGGTAACAATGCTGTTGCCAAAACGTCACACACAATTCATTAAATTGGATTTGGTCTTGCTACCTTAAATTTCTGAAAATAATCTTTATTAGACAAATTAGTCTAAAGATTTAGTTGATGACTTCCCAGTAAATGCCACTTGATGAGGGTGGTACAACATGTTCTCTATGTAACAACCTACCTTTATCTTACTTAGTTGATGTATTTTCTACATCATGGTGACTCTCTCAGACTATTGGGGCTCTCTAAACATGTATTGTGGGGGAAGTAATTCTTTTTTATAAACCTGCTTCAAAGCTTAAACCTTCCCTCCCTCTCTTAACTCCAGACATGTATTGTTATTTCTTATCCCCTTGTGTAAAGATTACATGAATTCCATGAGTTCATGCTCCCCAGCTGAAATGGAATGGTGGCTTACAAAGTTTAAACCTTCCCTCCCTCTCTTTTATAAATTCTTAACCCCACTGTGTTGTTAGTTGGAGGGAAACAATACATCTCTCCACTCTTGCAAGGGGCGGAGAGGGAAAAAATGGGTCATTCAGACCTAGGAAGATTGATCAAATTTTAACAAAAAGCTACTCCTGTTATCATGTTACTGAAAGTTACTGATGACTTACACCATCTATCAGAATAAATATAACTAATTGTTGAGATTTTATTCCTCAGAATATATATTGGGCCAAATAGCTCTTCTTGATAAACACAGAAAATCTACACACTTCAGACTAATGTAAAATATTTTCTCCTGCAAAAGGGCTTACATGGCCAATAGCTAGAGATTTGTTAATTAAAATTTTTTAGAAATAAACTTTTTCCTGAAGACCTAATGTTCATTTTAAATGTAATTTTGTTCAAATTTTATATATATCAACAATGATAACATTTGACCAATATGTGATAATGTTTTATTGTGCTCTATATAACACTGTCGGTGTGTTCCCAGGAATTGGCCTCGGAGATTATTTTGACGCTGGGAGAAGCCTTTGAGGTGGCATACCAGCTAGCCTTGCAGAGAGGCTCGTCCTCTAGCTAGCCTCCCTTCCTGTCCATTCCAAGATCTTTGTCATTTGGTTAGCTGATTGTTGTTTGAATAGATTCTAACTGCACACTCCTTCATCAGGACCCATCCAAAATATCAGTTTGTATTTTTTAAAAATTTATTTTATATATATTTTTTTTATTTGGAAAAATTAGCAAAAAAAAAAATAACAACAACAAAGAAAGCTCTATATAATTGAGTTCAAATATAAGATGGAGGTTTGGTTAAGAAGTCTTGAAATAAGTGGGAATATTGAGCAAAATCAGATTTTAAATTAAAGAGCCAGATTGATTCTGTTGTTCTGAAAATAGTGGGGGGTATGTGAGTTTATATTCTGGACCCCAGTTATGTTGGATTCACTGGAATAGAAAATGTTGACCTTTAATAATGGCTGGTATTCTCATCTAGAGTTTAAATTTTCCTTTTATAATATATTCCCCCTGTCCTCTACTAGTCACTCCTTTTGTTTTTAAATCAATTTTTCAACTTGTATATAAGTGGATATTATCCAAGCTTTTTGTGTTGTTACATTACTAACCACTCTCCTGCTTTGAGAGAAAGATGTAAGAATTTTGTTCCCTTACAAACTGATATTTTAGAATCTTGAAGACATGTTTCCTTTTCTCACACCTATTGTTGAAATATCTCTCTACTACACCAATGTCATCTACTCGACTAATGAGATTTGTTAAGATTGTTTCAACACAAGGGACTTTAATGAAGTGTAGTTAACGAGCTTGGTTACCTTCCTTTCAAACTTCCCTATTTAAGTATTTAACTTGTCTTCCATTCCTCTGTTCTCCCCATTACCTTCATATAGATTTCTCCCTCTAAGAAAACATTTAAATTTTTTTAGCTTCTCAAAATTCCAATTTTTTTTTTCTTTTCAATTTTTCATTAAAAAAACTTATTATTATCACTTCATTTTTTTCCATTTTTATTTAATTTGGTTTTATATGTTACTGGGGAATTATATTTTTGCTCTAAATTTTATTTTTATAATATTAAAACTTTTCTAGACTTGTTTATTACTCCACTTCAGAATCATTAAAAAAAAAAGTCAAATAAGATTTTTTTTTCATTACTGTTGCTTTGAAATTT
This sequence comes from Cordylochernes scorpioides, assembly GCA_030710605.1. Taxonomy (NCBI): domain Eukaryota; kingdom Metazoa; phylum Arthropoda; class Arachnida; order Pseudoscorpiones; family Chernetidae; genus Cordylochernes; species Cordylochernes scorpioides. The sequence continues at coordinate 31,854,082 of CP092869.1, read as the reverse complement.
TGGTGTAGCATTGAAATAGCTCTTGTCTACTGTGTACAAATTTTATTTCAACAATTTATTATGTATAGGTTGTGCATTTTAATGGTGCTTTTTTTTTTTAATTTTCACTGAAGCAAAAATTGTATTTTTTAAAAGTGTGTTTAAAAAGAGATATAATAAAATTTATTCAAATTTATAAAATAATAAAAAAAAAAATTAGATAACAATGGAGAATATTCTTAGAGTTGAGACTTTTCTTGAAAATTTTGGTCAAATATTTTATATATTTTTCAAAGAGCAAAAATTCATTTTCTTCACTCTACCCCAAGCTACTTTCCATTTAACCTGCCATTGATTATCCCAATACTTTCTAACTTTTACTCTGTTCTAATATATGCTTTCAATCTCTATTGTTTCCTTTAACCTTTCTCTCTAAACTTCACTTTGAATAGGACTCTTTAGAAATGAACCTTTCCCTATCAATTGTGGTGGTTTTTGTCTTTGGATTTTACTCTGCAGACTCTACAGTGGAGATCTAAATTTGGTCAACCTCATCAGGTCTACCCCCTTCCTTTGTAGATGGCTGCTACATTTGGTACATTTATTGGAACTATCATTCTCTAAGCATTAATGTACCTAGAGTGGCAGCTCTTTCTATCTATCAGAATCACTCTAGTAAATAACTTTACTAGCGGTGTTGATGAATGAGCCACAACACCAGTTTTGGACAATTCAAACAGCCAACCTGTATATCCTTCTTTTTTTTTTTGCTTATCCCTAGTACACGTGGTACAGACCATGATAATCATGGTGGGTAGAAGGCAACTGCTATAAGTGCACTAATGTATATCATGGTTTCAGGCCCTCATCAGTACAGGAATGACTTCAATTTCAGAACATTCTAAAAGAGAGGTTATGAAATTGGTCAAATGTACCAAGCAGGTATATTTAAGGCTAAATTATACATGAAAATACTTTTTGTTTTTGAAGTGAAGGCCCATCTTGGTAGGTTGTTAGCCCAGATTGTGGCTGGCTTGGTAGCTGAAGAGAGACCCTATTTTACAACCTATGGAGGCAACATTGATCCTTCTCTCTAAAATTTGTGTTGGTTAACCCTAGTAACCAGATCCCACTGTGGAGTTGTTTTAGTCATTGAGGAATATTAAAACCTTAGATATATATATATAACTTGTGCTTTTGTATATATTTTTCTTTCTTTGAAATGTTAATATATTTATGATAGGGATGTAACTTTGAAATGGTATAATGTAATTTTTTTTTTTCACATTTTGAAAAAAAAAAAAAAAGAGTAAATATATTTAAAGATGATATAAATATTTATATATAATATGTAAAAAAAAAGAGATTCAAGTGTTTTACTAATTCATAATTATTTTTGTAGATCATATTTTAAGAACACACACACCTCCCATAAACCAAAGAATTTTGTCCCCCGTAGAATATTGTAAAGTGTTGAAACACTGGGATTGAACACAGTGACAGCAGAGACAATAGTGTAAGATTCAAATAGAAGTTAGCTTGGCTGGAGTAGCCCCAATTGTGCTGAAATTTTGGCTACAGTTTATTGATTTGGGCTTGTTGCCTTATGTGTTTGATCCAAATTTTACCATGCCATTTCTTTCCTGTTTATATTATGGAACATCCCAATAATGCAAGATGTTGATGACAACAATGGTGGCTGAGCTGGTCCATGGTCATATAACATAACTCTGAGATATAAGATTGGTTCAAAAACTGAGATTTCCACTATACTTGAGATAGGAAGATATTTCCATGGGGGGTTAATGCCGTGTCACAAGAATGATATGGTATGATTTGGATTGTTGTAGATTATAGCTACAAGAAAATAACACCTAATCCAAATAATTGTGTGTGACATTTTGGTAACAGCGTTGTTTCCTTTGTCTGATGAAGGTAAAAATTATGTTACACTATTAGTTTATTTGGATTAGGTCTTATTTTCTTGTAGCTGTGTCATAAGAATGATATGGTACTCTTGGATTGTTGTAGATTAGAATAGCAAAAGTTAATAATAAGAACAAATTATTGAAATGTTTGCGACATTTCCCTAACTAAAAATAGAAATTTATCAGATGATGGTAACAAGGCTGAAAGGTCACAAACATTTCAACAATTTGGTGACATCACAAGAATGTTTGCCTGGAGTATATTTCAGCTCGGTTCAACTCCAGTTTTCAACACTTTAAACATTTTTGTTTGTTTTAATCTTTTACTGCTAGCTCTTTTCTGTGATTATTATTTAAAGTTTTTTTTCTCTGTTGTCATTACTTGTTAATTTTTTTTTTCAAATCTAAACTGTTAATATATTTGTTCAAAATTACTCTAAAATCAATTGAATCAATGTAGTTGTCATTAAAAAACTTATTTTTTTAATTGAATGTTTAAATATTGTAAAAAATAATATTTTTTATGTTGTACACTATCTTATATATGGTGCTCTTTCACTTCTATTTCTCCCATTAAAAAGGTTATTTTTCTACAAGTTGAGCAGATCTCCATGGTGTTGACTGTTCTAGTTAAATAATAAAGTTGTTACTATAAGGAGTTTAAAGAATTGTTAGCCAGAATTATTTAATAGTAAAACTGAATTTTTCTCTAACTGTTTAAGGGTGCAGTACAACCCTGCTATTATGGTCTTCAATGGGACAGAGATTATTTCCCATGGTTGGAACAAGTGGAGAGACAGCAGGGATAAACTGTAATAAAGGTAGAAGACTGTATTAAAGGGGTTTTATTGCATTCTCCCAGCATATTCCAGAGGCAACAAGATCCAAACATCATCACATAGTGATTGTGCCACATACACCAACAACTGATAGCACGATTCTGTCACCAATGGAAATTGAATGCCTGGCTTAATGTTTTTCTACATCCTAATTTTCTCAAATATATGGTATGGTACTTTGGGGTAGACACCTCAAAATGTGAAGTTACAGAAACCACATATATATTTGCTTTCAGTGACAGCAGAAATGTCGGGAGTTAAATAATGTGGCTATATTTTTATGAATTAACTTCCAGCCAACAAATTGTCTTCGGAACATATATATGTGTGTTACTTATTGGGTCTTGTTCCCTTTGGCATGGATTCCCTCTATAGTCTGTTCTTGAATGAAGACTTTTACATCCATCCACAGTATCTTGGAATGTATTCCATGCCCTACATCCAAGATAGCATGATGATTATTGAGAGGGAAAATTTATGGCACTCAGTCTTCAATCAAGAATTAACTTATTTAGTTTTTAATATATAATTTAGGATTTTTAAATATATTGGTAGATGCTGCTGTTGAGCAATACAAATCATTTTGTTTTCAATTTTGAGATTTTTTTGCTCTGCTCACAATTGTTCGAATACAATATTCTGAATTAGGTGAAAGCTAAATATGAATTTTTCTGTTAATCATATTTTATCATAAGTTATTTTATAATTTGCCCACCACCCTTTATAATGATATCCATATAGAGATTTGTTAATTGAATGCTTTCCTTTTTTGAAGAGATACCTCGAACACTTGGGATATTCTTCAATAGAAAAGTTTGTTTCCATATATAAAATTACAGTACATATGTAACCATTTACAGTACTTGGTGATAGCACCAAGTTACACAAGGTAATAAATATTTATTTATATAAATAACCCAAGAAGTTATAATAAGGTACAATTTTAGGATTATAGATTACAAACACTAGGTAATAAGACCAAATAAATAAATAGTGTGTGACGTTTCGGTAACAGTGTTGTTACCGAAACATCACACACTATTTTTTTATTTGGATTTGGTCTTATTACCTTGTGTTTATAACCCAAGAAGTCATGATAGTATGATAAGGTACAATTTGGATTGTAGATTATAAACACAATGTAATAAGACCAAATACAGTAAAACCCCGCTAATACGAACCCTGGATATAGCGAATCTTCCCTTATAACGAACTCACGGCGATTCCCAATTCCATTCCATTGAAATTACCATGGTTATAACGAACTTTGCGATTTTTAAAATAACAAACTACCCCTATAACAAACCTATTTTCGGTCCCAAAATGATAAAATCTATTAAAAATGCTATGCTTATAACAAACTTAAAATTGTGGTTTAAAAATTTTTTAAAACAACAAAATTTTGAGCATGTTTCAGCTCACGGATCGCGATTTCAAAACAAAAAATTAGCGGCTTTGTTTGTTTTCATTTCCATTCTATTTTTGCTGTATGTTGTATAAATTTTTACACATTATACTTTGATTTAATAGAATATCTTTGCATTCGACAATTTTGAAATAGAAAAAATACAAATGGCTTCCAAAATAAAGAAAAGAAACAAAGAATGGCGTGCTAAAAAAACAGTGGCAGCATGCCCTTTTAGGAGCGTTCTATATCAAGTTTAACCTAGGCTAAAAATAATTCCAAATAATTTTAAAGCCAAAATTTAAAAACAAAATTTAATCTATACTTCAGAAGAATATGTGCAAACTGGAATAGGAAAAAAAAAAAACAGTTTCCCGTGTCTCATGGGCCACAAACAAATCGACTTTTAAATTCTCAAAAACTACCACTACAGTTCTATTTTTAGAACGTAAGCCTTGTTAGGTATATGACTCATTCAGGGTTCGCGGATATTCCCCCTGGCCGACCGTTTTATTACCGATTTTGTGTTTGCAAATTGGCGTTTTTTATTCGCAATTTTACCGATCGCGCTATCGTATCAACATGTTTCGCATCCGATTTTTCTGAATTGGATACTTTTGATTCATCCTCAATTGATTCAGAATACACAGAGCTTTATTCCTCTGATGGAATTAACCATTATTTAAGACAATTCTGATTCTCAAATTTCACTTTCAAACAACAAGGTATTAGAGGCATTTTTTCAAATAAATTTTGCATTTTATTATTTGAGAATGATGTTATAAAATAGTCTTATACCTTTTAAATATATAATTAATAATGTTTTGCCTAGGGGATTTGACTTAATTTTTAAATTATTCATAGGTTTATATATAAACATGTATGCTAATGTAAGAAGAACCTATTATCAAATGACTTCTTTTGATATTCTGCATTACTGTAAAGAAATAGGTCAATTTAGGGAATTAAAACAAAGTGACCATTATTAAGTGGCTGCCTTTTCCTGTGTGTATGGCTGTTTTTAAATTATACAGTCTAAAAATTTAGAAAAGTAAAAAAAAATGGCCAAACCGTGGCTATAGTGAACCAAAGGCTCTGTCCCATTGGGGTTCACTATAGAGGGGTTTTACTGTATAAATAAATAGTTGTTACTGAAATGTCACATACTATTTATTACCTTGTGTTTGTAAGTTATATTTAGAGTACTCGGCAACAATGTACTCATTGTGTGAGTTTTACTTAGTAGTATCAATTTGAATAGTTCATATTCTGACAATCAAATAGTGTATTTTGACTAAATATATAGAATTTTTTATCTTAGTTAATAAAGAGAGTTTTTAGAAGTTTAGCATATTTTTAAAAAGCTCTATATTTTGCACAAAGAGTTTAAAAATATATATACATTTCTAACTGATTTTTTTTTTATGTAATATAATTTATTAATTTTTTTAGGCAATGAACTTCTGCCTTTTTTTGAAAATTTATCATTTAGTTTGAGTTAAAAGAATTTATTGTTTAAACTGATAATACCATTTTGTTTCATTTCTCTCAGACTTTTGGTGTGTGCATTGTTTTAAATGGTTTCTTCCTTCATGTTATTGTTGAAATCTTCCATTATGTAAAATTGTGCTGTGAGGAAAGTGAATAATTATGGGAAATTGTGAATGAATCACTTTACCAAATGGAGTGTGTCGGAAGTTTGAAAAAAGAGCCCCACTAATCTGATCTATAAACTATAGAATATATAGTTATGACGACAACCTCCTAATGTATTTTCAGATCTACCAACACATTTATTTTATAAATCACATTACTTTTTAAGTCAACTTATCAATATCTAATCAAATATTTAAAAAAAAAATGCGATATACTTCGTGGATGGCTTTTCTTGATTTATCAAGAAATTGGGTTGGCCAAATATCAGGAAACAGGTTAAATCAATGAATAGTTTATTTCTGTTCCACCAGATGGCGCTCTGCCTTCTGAAAAGCACATATGCTTCTGGTCAGGATATGCCTTTTTTATTTTTAATACTTTTATAAATTATCAAAAAACCTTTCACAATAAGTTTCACAAAACACCGAGAGTTTTCGCTCTTCAGCGGATAAAATTACAACTGAGAGTGAGCACGGGGATTTACTAAATGATGGCTATTTAACTTTGGCTTATCTCTCACTGGATTATAAAGTTGTTATTTTGACCAAGTTTACTAACTTGTCATTGCTCTATATAGTATATTGTGTGGTGAGGTTTTCAGCATAGTTCTGTTAATAGTATTTGTTAGTGTTGTTCAACATTGACATTTTCAAATACTTGTATTTAACATTTTCCCCATATATATTTATTAATTATAAATGATCTCTTCAAGTATAACACAAGTACACATTATATTTTTAATATTTTATTAAATATTGTATATATATATATATATATACAGTAGAACCTCCCTGTAAAGGACACCTAATTGCAGAGCCAAAGTGTCCTTTACGGAGAGGTGTCCTCTAACCGGAGAGTTTCTAAATTGTAAAAATGGTAATTTTGCAAATGAAAACTGTCCTTTTGGAGAGGTGTCCTCTAGTGGGGTGTCCACTAAAGGGAAGTTCTGTTGTTGTTTCTTATCCCCTTGTGTAAAGATTACACGGATTCCATGATTTCATGATCCTCTAGCTGTTTTATGATGAGCAGCGGCCTCTCCCAAAGGTCCTGTTTAGTGCATCTAATGCAAAAGGGAGGTTCTACTGTATATATATATACACAATAAGCTCACTCCAACAACAATTTATTTTAAGCCTGATTATAATTATTTAAGAAGCCAGTTTTCACCACAAATGTATCCATAGAGCAGCACAACCTGTTATCTATGGGAATGCCAGCTTTTTTCTTTCTTAAAATAATGAAATATATAATAGCAGCAGGACTTGTGGACTGAATTGTTTCACCAAATCTTACAAAATGAATCATTTTTTTTTTATATGAATGAAAAATATATTCCAACCACACTTGGTACAAGCAATGATAATTATTGTCAGTAGTTAGTGCCTGCCTTCAAATATATAAATGTAGACAGAACTTGTGGGATGTTGAATTATAGATGGTTAAAGTAGTTATAAATTGGTTGGGATTTGAAAAACTGTTGAATTATAGTCAATTTTGAATTGGTTATACTGTATTTAGATTTCAAAAATTCTATATGTTAGATTTTGGCTATAGAGAAATACAATTGAGAGAACTAATTGGTATGAACTCTAATAAACTGTTTTCTCCTTAGAAATATGTGGAAGCTAGAAAATAAATATATAGTGTGGTAAATTCAAGTGTATTAAAATCCTATTTTGGCATATAGAGGTTAAATAAGTGCACAACTTTCACTGCCGATATTGAGCATATCTATCTAGTTCACACATTCAACTCTCTATAATCTATAGACCATTAATTCTAAACATTTATTCAATAAGTGAGTATTTAGTTAGAAAATAATTAACAAATATTGTTAATGATTAATTATCATTAAGATAAAATAGGATTGTGGATTAAGTGAGAATGAAGTTGAAATTGCAAATTTTTACATAGAAATTTTTGGACACCCCCTCTTTTTCATTTCAATGTTTCATGTTCATTGTTTTAGTCTAAATTTCCAATTATTATATGTCATCGTGTATAACAGGCAATCAATTTATCCATTTTTAAGTTTATTTATTAAGTTTCACTCAACAATGTTTCCTATTAATTTGTATAGGGAACTCCAGTTATTTTTACAATAACATTTGTATATAAAGATGTTATTTATTTCTGCCATTAGCTGGAAATGCTACAATGATTCTCCCTGGATTTGTCCCAATGGGCTGAAGAATAAATATTCCTGAATGTTGACCATTGATAAGTGATAAAACTATTTTTGAGGCGTATTATTCTTTTTAAAATACGCCTCAAAAATAGTTTTATAATTTGATAACAGATGGCGCTCTAGTACATCATTGATAAGTGAGTTGAGTGTCTGCAGTTGTGTTCATCAATGGCATGATAACCTGCCATTGGGCTTGAAATTTTTTTTTCCATTCTTAGTTCCCTCAGACCTGAACAGTTGAGCACTTTCTTCAGTTCCATATATAGAATGCTCCATCCCAAAATGCTGGACCTCTTCAATTGAAATGGTAAAGTTTGTAGCGGGTGTTTGATTGATTCTTATTTTAGATTAGCCCTACTGGGTTAAATCTATTTGGAATTCCAGACTATGGTGGCATAGAGATGAATTCCCCTACTTGGTGGCTGGTCCTTCATCCAACCTCTAGTTGTCCACAATCAAGGAAATATTGTCCAACTTGATGTGTTGCAAACTTGAAATTGTCTAGTTGGGCTCTTTAGTTGTATGCCAGGGTTTTTATCTTTTTCACTCTCCACTTTTATATTTCTTAATCCATACAACTTCTCTCCAATTTTGTGATTGAATATAACATTTGTTTGAAATCATAAAATCTTAAAACACCTATAGCGATGCATTTTTTAAAATAACAATATAATTGAGCTAGCTTTCAAGCGTCCTTAAGATAGTCTTAAAAGATATGGCATTGGCTTGGAAGCTGGCCCAAGTTTATCTTAATACATGTCGCTCTAGCTGTTATAATACCTTAATTTTGAATCCGAGATTTATTTTAGTGAAATGACATTGGTTCCACTATAACATCCATTTGGAAGTTTTATTGTGTTAGAGGGTCTCCGCACTCTCAGCAGTAATATTCAGTTGGATCATTTGTTGATACTTGCTATGTTTATTTTGTAAAATGTTAAAATTGTTTGATTTTTCTCTGGCTTGCTTGGATTTCATAAAATATGTGACTGGATTTATTAGTGCTTGTTACATTCTAATTTCAATTTTAAATGGTGAACATTTTAAGGTACAAGAGGACCTAAAAATAAAACCTATGTCAGTAATGGTTATTTAAAATGTAGGCTGACTTATTGAGTCACCTCACAATCACTCTTTAAATTTCCATATTAGCGAGGATAATATTTATTTAGATGACTGGATTTTAAAGTTGTTTAAATGTTTATAGATATTAGGTTGTAGATGTTGTGAGGAAGAGTTTGATGGCCTTTTGTTTCCCAGTAAATAGGAGCAAAGATAACATTAAACAATTTGGCCAATGTGAAGTTAACCCATGATATAAACCCAGTAATTGCTGAAATGTGTGAAGGCTCATCGTTAAAACAGCCAAATTTATTGTCTGTGGGATATTTTTCTTTCAGTACCATATACTGGGATGAATTTGTACAATTATTAAACACTACATTGTGGCTTGACTCATCAGTAGTAAATTTCATCTTAAATTTTGTAATTGGTCGGGGGATTTTTTTTTTATTTGTGCAAAAAATACCCTCAACATTATCTTTTTAACCCCTCTGATTTATTTGAGAGATATAAAGTAGGTGGATTTTTTAGCTTTAGAACTGAGAGAATGTGGGTTATTTTATAGCTGAGAGCACCTTTCAGTAGCAATATTGAATGGCCACATGTGCAGCCTCTTCTAACTAGGGAGTGTTGTGTCCTCGGACCAGTAGCTCTTACTTACCTCTTCTCCACCCAGTAATGGTGCTACATGTTCTGTGTTTGAAAAATGGATATTTAGACAGATAATTGACAATTTACATGTCTCCCCCCTTTTTACATATATCTATAGCTAATACGGATACATTTTTCTTGTAGAGTTCCATATCTTATTTGTCCTTTGATGGCTTATACATGCATCTTATTTATTATAATGTCAGTTATATATATATATATTTAAATTCCTAGTCATTATAAACTTATAATAGTCATTATCGTAGCTCTCTGTATATTTATCTTTATGTATCTTTTAGAATAAATATAACTGCACATACAATTTTTCAAGTTGCCAAGCATCTTACTGTGTAATACTCACATATTTGAGATGAAAATTGTAGCTTATTGTATGCTGTTGTTGTTGTTTCTTATCCCCTTGTGTAAAGATTACACGAATCCCATGAGTTCATGATCTCATGGAATGGGGTATAGGGGTGCAGCTTTCGTTGATCATGGCACCATGATCCAGGCACACTTTGGTGAAAGTCTGACTTTGCCTGATTGTATGCTGTTATAAATGGAAGCAGTTTATGATTTCTTTCTAAAAAAATTAAAGCTAGTAATCAGTGGTGAACAATATTTGAAGGACTTCATTTATTAAAGTTGTATAATTTTAGTGGCTTTGACAGTTTAATCTACCAAACCTAACTAATTAATCAGATTAATTCTCTCACAATTTAAGGTGACAAGACCAAAAAATAAAGTGTTGTTACCATCATCAGACAATATATTGAGACACTTATATTAGACAAATATTTTGAGGCCTGGTGGACAGAATCTGTCACTCCCATACACCACTAGGTTTGGTAGTTAAAAAAGGATTTCATGCTACTTTTGTTAATTTAATCCTTTTGTTTTAAATGCTTGTATGACCATTTTTTCACATAGTAAATTATTTTAAAAATGTTATCATGTGGCTTTTGTTTTTAAATTTAAAATAATGTTTAAAGAGCTCCACCAACTGATGTTTTGCTTCGTCTTCTTTTCTATCCAAATTGAGCGTAGAAACTAACTCTAAATAAAGTGGGGGAATGAGATTTATTCAGGTAACTCTAAATGACAAGTTTTGCTGTAATATCATCTTCTTTGTCGGCATGCATCCTTTATGGAGGACTTTCTCAATAGCTAGTTATCCCCTCCCCCCATTATACACCACCATTATATATCTGACATGTTTTCTCTGTCCACACAGCCTGACAAATGGTTCCCACATCATTACAATTGCTCAGACTGATGCCACTTCTATTTTGTCGTCATCACTCTAGGGCTTGTTTTAACTCTAAATAACATTCTGATCTTCCAATGTTCTGGTACTATTGATCTTAGAGCATTATAGCATCACTCTATTGTCTTCATTTTAAGCTGAGAAATTTCTTAGAATTGATTTCCCCCCATTATATTTGGGCCAATCTCTCACTTTCTATATATATAGAAACTTTTATTTTTCTTTAAAATACAAAGATGATATATATAACTTTTAAAATTCTATATATATACAATGTTGTACATTTTATGTTGAGAAGAAATAAAATTATTATTTAATATGAATGTTTGCTCTAAGGTGTGTATTATAATGGGGTCACCAACCAATGATTGTGGTGCATGTTACATCCATTCACGAAACTGTGGACCAGGTACATCATTTATACATCATCTGTATTATTTGGAAATAATTGCCAAATTAGTTTATAAAATTGTACAATGATAAGGTATACTTTAGATTATAGATTAGAAACACAAGGTAATAAGACCAAATCCAAAAAATAAATAATGTGACATTACTGAAACATCATATACTATTTATTTATTTTTAGATTTGGTCTTATTACCTTGTGATAAAATAATTCTATTTAGGGGGTTAATAAGGTGATATTTCAGCAAGTTGGTACCTTTTGTTTTTTTATCATATATCAGTGATGAGAGCAGCACAGCTAGTAGAGGTGAGTGAGTGTGTTTGGAAGCAAGCTAGGCCCACCAGTGGAAACAAAGAGGTTTATTCCAAGATCCCAAGCTGCATCAAGCCGCCATCTCCAACTGGTGTTGGTTTCAATGAGGGCCATCATTGTGAGGGAATCCCACAAACCCTGCATGGTAAAAAAATAAACAAAGTTGCCAGCAGACTGACAGGTTAGATGTCGCTACGCCCCCTCCCTAATGCAGATGTTGGGTCAGGAAGTCCGTGATGGTGTCCGTGTCCCAGTTCTGAATGTTGAGCTCCTCCTCCACATCCCCAGAGCTGCCCAGCAGCTTGATGACCGGGTCCGCCCCGCGGGCATACTTGATGGTCAGGCCGGGGAACTGGCCGGGACGCTCACTCCGCACAAAGGCTGAGCACACAACACCCCACTTCTCTAGGACGGAACAAATGTTACAATTGCTGATGTTTGAGAGTGCAGTGTTGGTCACTGAGTATTTGAATAGCTCCACATTGGGAGCTATATTTGGTCTAAAAGAAAGAGACTTCTGAGAACCAAAGTAAATAATTAGAAAAGCTGCTATGGCAGAAATTTTTGAGAACATGAAACCTGGCGTACATGAAAGGGCCATATACCATACAACCACATACAAATATCTGTCTTCAAAACAACCCATAGGGCTTTGCCAGGTAGAAGAAAGAAAATGATGATAAGGAGCTGAAAAGAGTGGAAAGTCCAGGAGCAATGGACTAACATGTTTTGACCTACCTTGAATTTGGGGGTAGCGACCTATTTTTCATCCGCACACCTCCAGCCTGGCAGCTGAGTACATCTGGAAGTCCACCAGGTATTTAACAATTTGTACATATGTATATGTACAAGTGTGTTACATACCCTGATTGGATCTTTCTGTGCGCTATCCTGGCAGCATTGCCGGCAGTCTGGCTGCAGGGAGACCAGATCAAACTGCCCCAACTGATCACATCTGCTACACTGGAGGTCTGCCTTCCTGAACCCGAGACTGGAGCATTGCTCGGCCGAGAGCTCCGTCCCTATCACAGTCACCTACACCACCACACAACTGCAGAGTCATCACACGTGGAGTTATCTGAGAGACTTGTTGCATCCATGGCATGTTGTGTGGCGGGAGGAAGGACTGTTCCACTAGAGCAGTGGAATAGTGTTAGTTGACCTCCAGTATACTGGCTGTTTAATTTCAGGGCTCCCATATATATTGTCTGAACCCAAGCAATAGGAATTGCTACTTCCTGCCAAGGTTAATCAGGGAATTTATGTCATTGTAGGATGGAGCCATTCAAGTAGGTTTTATTTATAAAAGAGATAAGTTTTTACAAACAACTCTGAAAATTTATACATAAGTAAAGTCAGTAATAATAATGTAAATTTCATTAGAGAAGTTTGGATGTTTTATAAATAGATAAATTTGATAATAAACTAATTAACAATTTGAAAAATAATACAAAAGTGAAATTGTACTGGGATCAGGAGGATAAATTAAGAAAAAGGCATCTCCTGATCGTGCAACTAAAAACAAGCCATCAGAAATTTTTAGTTGCATGGTCAAGAGATGGCCTTTTCTTAATTAACAATTATATGACAATATGCTAGATGAGTCTGATCTAAGTGTGTCAAATAGTTTTTCCTTGAGGTTTGGTAAATATGATGTCTATAAGGTATTAGGAAGATATCTCCGGATTCCATTTAAGGAGAGGATCACCTTTTTCTTTTTGGGAAATTTTTGTGAGAAACCAGATGAGTAAATATCAAAAAGGTAAATAATTACATTTTCAACACCAAAGATGTGCATTTTTGTAGTTATAATGATTGACAAGTCATATTTTACAATTGCTTAGCTTGACCCCAAGAAGTAACTAGTGGAATAATGGACAAGTTACAGGGAAATTTTTAGAAGCAAGGCAACTACACACAATTAACTTATTTCTTTCAATGGGTTGGCCAAATATCTCGGAGTAAGCTAAATAAACGTTTAGTTTATTTTTACTCCACTAGATGGCGTTCTGCCATCTAAAAAGCACATGTGCTTGTGGTCAGGAGATGCCTTCTTTATTTTTAATATCAACACCTGACCCACTTATCTTTTATTTTTTTCTAGTGTTTTTTCATATATTTTTCTAAACAGAGAAAAGCTTCTTTTAATATCGTCCCTACAACTGCAAACTATCGAATGTGAAAAATTCAATTTTGAAGGAGAGAGAAATGAAGAGACCATGTGGCCTACCCTCAGTAGAGGAAGGCATTGAAGGAGGGAGAAATGAATGTCATGGTCTCTTCATTTCTCCCTCCTTCAATGCCTTCCACTACTGAGGGTAGGCCACATGGTCTCTTCATTTCTCTCTCCTTCAAAATTGAATTTTTCACATTCGATAGTTTGCAGTTGTAGGGACGATATAGCAATTAAAAAAGAAAAAATGACATAGTAATACGGACAAGAAAGTGATGAATTCCAACTTGAGGACAATAAAATTGAGTATAGGTTGGGCATTTCTTGAAGAACTCTCTCTATTCTGGAGATAAGTCTAATAAATAAATTAGGAGGTATCCAAGAAGACCTTAACAACCTGGAATGTGAAGACAAACAAGAGGCCATATCACCGTCAGGAGATTGCTGATGGCAAATTGACACTTGATAGATAAGGAAGGTTATGTATCCAGAGTAATTGTGAGAAACCCAACTATGTGGATTTAGAAACTCCCTAGACACAATATGCACATAGCAAGACTGAATGATCCAAGTAAGATGGTGAAAAAACAGGAGAGGTTTGGTAGGAAAATAAACACTCCTAAAAAATTTTCCCCATCTTTCTAGAAGAGAGCTGGGATGGAACCAATCACCACTTGAGACATTTTTTTCCCTTCTTAGTAGAGTACCTCTTGACTTCCACACATCTTCTGGAATATCTTTCCCTCACTTTTCCTCTTTTGACTATTGACCATTTGTCAACAACATGTCTTTGCACATTGTGGAACACTATTTCACCTCATACAAGCAAGAGAACTTTCCATACCCTGGCCTGGTGACTGATACTGTATAAGAGGCCTCTACAACAAGTTCTGTGTTTTCTCATTAGACAAGTTGCTACAATGAGTCAAATCAGATTTCTTTCTCAAGATCAACTGTCTGCTAAAGAACACACCTAGTTGGCCCTATTAATTATGAATATTCCACTTCTAATGATATTTCTGAAGCTAGTTTCAGAAACAATAAGTTACTTTTATCTTGTCATCTACAATTGGTCAACTAATCAATGAATATTATTTAAGACAGAATTTTGGAAGAGTAGCATATTTTTCAGTTTGGCAAAATGTAAACAAAGATTTATTAAGTATAATTTTTACACCAGTCTCTTTTAAAATAAATATTACCTAATTAAATAAAAATATTTCAAAGTTAAATGATACCATATTTTGATGTAAAAATAAAAAAAAATTAAACAACATAACCTAATACTGTAACCTATCGGAAAAAACTAACCTAATTTAACCAAACTTGTGTGAAACTAACTTAATTAAATTTAAAATCTATTTGAACCCAACAGATTTTTTACGTTTGAAAATAAATGCTCTTGTTTTGAGATATTTGTATTTAGCAACTATTATATATATTTTAATTTTATTTTCTCTCTATAAAATTGTAAAGCTTATATTACATTATTCTATGTATTGTATATGATACACTCTATAACAAAAGAATCGACGCACCAAGAAGTTGTCTGATTTATATGAAAATAGGTTTACAAAGATGCTTCGACCAAACATGCAAATGATTGTAATTTGGTGGTCAATTTATTTAAAGCAAGAGCTCCAACGCATCTCAACTAAGCATCCAGCATGAGTATTCAAGACTCAATCTTTGTCGCGGCAAGGGCTAATCACCAAAATCCAAATAAAATATTTTTACAGTAAGCCTATTCCTAGCGTATCAATGCAGAAAGATTTGTGCTCATTACGAACATATGGCAGTTTGAAAGAGGTTGTGTAATTGGATTGAAAGAGGCTGGTGGGTCAAATTGACTAATCGCACGACATTTGTGTCAAAGTGATGCAGCTATTAGACATTGTTGGCATGAGTGGGTCAACAACAGAAAAAATCAACATCAGGACGGCAGTGGTTGACCAGGGAACACAACAAACGGGAGGACAGAGAAATTGTCGGTAAGGCTGTTGCAGCACAAGATTCGAGGTTATCTACCATTCAACATGTGACCGGCACACAAGTGTCCAAAATGGCCATCAACAGATGGCTGAGAGAGTGGAATTTAAGAGCTCATCGACCATTACGATGCATACCCCTCACACCCAAAGATACGACTACAGTAGTGTCGGGAGCGATCAACTTGGAACTGCGCTGACTGGGGGCGTATAGTCTTTAGTGACAAGTCCAGTTTTTTACTGTGTCCTGACAACTATCGCAAACATGTCTGCAGATGTCCTGGGCAGCGTGTGGATCCTGACCTTGCTTTTGAACACCACACAGGTCCACAATAGGAGTTATGGTATGAGGTGCCATTTCTTTCGATATCAGATCCCCATTGGTAGTCATCCCTGGCACCACAACGGTACATAGATCACATTCTGTGCCCTGCTTTGTTGCCGTTCCTCTCACATCAACCTGGACTTACTTTTCGACAAGATAATGCCCAACCAGAAACGGCACATGTTACTATGGATTGTCTACAATCTTGCTGAACTCTTCTGTGGCCAGAAAGGCGGCCTGATCTCTCACCCATAGAGCACATCTAAATAGTCAATGTTGACTATTTATTACCCAACAGTTGAAGACAATTTGTCAAGAAATCCTGCAGCATATCATCTGGAATCTTTATTAATCCCTGACATGTTGGGTGGCAGCCTGCATCCAGGCCTGTGGAGGTCCAACGACATATTGACTTGCTCAATTTGTGACAATCAAACTCTGGAATGAAAGAATTAATCGTTCCAAAATTTTAATCTTTTGTATATGTTCCTTACACACACCAATTTTTGTTCCAATCGGACAACTTCTTGGTGTATAGATTTTTTTTTGTTATAGTGTATATTTATAAACAAGTTTTATATTAATTTTATAATGTGACTATTAGGCTGGCTTTAGAATAACTTGTAAATATATTTTTTGAAAAAACTAAAATTTGTGCTTTGTTTAAATTTTTAAAATGAAAATACTTTTGATATATTGTGTAAATGCGTATAAAAAATCAAACCCATATTAAGTAGGCTCTAACAGTTTGAATGCAGCACAGCCAATATGAGCCAACTTTTTGGTGAAGGAACAATCAACAAGAGCTATCACAGATGGAGCTAATTTTGAGAAGGCACTTTGTGGAAATGGACAGAAGCTTGACCAGGAGAATGTTGGCTGAAGACTTCAGTGGGAGCCATTCAATTGTTGTCTCTGAGGATGTAAATGAAGTTGATGAATATATTCAATCATTTAAAGATGTTTTTTATATTACAATATTTCAGCACCCACTTAATATTTTTTTTTAGGTGAGCAATATACAGGGTGGCCCATAAGTCCCAAACCCTTTTATTTTTTAATAAAAAAATGAAAGTTTTCGGGAGTTATGGGCCCCTCTGTAGTTATCCAGAAATTATTTGAATAGGGAAAATTAGCTTTTGGGCAAAGAGTTTCTTTTTATTATGAGGTGTTGCAAGCTTTCGATCAAATTTTTTTCTTCAAAGGGCAAATAATATTATAAACGACAATAAAATTATATTTTGACAAAAATAAAAATATCATTTTTGTTATTGTATATATAATATTATTTGCCAGTCGAAAAGTAAAATTTGAAAAGAAGGCTTGCAACACAAAAGAAGAAGCTCTTTGCCCAAAAGCTAATTTTCCTTATTATAAATAAAACATTCTTTAATATAAAAATATCTTTTATTTTCTATTTAATTTTTATTTGATATTCTATATTATTTATTTTTCAAATTTATAAATTAAATTTTCATCTATCGATAAAATTTGTAACTAATAAATTTTCAATAATAAAAAATTAATAAAATGCAAATTTCATAAGTGGTGTTCGCTAAAAACTTTCGTTACAATGCATCAATTTCGACCAAATTATCAACATTTATGTAAAACGAGATGGAGCAGGTTTTGCTTAACATCAAAATATTTTTCCTAACTTTAACATGCGTAACTTCGCTGTTATCGATTAAATACAAAAAAAAATCAACAGAGTTAATTTTATTTATATATAAATACAAAGAAAAAAATTCAGCAATTCATTCAACTCAATCTAAAAAATATTTAAAACAAGCAATTTTAAGATAACACCATATGTAAAACAGTCGGCCAAGATATTACATCTTTCTCACATATTCACACACAATCTTGATTAATAATTAAAACTAATCTTTAACATTGTTTATTATACTTCATAATATATAATATTCGTTAGGCAAACTTTCACTCGGATAAAACCCGGGCGAAGCCGGGTACACATCCGCTAGTAAAAAATATTATTGAGAAGAAACACATTGCCAGTAAATTTATCAGTTACAAATATTTATTTTACAATATAATATAATGCAGCTTGTGATTGTAAAACGACATTTGAAATTTATCCCGCAAGTGTTTCTTTTAACACTTTGAAGACCAACGCCGTTTTTATACGTCATAAGCTATTAAGCCTAGCGGACCAACCCCGTTTTTATACGTCGCGGCACTTTAAAAATCAATAGAAAATCATAGAACGCAGTACGTCAAGAAATCTCTTCGGCAAATCATCGGCCTATCATGAATAGTTACAAAAATGATCACTAGATGTCAGGACGATACTGTTGGCAGGCAAAAACATTAGTCATCTGTTGCTCAATCTCATTGGCTAGCTTGCTGACAAACTGATAACAGGCAAGTTTGTTTTTGTTATCTCTAATCTCTTTTCGCTCGTTTTTTTCTAAGTTATTTTGCCTCTAATTTCATAACGTTATTGAAATGAATCCTTTGGATCAACCTAGCACTTCAAAAGGTTTGGGATAAGAAGTTCATTTAGATGAAGACATTCAAGATATTCTTGAATATCTTTACGATTCTGGCTCAGAAATTGATGATGAAGTGAAGGATCCTGATTACGAAAATTCAGCCTCCGATGAATTAGAATTTGAGGAGGAAGAAAGGGAAGAAATTCCTGCTAAACGGCCGCGATTAGAAGTAGCTCCAGTTCGCATGCTGACGACATGTCGGGACACGTCCACTGCCGCCGCTGGCTCCAATGTTGCCGCCGGCACCTGGAGGAAAGATGATCCCTCGCCCCCAACTCCTCCCCCTTTCACCGCCCGCCCTGGACTAAATTTAGTGGGGGATGTTTCCTCACCATTTGATGCGTTCAGTCTCTTCTTTACAGAGAATATTTTCAAAAGCATCAAAGAGGAAACAAACCGATATGCCAGGAGTATTATTGATCGGGAGTCCAAGAAGGGTCCTCTCAAGCCTCATGGCATGCTGGCTAAGTGGAAGGCTGTGTCAGTGGCACAGATAAAGCTCTTTTTCTGTGTCATCATACACATGTCTTTGGTGAAGAAGCCTGGGATGAAAGACTACTGGTCTACTCACGGATTCCTGAAGAATGCCTTTTGCCAGTCCATAAATATGCCAAGGACACTATTTATGAGAATTTTGTCAATGCTACATTTGAATGACAATTCAAAATACATTGAATATGGAAAACCAGGGCATGACAGACTCTTCAAAATAAGACCAGTTTTGGAATCCCTCATATATTCTTTTGGGAATGCCTACACTCCTCAGCAAAATCTCACTATTGATGAGGCGATGTGTCCATTCAGAGGACGTGTGGGTTTTCGAGTGTATATAAAAGGAAAACCTCATAAATATGGCATCAAGATATTCCAGATTTGTGAAGCTGTATCTGGATACGCTTACAATCTTGATATCTACACTGGCAAGGATCCTGAGCAGCCAGAGCACAACTCCATTCCGAACCTCGTGGACAGGCTGGCAAAGAGGTTTTATGGACAAGGCTATCATATCTATTTTGATAGGTGGTTTTCCTCTCCTGAGATATTTGATAAACTTTGGGAAAAAAAGACCCTAGCTGTTGGCACAGTTATGCCTTCCAGGAAAACGATGCCAAAAACCGAATTTTCCCAAAAACTAAAGAGAGGAGAGATTATAAAGATGAGAAGAAAGCATCTTTTAGCCATCAAATGGAAAGATGTTAGAGATGTTTTCATGCTCTCCACTGTCCATGAAGGTAAAATGATGCCAGTCAAGCCCAAAACCCCAACCAGAGAAGAGTTGTTCAAGCCTGATGCTGTCATTGATTACAACAAGGGGAAGGTAGGAGTGGACCGGAGCGATCAGATGATGGCATATTATTCTTTTAGCAGGAAAACATTGAAATGGTGGAAAAAATATTCTTCCATCTTTTTTCACTTTGTTTTGTAAATGGCAACATCATTTACAATAAAGCAAATCCTGATAAAAAAATAAGTCTGAAGGACTTCTATCTGGCTGTCGGTGGGGAGTTGCTCAATCAGGCAAGCATTGAACACTCTGAAAAAGAAACAACTTCGAAAACTGATGTTGCCAGGCTACTTGGGAAGCACTACTGCTATAAAATAGCCCCAGAAAGTGGAAAAGCAGTGCAAAGAAGGTGCAAAGTTTGTGCAGATAGTGCAAAGCACAAGACTGGGAAGGCAGCCCGGAAGGACACCAGATTTGAGTGCAAACAATGCAAGATTCCACTTTGCGTTGGAGAGTGCTTCGAAAAGTACCATGCAGAAATGAAGTACTGGGAATAACAATGTATATAAATGTAAAAATTTTAATAATTTCCTCTGATTATTTTTTTTTACAAACAGTGGCGTTTTTTTTGGCAGTTTGCATTTTTTTAGTTCTTTTTTTATTTTTTTATTTTGAAAAAGTGCCAATAAACATATATTTTTTTATTGCATTTTTGTGTTTTATAGACATATTTTGATACAAGCATCAAATTTCACTGTTCAAGGTAATATATTTTTATAAATATGATTTAAAAAAAAAATCAAGTTTTATCCTGGTTCACAGGGCTATTTGGGTTGTGAAACCAATGTTCCTCAAAGTGTTAAACGAAAAATCAAAATCTATTTTAAGGAGAAATAACGATTATTTTTAACCTTAGGGATGAGGTATGAAAGGATGAATTGTGAAGAGTAATGATAAACGGAAAAATAAAAGTTTCCAGGAATGGGAAACGAACCCACAGTGTTCCCCTTACAGGGCAGGGATTCCCATCCCTGGACACTTTTATTTTCCGTTTATCATTACTCTTCACAATTCATCCTTTTTTACCTCATTCCTAAGGTTAGAAATAATCGTTATTTCCCCTTAAAATAAATTTTGATTTTTCATTGAAAAAAAAAAACACATGTGGGATAATTTTCAAATATTTATTTTATTGTGGCCAAATCTATGGTTTTAGATTTGATTTTGGTATATATACTAAATGTATTTCTATACCTTTTAAATTAATTATTTCCAATATCTACTTCTCTTAATCCGAATAATTAAACAATATTTGTACATATAATTTTAACTTTACTGGTAAAATTTCCATTTTAGCTTTTATTAGAATATTTGAACACAGAAATAAAAATCTAAAATATCAGTGGCTATGCTAGTTATATGATCTAAACAATGTGGTGGTGGCTAAAGGTGAAACCTAGTGAAGCTGTGCATCTTTTACAGCTTGTGATTGTTACAACATTTGGAGTATTTTCTTCTTTTGGATTTTTGTATAGTCAAATTGTTTTATATCTGCTGATAATAATAATAATGACTTGTATTAATAATTCAAGGGAATGTTTATTTTTCCTTATGTTTAAAATAAATAAATTAGTGTAAATAATAAAGATAGAATTAGATAATTTCAAAACACACACTTTTGAAACTACATCTAATTAAAACTCTACCAAATTCTTTTAAAATCAAAAATTTATAACAAGGCATATATAAAATTTCTTGGAATAAATAAATTCTTATAATAAATATAAAATATTTACTTAAGTGTGTGGCGCGCGCATAACTATTGTTATTATCTACTAAGAGAAGTACTTACAAAGAAGTTTATGGCTAGTACTAATAAATCCCTTGGGAGCAACATTATGCTAACGAATTAAAGTATTGACATTTAATTTATATAAAGTTAAAAATAGTTAGAGGAAGAAATACAGTAAACAACAAAAGCTGAGATTGAAGGTATGCAGACGTGTATACAATCTAGACTCGTTAGAGAATGGTCAAAATGCAAAAATAATATCAATGATTTTTTTTCATTAAAAAATAAAATTTGCGAAAATAAAAAAAAATTGGTAAATAAAAAAAAAGCCGTAAAGGCAAATAAGGGAGATATTCATAACCCAGGTTCCGGGAGCGCGGATAAAGGAGTTTTATTAAAAAACAAATATTCATCTGCAAAAATAAGGTAATATTCGGGTTGACAACTCGGTTGGTTTACTAAGGTTTTGATAGTTGACAATTTTTTTTCTAACTTCGAATGTTTTGTTGTTCAACTTTACTTAAGTGGACTCATTAAGGTAACTATTATTTTCATCGATGCTTTTTGTAAAACTTAATAAATCGTTAATAGTTCTTCATTTTAACGATTAACGTCGAAAACTTTCTTTTAGGGTTACCTATTTATTCTCTATTGCCCAATTGCCTTTGGTATTTAATTTTTGAAATTTTTGAATATTTAACATAACATGGGAGAAGGCCATTTCAACACTTTTGTTACATAATTATAAGTTTTAAAAAAAATAACCAGTGCTAATTTTCGTGTTGCCTAATTTATCAACCTTGGCTAGACTTAGGCTCTAAAAAAAATATATGTCCACAATCATAGAAGGGCACTTTCATTTTGTATAAATTTAATCAACAATTTATAGATCAACTTGAAAGACTTTAAATCTACATTTTACTTCATGTTGTTTTACTTTGTATTACTTTGATAGAAAAAAATTATATTTCCAAAGAAATGTATCAAATATAATAATTTTACAAGCATATGTATAATTATATATCTAATGACAAAAAATCTTATAAATATATTATTATTAATTTGGTTTATAACAAAAATATTTGTCTAATTATATATAATGGCAACATGTTGACACACGTTAACACTTATTAATCATATAACATTCTGCTAAAGTATAAATCAAAACAGAACTTTTTTTACTCATATATATTTTATTAATCCAGGTGTTTTTACCTCACATAATATCACCAACTACTTGGCTATTTACTTATATTGTATTACTTAGTCTTTTAAGATTAATACTCTAATCTAGTCAAAAGAGCACATATTGAAATCAATCTATTTAAACTTTTATATTGTTGATTATAGTGTCCATGTGCCGCCAATCTCTCTCTCTCTCATTTGAAAATTTTATTATTAATTATTTGAAAATGTTATTACAGTAAAACCTTTATGAGGGGACACTCCTGCTAGAGGACACCTTTCTAAAAAGGATAGTTTTCATTGTCAAACTTACCATTTTTTACTATGTAACAACTCTCTGGTAAGAGGACACCTCTTCATAAAGGACTCTTTTGCTCTGCAACTAGGTGTCCTTCACAGAGAGGTTTTACTGTATATTCAATTTATATATATGATAACACTTTTTAAAGCTCTATAATCTAAAAGGTGGAGATTGGATTATGCAAATGCTGAATTATACATTTTAGGAGTGTAGGATTTCTAAATTTTGTCTGCACACCTTTTAAAATTTTTATTTCTTCTATGACATTATTCAATATGAAAATGTACTATAACCTCGACACTTGCTATAATTCAACCAACATTTTCATGTCCCGACCATAACCAATGTTGATATGACAAAACAGTAATTTGACACTTGCTATAATTCAACCAACATTTTCATGTCCCGACCATAACCAATGTTGATGTGACAAAACAGTAATTTGACACTTGCTATAATTCAACCAACATTTTCATGTCCCGACCATAACCAATGTTGATATGACAAAACAGTAATTTGACACTTGCTATAATTCAACCAACATTTTCATGTCCCGACCATAACCAATGTTGATATGACAAAACAGTAATTTGACACTTGCTATAATTCAACCAACATTTTCATGTCCCGACCATAACCAATGTTGATATGACAAAACAGTAATTTGACACTTACTATAATTCAACCAACATTTTCATGTCCCGACCATAACCAATGTTGATATGACATAACAGTAATTTGACACTTGCTATAATTCAACCAACATTTTCATGTCCCGACCATAACCAATGTTGATATGACAAAACAGTAATTTGACACTTGCTATAATTCAACCAACATTTTCATGTCCCGACCATAACCAATGTTGATATGACAAAACAGTAATTTGACACTTGCTATAATTCAACCAACATTTTCATGTCCTGACCATAACCAATGTTGATTTGACAAAACAGTAATTTGACACCATCGATAATTCAACCAATTTTTAAAATCAAATTTTGACAACATTGGAACTACAAGGTAATATAAGACCAAATCTGAATAAGTAAATAATGTCCGAAGTAAATGCGTTGTTACCATCCTCAGACCAAAGAATAAAAAAAAAAAAAAAAAAAGATGATGGTAAAAGCGCTGTTACTGAAACATCACACACTATTCATTTGGATTTGGTCTTATTACCATGTAGTTTTAATCTCTAATCCAAATTGTGCCTTATAATTTTCAACAACATTAGATAATTCTTGTTTAGAATACAAATGTATTGCTAAAATACAATAATTTGGCACACAGCCGTCATAGTTAATGTATGCGCACAGTACATACATATTGCTGCTGACAATGGACGATTTAGGCACAACTATGGTGGACCACCTTTCCTTTATTTTAAACATTTATTCACTTAGATTAAAATAGTATTTATAATTTTTCATATTCTTGGAAAAAGAAAATATCCTCAAGAACTTTAGCCTAAGAGGTTATTCATTACAATTTGTCAATAGGCACAGTTTTAACGCCTCACAACATAGAACAGCTAAAGTATATAGAAACAAATGCATCCTTCCTTATTCAAAATGTAATGAAAAAATAGCACATATTCTTCGCAGACAAGGAATCCAAACGTATTTCAATAACCATCAATCCATAGGTCAACTTCTTAGAAATCCCATAACTAAATCTGAAAAACAACTGGAACCTAAACTTCAAACCAATGCAATTTACTCAATCCAATGCCAAGACTGCAATGCTACCTACATAGGTGAGACAGGAAGATCAATACAAATTAGACTTAACAAACACAATAGAAATATCAGAACTAAAGACTCCATGATCTATCAATATATTGCTCAGACTAGTCATCAATTCAACATAGCAGAAGCCAAATGCCACTAGAAAAATATTAAGAACAAATATCAACGGTTACTTTTACAATCTCTCATTTCTAATGAATATAAACAGGAAGATAGAGATTTACCATCCCACTACCTTAGATATCTTAGAAGAAATCAATAGATCAATTTTATAGGTTCTGGTTGACCTAAAAATGAAAAAAAGACATATTCCATAACATTTTTAAATTACAAACACAAGGTAATAAGACCAAATCCAAATAAATAAATAGTGTGTGACGTTTCGGTAACAGCATTGTTACCGAAATGTCATACACTATTTATTTATTTGGATTTGGTCTTATTACCTTGTGTTTATAATTTATAATCCAAATTGTTCCTTATCATTTTTAAATTACATAACAATTTTTAAATTTCAGTTGTAAATATCCACGCTGCGCACGTCTGTATTTGTAAATATTTCTTGTAAGATTATTCAATATTTTTTATTAAGTTTATATAAAAGGGCGTACCTGGATCTGTAAATAAATAAAAAAAAAATTTCTAAAAATATTTCAAGAGATTGCTCTCTCTTTATGAATTTATTGTACAGTAAACAACTAACTAAAAAATTTTGTATTAAGCCTGTTGAAGAGCGATTATCGCTTGAAAGCTAGTATTTTAAAATAAAAAGAAACTCATTGTGAGAAAATACAGTCGAACCTCTTTAATTCAACACCCCAAGGGATCAGAGCTTTCGGTTGAATTAAAGGAAGTGTTGAATTAAGGTTAGATGATTAGCTTATCATCTAACTCACTAAATTAATATTTTTTAAAAATTGCTTTGTAATATAAATTGACCCATATTAATTGAAACCATTGTATGCACTTTTTTGTATTTATTTTCTTATTTTTATGATAACTTTTAGTATCACACACACAAGGACAAAATAGCAATAATACATATTTTTGAAACATAGATAATTACAAATAATATTTTATTCTAATTGAAGAATATTGCAGTTGAAAGGAAATAAATAAGGAAAATAAAAAGAAAATTGAAAAATAATCATTAAATCTTTTTAAAAATTCCTTTATAAATGTCTGTTTTTGCACTGAAATCCTATTCAGGATATATTCCAGATGGTCTATTTAAAAAAAAACATGCATGCCTTTCTTCCTCTGGAATGTGTTTTAAATATCAAAGAGGTTTTATTATATTAAAGCCATCCACTGCTGCTGCAGGTGTTATTGATTTTGTGTTTAAATCTTTTATAATAACATGGAAATGGAATATTGAAATAAAATGTTATCATAATCATTGTGGCTACATTTTATGAAGATTTAGTTATTTATAAGGAAATTATTTCTAGATTTTAAAATAACTAAAATATTTCAATGCTGAAAATAAAAAAAAATATTAATTAGCACACGAAGCCTAAATTCCCGCGTAAAAAAACAAACAAAACAATAACACTCGTGACATTGTGCAACGGCACTGCTAAGTGAAACCAAAAGTGCGCGGCGCGATTCTATCGCTGCTTGCCGCCGCCGTAATACCATTTTAGTGCTAAAGTTGTATGTAAAAAAACATTCATCAGTCGAAATTCGAATTTTAAAATGGTCGAACTATCGGAACTGTCGTATTATCGATACTGTCGAATTACGGTTTGTTATTTGATAGCCGGAGGTCAGAACATCAGAATATGGTCGAATTAAGGTAGAGTGTCAAATTTGCGTGTGTCGAATTAAGGAGGTTATACTGTATTTTGTAATTTTAATTGTTTTCTATGTTTAAAAATGTATTAATGAAATTTTATCCATCACTTATGGTTAATCATGATACATTCTGAAAAAAAAATTAAAAATTCCCACTAATATCAATTTACATTATTAATTAAAAATTCAATAAAATAATCCCATGTATCAATATTGAGATATTGCAACAGAGTTTTCTAGAAATATTATTTTAAATATATAATTGGTTATCCTCGAGAAATGTTCACTAGTGATGAAGGTTGTGACATCTAACTTATTCATCACTTAATTCAACTGAAAGCTCTGATCCATTGAATTAAAGACTGGTATTCCTAGAAAAGTACCCTAGCAGTAAAATGTTTTGAATAAATCCTCTAACTGACTTTAATTAAACACTTACCTCAGTTCCACTGAAAGCTCTAATCCCTTTCAATGTCGAATTGAAGAGGTTATTGTTTATGTTTTTTGTGTGTGTTTCTCTAGAGATCTATAATATATGTATACTTATATATATATATTTTTTGGCTTATCCCTAGTACACGTGGTACAGGCCATGATAATCATGGTGGGTAGTTAGCGACTGCTTTTTACTGTAAGCGCACCACATGTCTACACATGTGAAAGCAGTTCGACTTTGCACTTACAAATGTGCCAGAGCCCCGTTTGGTTACTTGCACTCGCTGGTGGGGTTGGACTTTTGCAAGAATCGGGGGGCCATTGGAGCATTTTTTTTTTTTTTTTAAACATAAAAAGTGTCCAATGCGGGGATCGAACCCGGGTCGTAGTGGTCGAAACCAAACGGTTTAACCAGCCTTCCACCGACCCCCCCATACTTATATATTGTATATTTATAAATTTATACTTTCCACGCACTGTGTGACATTGTAACTGTAAATAAATCCTTTAGCCAAAGAGAGACAAGCACCATTCTTTGAGAAAGGAGGATGGGTGGAGGGCTAAACTATTGACCCTATGTAGGCATGTTTAATTGGTAAAAATAAAATTATTTTCAG
Organism: Cordylochernes scorpioides; assembly: GCA_030710605.1. Taxonomy (NCBI): domain Eukaryota; kingdom Metazoa; phylum Arthropoda; class Arachnida; order Pseudoscorpiones; family Chernetidae; genus Cordylochernes; species Cordylochernes scorpioides. The sequence continues at coordinate 31,826,281 of CP092869.1, read as the reverse complement.
AAAGTACAACCAAAAAATAAAATGTATATATTTAAAATATATAATGCTTATGAGCGCCAACAGCGCGAAACACATTCGTGGATGGCTTTTCTTGATTTATCAAGAAATTGGGTTGGCCAAATATCACGGAGCAAGCTAAATAAACGTTTAGTTTATTTTTGTTCCACTATATGGCGCTCTGCCATCTAAAAAGCACACGTGCTCGTGGTCAGGAGATGCCTTCTTTATTTTTAATATATATATGTGTAGGAATTGGAAAGGATATAGGTGGTTTTATTTTAAGTTTACAATTTGAAAAAATAATTCAAAAAGAAATAAGAAGTTAAAAAGTCTTATTCGTCATTTATTATTGTACACACGTCTTCTGCTCTATTTCTCACTTCAATTGAGCCAGCTTCTTCCTAATCAAATCCTACATTTTGTCATTCCTGAACTTCACCTGACTCAGGTAGCTCACTAGAATATTGGATGTTGCAAGGTTTGTCAACACTACTGCTTGTTCTGGGTTGATCTTAATTACTTTGTATGGACCAATATACTTGGGGTATAATTCAGACTTTGTAGCAAATTGAGTCTTCTCTAAGTGACAACTAAAGTCTCCTTCATTATAGACAAATTCCTTTTTTCCTTATTGAATGTATTCTTATTTTCTACTTAGATCTTCTATATTTCCTGCTTTGTGGATTTTATCTTTTCTTCTTCAAATGTTAAAGCCAGTTATTTCTCAATCAGTTCTAAAAGACGTAGATATTCTCATCTTTACTCCGACTAAAAGTTCAAGAGGTGCCATTCTAATGCTTCTCTGATGTGTACTGTTTAGAGCTAGAGGTCTAGGACTTCATTTGGGATAGCTTCACCTGTTAAATTCACTATGTTATTTTTGGTGTAATTTCAGAGTTGGGTGCTTCATTTTTCTCTCTTCAGCAAAGAGTTTTCATTAATAAAATCAATTTCCTTGTATATAGACTTCAATTTCCATTATGGATAAAGATGAAGTTTTAAAATTATTGAAAATTGTGTTGGATCTTGATTGTGTAAACACTGGACTTGGGGTGAAGTGGGGTATACATAAAATATATTTGTTTTTTTGTTCCCCTCATTTTTTTCTGCAAAATATTACTTAACTAGATGAAGGATATTGCCGTAGGTATAGAATAATATGCAGCCATAGATTTAAAAAGAGAATAAGAGGGTTGGAAAATGGAGATTAATAAAATTTTATATACAGTAGAACCTCTCTCTCCTTGTAAAGCACACCTAGTTTAGGGAGCCAAAGTTCCCTTTACTGAGAGGTGTCCTCTTACAAGAGTTATTATTTTCACATGTTAAAAACTAAAAATGATCTTTATATAAGCATATTTAATTATTATAGCATCTCCTTGTTTAAACAGTTATACCCTTAGTAAATTGATTATAGTAAACTAGTTTAAATTTTTTTTATTGATTTATTAAGAATAACAAAGGTATTAACTAAACTGAGTATATATATATTTTTATATTTATTTAAAAATTTATTTTATTTTTTATATGAATATTTTTTTTATAATTGAAAAAAAAAATTGCTTTTGCAAATTTGTATTTGTCCGCTAGTCTATTATATATAAAATCAATAAATAATGCATTGGGAAAGTGGTTTAGAGGTGTCCGCTAAGGGAATTACTACTGTATATTGAAACTACTACTACTAATTTATAATTTGTATATATAAGCCATTCAAAGCCTGAAATTTGACAATTTTGCCTACTTGGGAGTTATATAATGGTCATAATTATTTTATACTGACTTTGTTTGGCTTCTTTCCAAGTGGATATTTGCCGGACAAATATTGCTCTAACAATTATTATTTATTAGGATTGATAGCTATTATATTGTCTTCACTCTGAAATGGAGTCATGATGCCATCATTACTGTCATCTTGTGTTTCATTTAATTATTTTACTCCTATATATTCCTAATAAATATCATATTTGTTAAAGCATTATTCAATGGGCAAACATTCACTTGGTGAAGCTAGGTCAATGTATAGCTAATTTTAACTGATTTGGTTTTATAATAATAACCTTTTTATACATGTCCACTTCGGCAGTTAATATGCACTCAAGTCAATACCTGGGTCACATTTGATCATTTTTTATAAAGTATGATTTAATAAAAAAATATATTTTATTAAAATAAAAAAGAAACATTGATTTATATTGATAAGGCACAATTTGGATTATAGATTATAAACACGTATAAACAACACTGTTACCGAAACGTCACACACTATTTATTTATTTGGATTTGGTCTTATTACCTCGTGATTAATTTATATTGTTTTTATTGATACTCAAAATTAAACTAGTCATTTCAGTTTTTGGAAAAATTCAGATACTCACTAAAGCATGTTTTTTTTGGTGGTATTCTGAAATCTGAATAAAATGGGTGGGTATCATTGTGCATACCTAATACAGTCAAATATCTTAACAACAGCTGGGACCCAGCTACAACCCTGGTTTAACTCCCAAGTTGTGGAGTGTTTTATAATGAGGTTCCACTGGATCAACAATATTTCATTTTTTATATTTTAAGAAGAGAGAACAATTAGGATTATGGAATAAAAGATGAAATATAATAAAACCAACTCTGCTGTAGCACTGCTGTGTTATCCAACACCTAATCCAAAAATGGTTCTTTTTTTTTTTTGTCAGACAAAAACATCTTTTCTTTCTAAAAGTAATGAAGAAGATCATGGAATATAGCTCACTATCATATTTGGGAACCTCATCATTACCGAGAGGTTTGATTTGGTAGGTTGAATCTCTCACAGCTGGTAGGACCACTTATAGTCCTGTCTGGGTTTACTGGATTGTATTCAAATCTAAGATTGTCCCAAATATAATGGTAGAGCGATAACTAGTCACAAATACGACAAGTGGACATGTAGCCCAGATATTTCTGGACCCAGATCTTATATTGAGAATTAACTGTAGTGTGGTTTTGCCAGAGAAGTCCTTTAAAGATAGAGATATGCACATTTTTGTATCCTCCTTCTACAAGATTATAAATGGTTGGTTGTTATACTAAATAATGAAGTTGTGTGTCATTCTATTTCTGCCCGGCCAATCTCTGGTTTCATGTAGTGGTGCAACCACAGCTGCTACCTTCCTGCTGGATCCACACACCATTCATTCACTACAAGGTCAACATCACTTTTGAGACTGTTGTTAGAACACAAGGTAATAAAACCAAATAAATAAATAGTATGTGACATTTCGGTAACAGCGTTGTTACCATCTAGACAAATGATAACAATCCTGTTACCTAAACGTCACATACTATTTATTTATTTAGATTTGGTCTTATTACCTTGTGTTTATAATCTTTAATCCAAATTGTGCCTTGTCACTATTGTTAGAACAATGGAAACTTAGCTGTTATAAAGAAGGGTGTTTAAACAAGGGAGATTCCACAGTAGAACCTTCAATCTGAGGCGGTGTGTCGCAAACAAGGTGGCCAGCCACTTACATGTGAGGTTCAGTTGCATTCCTTCTAATAAAGTAAGAAAGAAATATGGAGCTAACAAAATGGCTTCGGTACCACAATAAGTCATTTGTTACAGTACCCATGGCACTGACATGGTTACTCTACCCAGGTGGAAGAAGTGGGGTTGGAATGGTGTGAGAATTCAGGATCAATGAAGCAAACTTAAAGAATTTTTTTTTTCAAAACTCTCTTAAAGTGTTTTCAAACCCATTTTCTGGTTTTCTAAATTGACCACCACCGCCACCACAGATTTTTAATACCTCAGTTCTCTTTTAAGCTACAATGTTTCAATACAACTGATGATAATCCAACTCTTGCTTTTAATACATTGGATTTTTAAATTGCCAATCCCATTGTAATTACCATCTTTAATACAACACCTGCTATAGTTTTTTTTTTAAATCCCAATCTTTGTATCACTATAATCGGCTACAATTAATCACAGACTTTAATTCAACACCCCCATGAGAGTGTTGACAACAATAATGTCCTTTAGCACTGAATGTTGGTTTAACTAAACTGATAATTATTTGTTGAATGGAAGTTGGGATTGTAATCATTAGTATTTTTTATATAACTCCGCCTGTGCCGGTCCCAAGCCCAGATGAAAAAGGAGGAGGGGGAGCCGTAACAAGCTCACTAAAAAACCTGGGCTCACCTTGCCCAGCTGAGAAAAGCAGACGCATTCTACTTCACCCAGTCATGAAGATAAGAAAGAAGAAGATATTTTTATGGCCTATAACATAATTTTAATTAAATATTATATTAATATATATAATGTTTATATATTTATAGATTATTGAATAAGATGGAATATGTTTTTAAATAAAAATACATTATAATAAATTATCCCTATGTTCTGGGGTAAAAGATTGCCTTTTATCATTTACAAAAGGCATTTATAGGGGGTTGGTAGAAGGGTGGTCTAAACCGTTGGTTTTCAACCACCATGACCTGGGTTCGATTCCCGCATTGGGCACTTTTTTTTAATTAAAAAAAGTATGCTCCAATGGCCCCCCGATTCTTGCAAAAGTTCAACCCCACCAGCGAGTGCAAGTAACCAAACAGGGCTCTGGCACATTTGTAAGTGCAAAGTCGAAATGATTTTCACATGTGTAATGTGGTGCACTTCGACCCACCATGATTATCATGGCCTGTACCACGTGTACTAGGGATAAGCAAAAAAAAAAAACAAATGTTTATACATTGCACATCCATATTATTTGTTTCCATCCTTAGTTCAAGATCCTATCATCCAGTAATATATCCCAATTCTGGGGGAAAAACTGGAGACAATTATTTTATTTGTAAGTTCAAGATGCTTTCTTGGGAACAAAAATCTTCCATTCTTCTATTTACATTGTTGACTACATTTTTATCATCCGATAAGATGTAAAAGTACTATATTTTCCTGAGACAATTCTTCCTTTAGTTGTTCGGTGTAAATCATCTTCATTCTAATCTTTACAATATAAAAATAATCTTGATCCCTGCGAGAATTTGTAAAATAGAGAAATGAATTAAAAATTGGAGGCAAATTTTGCTGTTTTTAACCTTGTTTTCCACTTATTTGTTGCAGGTGTACGTAATAGACGTCACTTAAAAATGATAAAGCACAATTTGGATTATAGATTATAGCTACAAGAAAATAAGACCTAATCCAAATAAATTAATAGTGTGTGATGTTTCAGTATATATATAACAGTGTTGTTGCACACTATTAATTCTACTAAAAGTTAAACTTTTACACTTACAAGTTTACTAGAGAGTCCTATTTGGGTACTTGCACTCACTGGTGGGGATGGACTTTTGCAAGAATCGCGGGCCATTGAAGCAATGTTTTTGAGAAAAAAAGTTCCCAGTGCGGGATTCATTCACAGAATGTGGCTCCCCTTTTTCAATATTTTTTTATTTAATTAGGAAGGGCTTTGAGTAAATTCATAGGTTGATCAGTTGTAATCAACCTTAAATTTTCATACTTAACCCCATTGACGCCAAGTTTAAGGCAGATCTCATTAAATGGCTGCGTTATATTGAGAAATGTTATCTAGGGATCACTCTGATGATTGTACAAGTACAGCACCACCAGCTCTATGAGCAGAAACTCCCGCTAGCAGACAGCTGGACAGTTTTCATTGCCAAATTTACCAATTAGCTGTCTGCCCTCTGGTATGAGGATACTTCTCTCTAAATGGCACTTTGGCTCTGTAACTAAATGGCCTTTAGTTCTACTGTATATGGAATATGTGCCTTTTGGCCTTAATGGTTGTTTTGTCTATTATAAAAGTGCCATCATTGTGTCCGATATGATTTCTCTTTTGAACATAATTTTTTCTCAGACGACTTTCTTTGGAATAAGTATTTAAACATTTTTTATTTTATCATATTTTCAAGAAAAATACATATTTACATAAAATGGCAGGAGACATAGGTCACATTACTCCCATCAATTTTTAAACCTTCATTTCTGTATGTTTCTATTTATTTTTATAAAGCATGCCGTTTTACTTTGACATGTTTAAATTTATTATTGGAAGAAACAGTACTTTATGGGAAAAGACTATTATATATACTGGTAAAAAATAACTAGAATAATTCCTCTTTGTCTCACACAACCAAAAGCTGTTTTTCAATACCCACTGATAAAAAGGTATGTCTTTATTTGTCAAGCACAAAGATAGTTTCACAAAAATGTACTTTTTGAAGTAAGATTTTAATTAAATCTTATATTTATATTACTGTGAAAATTTGCTGTGATGCATAGAGACATCTGAGGCTCTTCATCAGACACAACAACAACTGTGAAAAGTAATTTTTTGTGAAACTATTGACAAATAAGACATACTCTTTCCCTTTTTATCAGTGGGTATTGAAAAACAATTTTTGATTGTGTGAGACAAAGCGGAATTATTCTAGTTATTTTCACCCCATAATATATAATACAGTAGTCTTTTCCCATAAAGTACTGCCTCAAACCTGGTCTCTCCTTGCTGTGGTCATGTCAGCATGCCAAGCCATGACCCATTTAAACAGAAATAAAAATTTAGAAATTGACAATTCTCTGTTTTAAAAATGCACTAGTTGCTATATAAAAAATTATTTATTTTGTTAAGACAAAATTAAAGGTGATTTTTAGGTACTTTCAGTATGCAGTTTCCTAAATTGACGTTAGAAAAAAAGGTGCTGCACTCAAAAATCCGCCATCACTATGACCTAGGTACTCCAGGAGGTGGTTGGAAGTTGTTGGATTTGTAAAAGGGAAATTTATTGTAGTTTCATGTTAGAGAAACCAGCAATTAGTAACATGTCTCCTGCAGACAAGAATGCTGGGTTTTTTTTCTGAGGGTTTGCCTCTCCCTTGTCCTTCTGTGCAGGGCAAATGTTTTTTTTTTTTGCTTATCCCTAGTACACGTGGTACAGGCCATGATAATCATGGTGGGTAGTTAGAGACTGCTTTTTACTGTAAGCGCACCACATGTCTACACATGTGAAAAGCAGTTCGACTTTGCACTCACAAATGTGCCAGAGCCCCGTTTGGTTACTTGCCTTCGCTGGTGGGGTTGGACTTTTGCAAGAATCGGGGGCCATTGGAGCATTTTTTTTTTTTAAACAGAAAAAAGTGTTCAATGCGGGAATCGAACCCGGGTCGTAGTGGTCGAAAACCAAACGGTTTAACCAGCCTTCCACCGACCCCCAAATGTGGTGGTGGAGAGAGCATTTTGTGCTCTCTTGACGACAGACCTCTCAAAGGAAGGAACAATAGGTCTTTTAAAAGGGGAGGCTGAGGAGAACTCCCATCAGAGGCACCTGGAACAAAGAGGAGTCACTGTGGATTAATACTCTGTCTCTTCCAACAACTCCAGACCATTCTTTGATGTTAGCAAACCAATTATTCCCTCCTCAACAACCTCTAGTCTGAAGAACTCGGGTTTCAGACTTGGTATGCTTATTATCGGAGTACTAGTCGGAGTTTCAGCATGGCTCTAGCAATGACCTACTGGCAAATCACCATGTCATGATGTCTCAACAAATTGTGTCTCGAAGAGGCATTAATCCAATAAAATAATCCCTTGTAACAATATTAAGGTATCAGACATAAGTTTCTTGTTTTCACCTTAATGTATTATAAGAGGTATCATCTCTCAATGGATAAAAAGTTGGACTGGCCTTAATAAATGGGAAAAACTGCAAAAACACTGAAAGATGTAATGGATTCTTTAGTTGAGTGAGCATGCATTGTGGAGAAGCTGACAAGGTGGTGTGGTCCAGGAGCATGGAGGTGGAGGAATGGCCCAGCTAGATGGACTCCATCCTACTCGCCTGCTGCCTCCTTCTCCTGCAGTGCTGCGGGGGAGGGGGAGCCGAGACCTGCGACAAACAGCGCAAGGTCCTCACTGGCTCCCACGGCGTTTTCTCAGATGGCCCCCGCGATTATCCAGAGGATTCTTACTGCGAGTGGCTCATTGTGGGTGAGTGAGCTTCTCTTGTAGAAGTGAAAGGTACCATTAGAACTAAGGAAACAACACCAAATAAGTGAAGTTTCAAAGCTGTTATATTGAGATACTTGATCTTCGTACCATGCTGTGGTTGGTACCGCGATTATCCAGAGGATTCTTACTGCGAGTGGCTCATTGTGGGTGAGTGAGCTTCTCTTGTAGAAGTGAAAGGTACCATTAGAACTAAGAAAACAACACCAAATAAGTGAAGTTTTAAAGCTGTTATATTGAGATATTTGATCTTCGTACCATGCTGTGGTTGGTAAATTTGTGGTTTTACAAAGTTTCTTGGTCATCAGACTCTGGGGTAGGATTGTGGTGGAATGGTGGCATTGAAATATTTTGGTTGTGCATTTTACTTGAAAAATCTCTAATACTTTCTTGTTTTAAAGCAGCACTCTTCAAATGAAGTTAATAAATATTCTAAAATTCCATTTCCAGTTTCTACATATTCTTCTGAAAACTTATTTTGTATTGAAGCTGCCATTGCTGGCTACAAAATCACCATGATTCATGGCATAAAAATAACCTTTTGTTGCATCATGGGCCAGTTTATTTTTTATCCTTGGTTAAATTAGCTCTCTCTCTAGATATAGGACTCTTCTGAAAGGGGATGCTAACACTGTGATCATGGCAAAAGTTGGGGTTGACTCCTCTTGTAGCAATTTTTGATAGTTCTCTTTTTCTATCTCTTATAGTATAAAAGTTACTTTTTAAAAAAACTTGTTTTGAAGTTTTGCCGGCATTGTTTAACTTTGAAAAGCTTCGATAATAGCTTTTTTTTTTGTGGTTGTAGCTTGTTAAGAATGCCTTTGCTTTTTTATTCTCTTTAGTTTGGAAGCCATTTGCATTGCCTATTTCAAATTTGAATGCATTTCAAAAATTAAATGCAAGGATATTCTAATAAATAAAAGTATAATGTAAGAATCTATTCTTATGCAGCAAAAATAGAATATAAATGTGAACAAATAATTCGCACACCATTTACAGTCGAACCTCTTTAATTCAACACCCCAAGGGATCAGAGCTTTCGGTTGAATTAAAGGAAGTGTTGAATTAAGGTTAGATGATTAGCTAATCATCTAACTAGCTAAAATAATATATATATTTTTTATAAATAGCTTTGTAATATAAATTAATGATATTAATTGAAACCATTGTGTGTGTACTTTTTTATATTTATTTTTTTATTTTCATGACAACAACAACAACAAAAACCTTTATTAAGACACTATTGTCTTACAAGGGGATTCCCCTAAAAGGTTATATATGTACATGAGTGAGGAGGAAAAGCATTTTAGAGGGGATGGGGAACAATCAGCCGTTGTCTGTGGAGTTGAGCACCTCTTCTCTCATTTTATCAATCGCTTTGAAAAATTTAAAATATTTATAAACAAATGTTTTATCCAGCAGGAGAGCAGTAAAGATTTTATATACATGTTGTTCATTGTAGTGAGTTAGCTCCGAAATTTCGCGAATTTCCAGTCTCTTTTCATGTAGGAATGGGCAATGGAATAGATAGTGGACCAAATTGTCTTGGATGCCAACATTGCAGAAGTAGAAATTTAAAGGGTCGCTGTTCCAAAATCCCGTGATATCCTCGCGGAAAAGTAGCCATAGAATCCTTTGACGGGCTATAAATTGTTTAATTTTCAAAGGGAGGTTTGATTTTTTTATTTTCATGATTAACTTTTAGTATCTGGGACAGAATGTCAATGATACATATTTTCGAAACAAATAATATTTTATTCCAATTGAATAATAGTTTAAAGAAAATAAATATGGAAAATAAAAAGAAAATTAAAAAATATTATTTGAAAAGAATCAAGATTAAAAAAAAAAAAATCTTTTATAGATGTCTGTTTTTTCTCTGAAATCCTATTCAGGATGTATTCCAGATAGTCTATTTTTAAAAGACATGCATGCCTTTCTTTCTCAGAAATGTCTTTTAAATAACAAAGAGTTTTTATTGTATTAAAGGCATCCACTGCTGCTGCAGGTGTTATTGATGTTTTGTTTAAATCTTTTTCTGTTGGCTCTACCTCTTCATCTTCTTCTTTTCCCATTACCTCCTTTACAATTTCTTCAATGGACTGTTCCCCAGCAACTTGCACATCTTTATCAACTTCCAAGAAGTCAATATAGTTGACATCAATGGCTTGATGTTTTTTTAATGCCTCAAAACATCTGTTCATTTCTTCTTCAACAACTTCTTCCATTGCTTCATCCATCACAAATCCTGAATGAGAAAAACAATTTTTTATTGTGGAAGAACTAACCCCAACCCATGCAGCCTCTAGCCAGCTAATTGCAAAGAGTAAATGTACTTGAGCATTTTTTTTTTCTTCCATGCAAGTGAGAAGATACGTTATCATTTGTTTCCTATATTGGTCTTTTAGGGCTTTAATGATACCCATATCACAGGGTTGTAATGCACTTGTAGTTAGGGCGGGCAAAAATCTTATTTCAATGTTCTGTAACCCTTCAGGTATTTGGTGGGCTGGGCAATTATCTAAAATTAATAAAAATTTTCTTTCTCTTCTTTTGAATATTTGGTCCAATTTTTTCAGCTAATCCGTAAAAATTGCCCCAGTCATCCAGGCTTTTTTATTAAAATGATAATTTGAGGGAATATTCATGCCATGGAAGCATCGTGGTCTTCTATATTTCCCAATATAAAGTAAAGGCAGTTTTTCACTTCATCCATATTACAGCATACCAACACTGTAATTCTCTCTTTAGACTTCTTACCCCCTTCATATTTCTCACCTCTGATAGTCATTGTTTGATTAGGCAAAAGTTTATAAAATAACCCTGTTTCATCAGCATTGAAAATGTCCTGTGGGCTGTATTTAGCTAAAAGTGAAGGAATAATCCCACCTTTCCAAGTGGCTACACTATTGGCATCCACACTTCCAGCTTCTCCATGAAGTCGTTTAAAAGCAATATTCCTTCTGGCCTTAAACTTTCTAGCCAGCCATTGCTAGCTTCAAAATTATCTTGACCCATTTTCAAGGCCAAGAGTATAGCCTTTTCTTTCAAGATATTGCCATTTATGGCAAGTTTCATGGCATTTGCCTGCCTTATCCACCTAAACAGGGCTTCTTCAATCTCTGGGAATTCCCCGTCACGATCACGTTTCAAGGTAGAGCTAAAATTAGATTTTAAAAAGGCAGATTTTATGGCGAATTTATTTTTAAAAATTGGGCTAATGGTGGACCGTGGAATATTTCTCTCTCTGGAAACTTGACTATGTGATTTTCCTTGTTCTATTTCTTCTATAATTTTCATTTTTTCCACATAAGTGAGCTGGTGATACTGACTACGTTTCCAATTTTTTTTTTGGCAGAACCTGACATTCTTGCCCCACTCATTTATTCAAATTAACACAGAATTTTGAATTAAAATGTTATCATAATCATTGTTGGATCATTTTATAAAGATTTATTTATTTAAAAAGAAATTATTAATAAATTTAAAAATAGCTAAAATATTTCAATGTTAAAAATAAAAAAATAATTATTATTAGTTAGCGCATGATGCCGAAATTCCCGCGTAAAAAATACAACAATAACATCCGTGAAATTGCGCAACAGCACTGCAAAGTGAAAATTAAACTAACCAGAAACCAAAAGTGCGCAGGCGCGATCCTATCGGCACCCGCCGATGCCGATCGTCGCCGCCGTAATACCGTTTAGCGGTAAAGTTGCATGTAAAATAACATTCAACTGTAGAAATTCGAATTTTAAAATGGTCGAACAATCGGAACTGTCGTATTATTGATACTGTCGAATTACGGTTTGTTATTTGATAGGCCGGAGGTCGGGACATCGGAACATGGTCGAATTATCGCTGAGTGTCGAATTGGGGTGTGTTGAATTAACGAGGTTATACTGTATTTGGACTTATTACCTTGCGTAGCTAATCTATAATCCAAATTGTACCTAATCACTCTTATAGTAGAAATAAGTTTCTTATTCTTTTTTTTTAAACATGTTCTGAAGTTTTATTCGCATTGTTTCACCTTGAAAACTTTGTTAATGACATTTCTTTCTTGTGGTATCTTGTTATAAGAATGCTTTTTCTTTGCTTTTTTTTTCGGAAACCATTGATACTAAAAATAAATATTAAAATAAAAAAAAAAAAAGTGACAAAATAGAACCTATGTGAATATAAACAAATTTATATCTTTGAACTCACGATCTGTGAGCTGAAACATGCTAAATATTTTGTTGTTTTAAAAAAGCAATTAAGTTAAAATTTAAAGTTCAGTAGTATTTTAATTAGAATTTATTTTTTGGGAACTAGGTTTGTTATATAGGTGACAATAAAGGTATCACAATAATAGGTTTTTTTAACTTCGAAAATTTGTTATAACAAGGGAATGGAATTGGGGATCACCTTAGGCTTTTTATAAGGGAAGGTTCGTTATAACACTGGTTGATTTTAACAGGGTTTTACTCTATAGTGGTCCTTTGAACAGGACCTCAGAAATGACTGTTGAATACAGATTCTTTTGATGGCTATATTCTCTTTTTTTTTTTCTATTGGGGTACCGCATACATTTCTTCCCCTCCCCCCAAAGTAAAACTGTCTTGGGAGTTTCCATTTGGTTCCAACTAAAAATTCACTCAAAAAACAGGTTGAATAAAATTGATTATAAAGTAAACTTGAAACTATTCTTTCTCTCTTATGCAAACTAAATGATTCTATTAACATAGGATAGTCAGCACATTTAGCCTTTGGGGCTTAGATGTGAACATGTTAAGTAATTTTTTCTTTAGAAAAACTAAATTAATGAAAGAACTAAGCACGGTTTACATCAAAACTTCTAAAGCAGGTGACTTATTGTAATATTAGTTCCAATTTACCACCATTATTATTGATGAATTTTTGTATACTTGCTATTAATTGAGTGTTTATATGGAAGAATTAGAGGTAGTTTAAATGTTATTGTTGTGTCCAAAGTAGTTTAAATAAAATTGGAGAAAACATCATTCCACCTTTTTTTTGAGAAATCTATTGTAACGTTTTATTTTTGCTTTAACTTTTAAAGAAATGTTTTATTTTAAAGCCTTATCTAATTTGTTTGTTTGTTTTAAATAAATAGGCAAATTTACCACGTTGTTGTTCTTTTGTTTATTTATCGTTCTTTTTTTTTAATGATGATAAAAGTTATTGATTACATATTAAAAATCAATGAAAAACTAATTACAAAATTAATTACAAAATTCAGAAACGTGTCATATCCCTCGGCTTGAAGGATTTATTTTCGCAAAATAAATGGTTTCAATTGTGACACATGAACTTTAACCAAGGAGGAATCATCTTTCAATAATTCACACGTAACACTAGATATGATTCTTGTTATTTGAAAAGGACCTTCATACTTTGGGGATGTTTTGACCATACTTGGATCATTACTAGCTATTTTACGAAGGACCAGATCACCAACTTTGAATGACGACTGCGGATGTTTTGCATCGTGTCGTGCTTTCCACTTTTCTCTATGCTTTGCGCTATTTTCTATTGCTTTCTTCCTTGCATTTTCTATGGTGAAATGTGGTGATTCAGAAAATTCTGGTATTGCACAATCACCAAAAAGTAGGAAATTTGGAGAAAACCCAGTGACATCATGGGGTGTGCTATTATAATCTTTCACAATTTTGGAAAGTAATGATGACCATTTTAGTCTTGGATTCTCTTGAAGGTTTGTTCTTAATTTGGTGAGTATAGTGTCATTCATCTTTTCACACAGTCCATTACTCTGAGGATGATATGGCGTCGAATAGGTGTGTTGAATTTGATGATCATTCAAAAACTTGTTAAATTCTTTTGATGTAAAATTCTTTCCGTTTTCGGTTAAAATACATTTGATTTGGGGAACAGTTTTGTTGATTTTGTCCAAACATTGAATTACTGCTTGAGAAGTGTTGGTGACAGTAGGGAAAGCCCAAACAAATCTTGTTAGGTGGTCAATTATTACTTGAATGTATTTGTGCTTGGTTTCATTTGCTGCAGAGCCTAGCACAATAGTATCCATTGATATTAATTCCAGTGATTTCAGATCAGAGTTTGGTGCAACATATTCTCCAATAAATGGTTTATGACTGCATTTAGTTATTTGACATATTTTACATGAACGAACATAGTCCTTGATGCATTTAATAGCATTCGGCCACCAATAAAATGGTGTTATCAATCTTACTGTCTTGTTAATTGAGGGGTGAGAATGATTATCGTGGTATTCTTTGAGAATTTCTTCTTGGAATGATTCTGGAACAACTGTTTTTAAAACTCCATTATGTTTCACCATAATAAGATCTCGATGAATATGAGAGTTCTTTACAAAACTGAGATCCGCTTTTTGTTGGTGTAGTCGAAGAGTGGGGATTGATATATGAAGTGACACTGGTGATCTTGACAATGCATCAACATGCGTTTGCTTTGATCCTGATCTGTGAACTATTTTCATTGACTTGGTTGATAATTCAATTATCCATCGGAGATATTTTGCCTTTGGTTTCTTTACGTTGAAGAGCCATTCCAAAGCCGAATGATCTGTAATGACTTCAAATGTATTGTTCTCAAGATAAACTTCAAAGTATTCAACTGATTGAACTACAGCAAAGCATTCCATCTCAAATGCAGAATAGTTCTGTTGATGTTGTAGAAGTTTTCTTGAATAATAGGAAATTACATGTTCTTGATTATCATTTCCAATTTGAGCTAAAATAGCACCAATTCCCAGTTTAGATGCATCTGTATAAAGCTTACATGATAATGAAGGATCATATGTAGAAAGAACTGGATCTGTGGATAAATGAGACTTTAGTTCCTGAAATGATTTGTTAACTTCAGTAGTCCATTTGAATAACTTATTTTTTCTTGTGAGGCTTGTTAAAGGATCTGCAATTTCACTAAATTTAGGAATAAATTTCCTGTAGTAACCTGCTAAACCCAAAAACTGCCTTACTTGCTTCACTGTTTTAGGTTGAGGGAACTCATTTATTGCCTTTGTTTTTTCAGGGTCAGGTTTAATCTTGTTGTGTTCTATGATATGACCTAAATATCTTATTTCTTGTTTTTCAATGGAGCATTTCTTAACCTTGAGTTCTTTTTGTTGTTCAGATGGGAGGTGAGTTTCATCAGACATGGAAAGACATTCATTTTCTTTAAAATACACAGCTTTGTCTTTTGTATCAATTATCAATCCAATTTTTTCTGCTATGTCAAGCCCAATAAGTAATGGATAACTAAGGTTTTTCACCACATGAAGCTTACACCAGACAAGTTTAGAATGGATTTTCAAAAATACTTCTACTGATCCTAAAGTATATGCAAAACTATCTACTTGTTTAATTTTGATTCTATCGTTTACATTCAATTTTAACTTATGTTGTTTTAAAAGCGAACAGCTCATTAATGATATAGTTGACCCGGTATCAATAAAAGATGAAACTGGAATATTATTAAGTAAAACTTCAACATTAACAAATCTATAAGGAAAATTGGTATTTGCTATGCAAAGTGAATCGGCTATGCAAAGTGAATCGGCTATGCAAAGTGAATCAGCTATGGTTTGTTTAACATCTGTGGTGATATTAGTTGCTTGGTGTTTAAGCTTGTCTTTATAATTAGGATCATAATCTTTGCAATCACTTATCCAATGTTTAAAATACAATCCTTTTTTCTTACAAATAGGACACCAATATGGGCAATTTTTTGAGATTGTAGGTGTAGTTATATTAAAAACCTTGGTTTTACTTCTCTGTTGTTGCCTTATTTGATTATTGTTTTGTTCAATTTCCACGGCAATCTGCATCCAATGTGATGGATCTTTAGGCTGGGCTGTTACGAGATAATTTTTCCAATCTAATGGCAATCCATCCGTTAACATTTTTAGCTTCTCGACATTATTGAGGCTTGTTTGATTTAATAATCTAATTTTATCTCTAAAATAATCTTCCACAGTTTCTTCTCTTTTAAGTCTTCTTTTTGATGCTGCAACTATAGGGCTTTCAACTTTATAACCAAAGCGCTGAATTAATTTGAGTTTAACAGTATCCCATTTTTTAATGGATGCGTTGCTCAATATTTCATCAGCAAACCATTCTAAAGCATCTTTTGATAAATAATAAATTAGGTTATTGATTCTATCAACTTCATCTAGTTTATTAGTTTCCAATTCATATAGTTTAAGCCATGATTCAGGCCGAATTGAACCTTTATCACCGCTAAATTTCTCTAATTTGTTTACATTAGCTGCCATTGTACTTACTTTTTCTTTCGTCGAAGCCTTTTTTGATTTATATTTTAATCCTGTCGGCTGCGCCAAATATTTTATGTAACGTTTTATTTTTGCTTTAACTTTTAAAGAAATGTTTTATTTTAAAGCCTTATCTAATTTGTTTGTTTGTTTTAAATAAATAGGCAAATTTACCACGTTGTTGTTCTTTTGTTTATTTATCGTTCTTTTTTTTTAATGATGATAAAAGTTATTGATTACATATTAAAAATCAATGAAAAACTAATTACAAAATTAATTACAAAATTCAGAAACGTGTCACTATATTTTTCAAAATACAGTCTGATCTCACTCTATCAATATCACTTGGGACCAATATTTTAAGTTTTTGGAAACCTAGAGAACCAGGATAACATAGTTGCTGTTACACAGTAGGATCTCACCTCGTTGCATAGTCAATGTTTCCTTAGACTAAAGAGAATGTCCTCTTACCAGAGAGCAACTACTTAATAAAAATGATGTTTTTGGCAGGAAAATGTCCTATAATGGGAGTGGCCTCTCATGGAGGTTCTACTGAAGTAATTATAATGAGGTTCTACTGTATAAAATTGCCATTTCTGTTACTTTGGATGGAAATCACATAGCATTTGATAGTGAAACAATTTTCACAAAAAGTTATTTGATCCATATAATCAACATCATATTGTATAACCAGAAGGTGTATAAGGTGGATAGCATTATAACAGGGAGAACTAGTTGAACTGCATCTGTTCTTTGTCTTCTTCCAATCGCAAAATTGGGATTTCTCCATGGTTCTCCATATATCACTTGCCAACAGGCAATGAGGAAATATGCATATAAATAGACACATTGTGAACCTCCTTGTGGTGCAGCTCCATCCCTTAGCCAATTCATCACCGTCTACTTTGACTCCATGGACACGGAGTGCTCCTACGACCATCTGTTTGTCTACGATGGCAGCAGCTATAACAGTACTCTGCTGGCCTCTCTCAGCGGCTCCTCCCTGCCCCCGCCCATCACTGCAAGATCCGGCTATGTGAGTACTTGGTTGTCTTCTATTGTTGATTGGATTATTGAGTGATTGTTTAAGAGTCTTTACTAAGGTTTATTATTTGTCGATACCATAGTTTTTTTCCTAGTTGATCACTGTTTAGAACTCATTCCCTTTGTTGATTTGTAATTTGGAAGCCATTGCTATGGTTTCATTCTTGTTGAATGGGGGGCTGGTTATAAACACTTATGGTTTCATCTTTTTGGTGATTGGATATTTAAAAGACATTACTAGGGTTTCTTCCTAATTGATTGGATTTTTGGAAAGTCAGTTATGGTTCCTCTTTTTTGTTAATTGTCTTTTTGGAAAGTATTTCTATGATGTTTCTCCTTTGTTAATTGTTTTCTTGGGAGGCATTTCAATGGTTTCTCTTTATTGATAGACTCATTCCATGGTATTCAATGATGTTAGTATTCAGAAAATTGGTCTAAATTATTGGTATTAGAGTGGGCTTTCTATGGAACTATCCCAAGAATTGAGGTGAGGGAGTGAGGTCTCTTCATTTAAATCCATTTCTGCACTACCAGGCAACATTGCCCCACTATCTAGACTTGATGAGTTATTCTCTTTCAGAGTACCTGGACTTGGATGTATCTAACTGCCTCAGGGATCTAAGATCAAGTCTCCTTAATCCTATGTTGAGAGAACACATTATATAAATGACCCTGGCAATATGCCCGGACTTTGCTAAGTATATTTCCACCTCAGTGGTGTATATTGAATTAAAACCTTTCAAACCTTTCATCCCCCGGGGGGTCGGTGGAAGGCTGGTTAAACAGTTTGGTTTTCCACCACTACGACCCGGGTTCAAATCCCGCATTGGACACTTTTTTCTGTTTAAAAAAAAAAAAAAAAAATGCTCCAATGGCCCCCGATTCTTGCAAAAGTCCAACCCCACCAGCGAGTGCAAGTAACCAAACGGGGCTCTGGCACATTTGTAAGTGCAAATTCGAACTGCTTTTCACATGTGTAGACATGTGGTGCGCTTACAGTAAAAGCAGCCGCTAACTACCCACCATGATTATCATGGCCTGTACCACGTGTACTAGGGATAAGCAAAAAGAACAAAAAAATTTCAAACATGCTAACTGAATCTTGCATTGTTGTTGTTGTTGTCCAAAGAAGAGTCTCAGATGTCTCCATGCATCTCCATCACAGCAGCAGCAATATCCACTATCTTGGGTGTGTAAAGCTGCTGCTGTGGGTCTAAGTCAATTTTCTGCAAGGCTGCGGCCATTGCTGGGCATGAGAATATGTGAGTAGGTGTTAGTTACACACCAGGACAGTTGTTGCATGCTCTATAGGTTCTTGTGCCATCTGGATGTATTGCCATTCCTTTATAGTGTTTTGTTCTAAGTCTTGTTATAGTTTTTGTCAGTTTTCTCTCAGAGTTTATTTCACATATTTTCCATTCACCTCCACCTAAACAACCAACACTGATAGATAGACCACATGTCTGTTTTACCCACCGTGCCAGTTTTGCCTTGAAAGGGATTACCCATCATTTATATCCTGACACAATTACATATATGTGTAGGATCCCTACTATCTGTTAGGTTCCAAAACAAACATCATCAACTATCATCATGTCTCTATTTTCTCTCTCTTTTTCAAAAATGAAATTGTAAGGTAATTTCGCACACAACACAGCGCAATAAGTATATTTAAATAAATATAAGAATGTCTCTATTTAAATAATATAGAAATGTCGGAAAATGGCTTTATTACATACACCTTTCTATGAAATTGTAAGAAGTTACCTATTTCAGAATGATGATGGTAATGATATATCATTACAACTACTACTCTGTTTGAAATAAATAATACAACAATGTGTCTGACAAACATTCCCTCAAGCCTGGTCATTCACTAGTATATATATATATATATATATATATATTATACAGCCTCTATGCCTACTTTTAATATGCATTATAATAGTAATATTGCTATCAAAAATATTCAGGTACTTGACTCATGTACATGTTTTAACTACAAGAAAATAAGACATAATCCAAATTGTGCTTTATCAATGTTTTAACTATTAAAACAAAGCTTGAATCTCCTCAATAGATACTTGGCAAGAGTTCCCTTGACACAAAGAAATGATGATGCCAGAATATTGGTCCTTTTGTTTTTCTAGATTCATCTAAGGATAGATTCCCTCTGGATTTTTTCACAATTATATAATAGATTTTTTCAACTTTGCTGGGTCTTGAGATGTGATTTGAGGGGTTCTACACAAAATACCAAGCCAATGTTTCATCTTCTTTAAGACTAATTTAAAAATAGCTTTTATACAAGGTTCAGTTAAATTTTGTTAGTGAAGGAGGCACATTCTGGATCAATACAATTATTTAGTAGATAAACTGGAAGTAGAGAAGGAATCAACATAGTCTAGTTGTAATTAGATGACAACAAGGTGGAGTGGTATAATGAATTAAAAGATAATATTATAATATGGAATTCTTTGGCCAAATAATAGGATTCAGTGAGATAATTGTCACCATCAACACTCTCTCTGTATTCTTTATATTAGGATTACTAGACGAATGACCCAGCTTCGCCCGAGAATTCCCCAGAGTGCAATTTCCTTCATACTGAAAGTACATCAATAATAAATAGTAGAAGTGCCATAGAATAGCAATACAGAAGTCACACATAAACCACAGGCAAAAGTGTGCGTGATGGCAAAAATTGTTTTATATTAGTGTTTAGGTATTTAATTTAATTATTTTTTTTGCAATCTATTTAGTTGTTTCAAAATCAATATAGTTTAAATAGAGGCAGCTTTTCCACCCAACCCCCGAGGTACCCGCCCCAGCGCATTAACCCTTGAAATTGCCTGAGTTGAGTGAGTGACTGTGATGCCCATCTTCTCAGTAAGAATTAGAAAAAATAGGCTTATAAAAAAAATAATCTAAAATACTGGCATGTAAATATTTTTCTGTAAAAAATAAAAGAGCACATGGAAATTAGGCAAATATGTGTTTGCTAATGACTGTGACTGCATTTTAAATGATTTAAAAAAAAAAGAGATAAAAAAAAAAGGCCAAAACAAAAATTAATAAAAATACGAAAGCCATTATTTACCTACAGTAATGCTAATATTGTAAAGTGTTTTTAAAATTGCATTGTGTGCACTTACCATAACTTAGTAATATAAATTTCTCTCTCAATACTCAATACTTTTGTAAAAAAAAAAGTAACGCTCGTATAAAAAGATATTTCAAAAAAAGTACGCAAACAACTTGAAACAAATGCAGAATGCTCATTGGTCGCTTAATTGTCCTGGTGTTGTTACTTCGCCTCGTATTTACTCTGCGTAAAAAAAAGTTCTTCAAATGAAAAAATAAATAAATGCTAATCAAAATGTAGCCGAAAATTTTCCTCAGGTTTATAAAAAGCAACATGCAAAATTTGGTAACAATTGGTTCAATAGTTTTTGAGATCATCGCGAAACAGACAACAGACATTAACTTTTATATATAAGAAGATAGAAGCATAGGGTTCCTCTCCTGTCAAAATAAACGTCAAAAACTGACGGCATCTATTGATCATTGCCACAACTAGCGGCCTCGGGTCGGTGACAAAGCCACAACACCAGCTTTGGCAAACTGCGAAGCATCCACCTAGAGACCATGGTTTCGGGCTAATGGCCCTCGTCAGTCTAGGGCGGACTTTATTCCATGAGATCCACACGGGATCTAATGGAATCTTCACAATCTACCAAAGAGGTGTTTTGCTGGCAGGGTGGCTGGGCCAAATCTATGGCTAGAATATAGATGGAAAATTTGCCGGGAGGAAATGTAGGAAAAAATAGATGGCGTCAGTTTTTGACGTTTATTTTGATGGGAGAGGCGCCCTATGCTTCTATAGATAAATTTCCTCCCGGCAAATTTTCCTTCTATATAAGAAGATATGGGATATATTTACTTAATAGCTAAGTAAGTAGTAGTTAGTATATACAGTAAAACCCCTCTATAGTGAACCCCAATGGGACAGAGCTTTTGGTTCACTCTAGCCAGTTTGGCCATTTTTTTTTCTTTTCAAGAATTTTAGACCGTATAATTAAAGGACAGCCATACACACTGGAAGAGGCTGCCTCTTGATAGTGGTCACTTTGTTTTAATTCCCTTAATTGACCAATTTTCTTATATTAATACTGAATAATAAGTATTTGATGATAGATTCTTCTTATCATTAGCATACATGTAGCTCTATGTCTAATTTTAAAATCAAGACAAATCCTAGGTAAAGTCTTATTAAATATATATTCAAAGATATAAAATGATTTTAAAACATCTTTATCAAATTATATAATACAATGTTTACTTGGAAAAATGCCTCTAATACCTTGTTGCTTCAAAGCACTCTTCAAGCATTGCACCTTTCAAATAAAGTTAATGGTTTTTCTTCCATTTCATGTTTCCACATATTCCTCTAAAGACTAGATTTCTTTTTTTTTTTTTTTAACTTGTCATGCAAAACATTGCTGCCTTTAAAATCACCATAGTTCATGGCATAAAAATAATTTTTGTTGCATCACGGGGCCGTGATGGACTTTTTTTTTTTATCCCTAACACGTATGATCGCTCTAAAATTTGAGGTTGATTCCTCTTTGTAACAATTTTTAATATTCTTCTTTTTTATCTCTTATAATATAAAAGTTATATTTTCTTATTTTAACATGTTCTGAAATTTTGCCTGTGTTGTTTCACTTGGAAAAGTTTAAATATGGCCTTTTTTTTTCCTTTAGTAATAACATTTTTGTTTTTAGAATGTCTTTGTTTTCTTAATTTTGGAAGCCATTTGCATTTTTTCTATTCCAAATTTAATGGAAACAAAGATATTCTATTTAATAAAATCTATAATGTGTAAAAAGGAATACAACATACAGCAAAAATAGAATGTTTTTTTTGCTTATCCCTAGTACACGTGGTACAGGCCATGATAATCATGGTGGGTAGTTAGCGACTGCTTTTTACTGTAAACGCACCACATGTCTACACATGTGAAAAGCAGTTCGACTTTGCACTTACAAATGCCAGAGCCCCGTTTGGTTACTTGCACTCGCTGGTGGGGTTGGACTTTTGCAAGAATCGGGGGCCATTGGAGCATTTTTTTTTTTAACAGAAAAAAGTGTCCAATGCGGGAATCGAACCCGGGTCCTAGTGGTCGAAAACCAAACGGTTTTAACCAGCCTTCCACCGACCTCCAAAATAGAATGTAAATCAAAACAAATAATGCCGCTAAATTTATTGTTTTGAAATCGCGATCCGTGAGCTGAAACATGCTTAAAATTTTGTTGTTTTAAATTTTCTTTTAATTACAATTTTAAGTTCGTTATAAGCATAGTATTTTAAATAGAATTTATTATTTTGGGACCGAAAATAGGTTCGTTATTTTAAAAATAGCGAAGTTTGTTATACGATGGTATTTTCAATGGGGGGAATGGAATTGGGAATCGCCTTAGGTTCATTATAAGGGAAGGTTCGCTATATCCAGGGTTCGTATTAGCGGGTTTTACTGTATTTACTTAATATCCAACCTCAATAAGTAGCTCTTCCTTTTACAGTACAAGCTGTCACCATCATGTCCTACATGTGGGGTACCACCACCACTCACAACCACCAGGTCTACTAAAGATAACCATTTTGGGGTGAAACAATTGTCAAGAGGAAAACCATCCCACACCACCTTATCTATCTTACTTCTTCCTGTTTCCTTAGTTTTTCCTTTTATTTTTTTACTTCTAGGTTTTATTTCACCAAACTTTTTTGTTCATTTTTACCAGGTCTAAAAAAAATTTTTTTTTTCAGCAGCAGCATTTGATGTGTGTGTAACCAGTTTTTTAAGTCTAGGCAACACTGCACAATCTCTCTACAGCAGCCTCTTTTAAAAAAGCCATGTAGTTATAACGTCATCAAGTGTCAATAACTGTGGTTATAATAACAACATGAAATAAACACTAGGTAATAAGACCAAATTCAAATAAATAAACTGTGTGTGACGTTTCGGTAACAGCATTTTTACCATCTTCAGACAAAAGTACTGAATGAGAAATTTTACCACAGCATGGCTTAAATAGTTACTGTTATTAAGTGTGTAAACAAGATAGCAGATAAGAATAAGATAATTTTCTGAGAAACACAGATAATTATTCTTAGAATTAAAAGTGGAAAAACCCCACTTTTTTTTAGATATAATGATAAAGCACAATTTGGATTATATATTATAATAAAAGAAAATAAGAATGATATTTCCTCTTTCTTCCATTCTGTTAATTGTAGCACATTTCTTTTGAATGAAAAAGGCTTCTTTAAATTGTGTCTTAAAATAATTTTTCTCATAATCTAGTATTTTTGTTTCTTTTAGGTTGAAATTACAAAGGGGGATCAATAAATAAGGTGAATTATCTTAATTCTTAAAAATCAAAAAAGCAAAAATAATTTAAACCACAGAATATTAAAATATAACATCAAGAGACTATTTAAGGTGTTTTGTTCTTTTTTCCCACGCGCGGCGAGAGACTTATAAATAAACTAAAATGGAAGCTCCCTTGAAGGATTGCACCACGCTTGAACAACGTGCAGTTATTCGTTTCTTGAATGCAGAAGGTATTCAAACATCTCAAATATGCCAAAGAATGAAAATTACCTATGGTGAGTCTTGTTTGTCTCAAAAAACATTTATAAATGGGTTAACGAGTTCAAAAATGGATGAATTACATGTTCCTCAGGTCTCAACGTTCGGCTGGTAAAGTTTTGTTAACAATTTTTTGGGATGTTGATGGACCAATCTGTCTTGATTTTTTATCCTCAAGGCAACGTGTGAACAGCGACCTTTATTGTGACATTCTTGTAAATAAGCTTAAGCCCGGTATAAAAAACAAAAGAAGAGGGAAGCTTAGTAAAGGTGTTCTCTTCCTTCATGATAATGCAAGGCCGCATACATCATGTAAAACTGTATCTACAATAATTAAATTAGGTTTTGAAGTTTTAGAACATCCTGCATATAGTCCAGACCTAGCCCCCTCTGACTATTTCCTTTTTGGACTACTAAAGAAGGAGTTAAAGGGAAAGCAATTTGACTCGGATGAAGATGTCCAGAAAGTGGTGCAAGATTTTTTTCACACGCTTCCTAAGAGTGCCTATAAAGAGGGTATTTACAAGTTGCCAGAACGATGGAGGCGATGTATAGAAAGCCAAGGTGATTATTTTGAATAAATCAAGTCCTAATTTCTAATATCGTTCTTATTTTTTAAAATAAATTATAATTCACCTTATTTATTGATCCCACCTTGTATTATGCCCTGTTCTTTTTCTATGTTCTACAAGTGCAGAATTCTCAATTTTTTCCCATTTCAGAGTATATTCATGGTTTTTCATTCTTTCTTTTAAAGTTCTGGAAGTTTGTTCTACATAGCATTGGTCACATTTTTTACATTTCACTTCATAAATTAAACCTGCTCTTTTTGGTAATTTAGTGTTCTTATGGTTGTTGATTTATTGAGAGATAAAAATTGCATGGAAACCATGTAACCCTATCTCTCAATATATCAACAACCATAAGAACACTCAATTACCAAAAAGAGCAGGTTTAATTTATGAAGTGAAATGTGAAAAATGTGACCAATGCTATGTACAAGCTTGGCAAAAAGGGTTTATAAAGTCTTTTTGTGTGGCTTGAAACTATATACAAACTGCTTCCTCACAAAATTATGGGATGATGAGGGTTGAACGGTGTGAGAATGCCAAGCTATAGGAAAGAATGTTACAAGAGTGAAATTGTACGGATGGTTACATTGCTCTTGCAACTAAGGCTTGCTGATGGCGGAATAAATATCAACTATTCCTGGCTTTCTTTCTATTGTTTCAGTCATTGAGGTACAGCCTGCACCATACTGATGAGGGCCAATAGCCAGAAAAACATGTGTTGGCTTCTTGATTTGTCAATAAAGGGTTAATATTGTGGTATAATTGAAAATCAATGACAGATACCACAAGCCATCAGAAACTTCCAATTGCACAAGCAGAAATTGCTTTTTTTTCCCTACAATTTTACTTTTGTACTATTTTTTAATATGCTCTCACTCTCTATTTTAAAAAAGCTTTATTTCTCAGATATAAACCTGGTCACTTTACAAAACCAGAAATTTTATAGATGGAGCCACATTGTCACTGCCTTATAATGAAAGAAGAGTTAATAATGAAGCTTATATAGAAGGGGGGGGGGGGGGACAGACTTTTGATAGTTTTTGGACAATATACACTACCCAAATATAGTTTGAGATAGAAACCTTGAATTTGGGGTTGCACTCCTCTGAGGTCATAAACAAAAACCCTCTAAAGATGAAAACCATAATTCTCTTAATGGACTCCAAGTTGAAGCTGCATGATACAGACGCATCATATTTACAGTCATATAAAAAAATAATAAGGTTATAAAGGATTATGCTTCTAAAAAGGATTTAATATGCTTTGGAGAGTGTGGTTAAATGTCAGGATTGACATACAGTAAAACCCCTCTATAGTGAACCCCAATGGGACAGAGCTTTTGGTTCACTATAGCCACGGTTTGGCTATTTTTTTTTTTTTACTTTTCGAAATTTTTAAGACTATATAATAAAGGACGGCCATACACACAAGAAGAGGCTGCTTCTTAATAGTGGTCACTTTGTTTTAATTCCCTTAATTAACCTATTTCCTTTCATTAATACTGAATAATAATAGAAATCATTAGATGATAGGTTCTTCTTATCATTAACATACATGTACCTCTATGTCTAATTTAAAAATCAAGACAAATCCTAGGCAAAGTTTAATTAAATATATATTCAAAGATATAAAATGATTTTAAAACATCATTATCACATTATATAATACAATGTTTACTTGAAAAAATGGCTCTAACACTTTGTTGCTTCAAAGCATTCTTCAAGCATTGTACCTTTCAAATAAAGTTAGTGTTTTTCTTCCATTTCATGTTTCCACATATTCTTCTAGGTCTAGATTTTGATTATTTTTTTAACCTGTCATTTAAAACATTGCTGATTTTAAAATCACCATAGTTAATGGCATAAAAATAATTTTTGTTTCATCACGGGACCGTTTATTTGGACTTTTTTTTTTAAGCCCTAAAACATACGATCACGATCGCAGCAAAAGTTGAGGTTGATTCCTCATTATAACAATTTTTAATAGCTTTATATTTTATCTTTTATAATAGAAAGTTATATTCTCTTATTTTAATATGTTCTTAACATTTTGCCTGTGTTGTTTCACTTTGAAAAGTTCTGAAAATTTATTTTTAAAGTTATTTAAAAAAAAAAGGCCAACACTTTTGTTTTTAAAATGCCTTTGTTTTCTTCATTTTGGAAACCATTTGAACTTTTATATTTCAAATTTAATGGAAGCAAAGATATTCTATTTAATAAAAAGTATAATGTGTAAAAATTTATACAGCATACAGCAAAAATAAAGTGCAAAAATCAAAACAAACAATGCCGCTAAATTTATTGTTTTGAAATCGCGATCCGCGAGCTGAAACATGCTCAAAATTTTGTTGTTTTATTATTATTATTTTTTAAAATTACACTTCTAAGTTTGTTATAAGCATATATTTTAAATAGATTTTGTTATTTTGGGACCGAAAATAGGTTCGTTATAGGGGTAGTTCGTTATTCTAAAAATCGCAAAATTCGTTATAACGATGGTATTTTCAATGGAATGGAATTGGGAATCGGCGTGGGTTCGTTATAAGGGAAGGTTCGTTATATCCAGGGTTCGTATTAGCGGGTTTTACTGTATTAATATAATGGTATCAAAGATAGAATGGTGCTTTTACACTTAGGTTTCCTCAAATTGGATAAGCAACTCGATCCAACCCCTTGTCAATCCTCTCTGAGCCACCTTCCTTAGAAACTAACCCAACAAATATCTGTAAAAGCCATGTTTAAAAGGATTTCTCCTGCCTCCTCTCTAGAGTGATTTGTTGTCTGCAGATGCTGCTGCTCCTCTACAGCGACACCAACTACGTCCGGCAGGGATTCCAGGCCAGATGGGCCGCCACAGACTGCCCCATGAATTGCAGCGGCCATGGCAGCTGTGACAGCCACTTTTGTGTGTGCAACCCTCTGTGGACGGGGGAGGCCTGTGATGCCCACCTCTGTCCCAACCAGTGCGGGGAGAACGAGGGGAGAGGCCACTGTGAACTCAACCCTGTC
Organism: Cordylochernes scorpioides; assembly: GCA_030710605.1. Taxonomy (NCBI): domain Eukaryota; kingdom Metazoa; phylum Arthropoda; class Arachnida; order Pseudoscorpiones; family Chernetidae; genus Cordylochernes; species Cordylochernes scorpioides. Next base: position 31,798,712 of record CP092869.1, on the reverse strand, counting down.
CGCTGTGTCTGTGACCCTGGGTGGGCAGGCGAGGGCTGTGACCTGCCCGAGGAGCCTCAAAATGCCAGCTGGTACTTGTTGTCACAGGAAGGCCGTCCAGGGTTTTCTCCTCGAGCTTCACATGGGGCGGCCTATGTCTCAGCCTCTGATTGTGTTTATATCTTTGGTGGGCTGTCCTTCGAGGGCACTATGGGGGATCTGCTAGCCTATGACTTGGGCCAGAGTCAGTGGACCAACCTGACTGGGACAGGGCTACGTCCCTCAGCTCGCTGGGGCCATGCCATGGCCGCATACTATACTGACCTAGTGATACATGGTGGGCAACTGGCAGATGGTTCCTTCTCCCCAGAAATATGGGTGTTTGACACTGCTGGCAACCGCTGGACCACCCCAGACCTGGAGAAGCTGGGCCCAGCTGTGGCCAAACACACCCTGACTGTGGTGGATGACTGGGTCTACGTGGTGGGGGGGCTGTGCTCCGATGGCCAGTTCTCCAGTGACATCTTCCGCATCAACCTGCGCCACTCTGCCCCTCGCTGGGAACATGTAGAGGCCCGTGGCGGCAAGGCTGCTGAGAGGAGGCTAGTGGGCCATGCTACTGTATATTACGCCCCTTCCCGCAGCCTGCTGGTGTATGCTGGCATGGCGGTGGACTATGCGCGGTTCAGCAAGCTCAGTGATCAGCTCCATGCCTTCCACCTGGATGAGCAGGTGTGGTCCAAGCTGGTGTACCCACGTACAGGAGCTCCGCTGGAGAGGGCCTTCCACACCATGGTTCTGGTCCAAGACTACCTGGTGGTGCTAGGAGGCTACATCCACAGACACTCCCACCAGGAGAGCTGCTACGACCAGGGGATGTATTTGTATGACCTGGTGTGCCACCGCTGGGTGCCCCTAGCTGGGGAGTCTCTGGGTGAGTCCCTTCTATTTTCTGGGGCTGTTGGTGGTTGTCACAGCTGGGGTGGCAGGCACAAGTCCTCAGCCAGGCCTCTTCTCCCACACAGCTTGCCTCCGCCAGGGTAACCACACTCTGCTGGTGGCCGGGGGCTACAGCGGACTCATGCGAGCAGGACTGTGGGCCAGGGTGCTGCCTCCTTCTGTCACTGCCCGGGGCCGGGCCGCTTGCCAAGGGTGAGTAGTACAGCGGAAGTCTGGTGGTGGTGAGGTGGATGGTATTTACAGTGTAATGGAAGTTTTGCACATATGGGTGAATATTTATTTTCATAGAATCCATGCTATTAAGGATTTCAAAGCATCCTACAATGGGCTAATTGATAGGAGAGAGATCATTATTTCCAATGGTATTTAATGATATCTCACACCTGTTAATTATTGTTATAGTTAGTGTCCATCAAGTCAAGTTCAATATGGCAACTTGATAACTACTGTTAATTGGGACAAAAAGTCTTCAGTCTCAGAAAGTCTCACTTAAAATAAAGTTTACTATACAATATGTTTTGCATATACCATTGTTGTGCAATGGAGGTGTATTAGTATATACATAGATAGTAAAAGTAAAAAGGGCTTTCTCCCTCCCTTCCCCTCTCTGACCTTCACATAGGCATTTTAGATGGTAGAGCACCATCTACAGGCAAAGTCAGACTTTCACCAAAGTGTGCCTGGATCATGATGCCATGATCAACGAAAGCTGCACCCCTATACCCCATTCCATGAACTCATAGAATTCGTGTAATCTTTACACAAGGGAATAAGAAACAACAACAACAGAAAAGCCAACCATTTATGTGTTTCAGGCTGTTGGCCCTTGTCAATGTGGTGCAGAGGCTCCAAGAGGCTTCCTGAGAAATCAAGAAATGTGTAGCTTAGGCCAAATTTGCATAAATATTTTTACTTTTTCACATGTTCAACATATTTACACAAATTTGGTCTTAACAACCCATTTCTTGATTTCTCGGAAGCCTCTTAGAACCTAGATTTTTTTTTGTCTTTGAAGTACAGCCTGCACCATGCTGTCAAAGGCCAACAGCCCGGAATGTGCATGTGGTTGGCTTTTCTTGATATCTCAAGTAAATGGGTTGGCCAAATATAATGGCATAACCTAAACATTTAGTTGATTTCATTCTACTAGATGGTGCTCTTCTATCTAAAATGCTCATGTGAGAGCGTTCAGGATATGCCCTTTTTATTTTTAATATCATTACCTGACCCTTATATCTATTTTTTTTCCATTCAGAGATATGTGACTGGGGACTGTGATTATACATAGGAAGTAAAGTTGAAGGGTAAGATGGCATCTCCTGACCTTGGAACTGAGCATTGCTACAAAATGTGGATGTTGGTCAAACTAAAAAAAGAAAACCCAACCATATTTATCCATTTCCAGCAGCTAGATTTTGGATACTAATTGTCTTTTCTCATACTTTTCAATGAAAATATAAGGAGGGAGAATATTTATTTATCTATCTATCTATATATATAAAAATGAATGTTTGTATGTTTGTCTGTTGGTTGGTTGGTTTGTATGTCCGGTATACAAATTCGCAGTAGTTCACTAATTCAAACCAAAATTTCCATACATAGGTAAAAAATAACGAGGATGACGATAGGCTATTTTAAAAAATATATAAATCAATTATTAAAACTATATATTCAAATTATTCTAAATAGCTCATCTAGAACGCGGTGGAACTGATGGCGGGGCGCGCTCATTGGCCGCCTGCGACACGTGGCTTCCCTGTGCGCGCGCATGCGCCGGGAGGCCACTCGCACGCCGGCGGTCGACGGGAGCAGTCGCTTGCTCGCCGGGAGTCAACGGGCGCCGACAACCCTAGGAAGCAAGGTGTATTCGCACTCGGGTAAAACCCGGGCGTTGCCCGGGCCATTCGTCTAGTATTCTATATAACATTCTCCTAGGAGAAAGCAATGAGGTTTAGAAGGAGCTATAAAAATGTGGGTGGCAGACACCAGAGCAAGGAGGAGTGCCGAGCCAACCTGCGCTGTGGGTGGTGCCCCCACCCGGGGGGAGAGGGGAGCTGTCTGGAGAGGGAGGCCTTGAAGGTGAGGTCTGAGTTATTTGGGCCTAGCTAGGATTCTCACTCGGGGCACACAGGAGTGCAGCCTTGGACTCCTCTCCCAGGACACCTGTCCCGGACCTTGTGCTGCCCTCCAGGACTGCCGGGCCTGCCTCCTGTGGACTCCAGGCAACTGCAAGTGGCATGCTGGACCTCGGGCCTGTTTCAACTCTGACACGGGTAAGTGGTACAACAATTTACTGGGTGCTAACACAGTTTTGTTAGTCACTCACATATTTGGTGGTCTTGTTACTTTGTGGGAAAAGCTTGGTCTTGAAACCTGTGAATATTTGTAGGAAATGTTAAGGGGGTGGGAGCAAGTAGTTCCATAGTTTTACTTTTATACCTATCTTTTTTTCATGTTAAGTGAGATATATAGTTATATGTTACGATGCACCAGCGCGCCATCTGTTATCAAATTACAAAACTATTTTAGACGCGTAATATTCTTTTTAAAATAAAACAGTTTCTTATGCCCTTACTGCAATGGATTCTCCCTTTAATTTTTCCATTGCAGTAAGGGTAGTAGAAACTGTTTTATTTTAAAAAGAATATTACGCGTCTAAAATAGTTTTGTAATTTGATAGTTATATGTCATCCCCTACTATACTGTTAGATGGCCTGGTAAAGTGGATTTGATGTGACAGATGCCGGGCAAGGCGGGACCATAGTGGAGGAGGTTGGGCAGTGTGTGGAGTATGGAGTCGGCACCACGGGCCTCACCTCGGCCAAGTACAGCCACCCCATAGACTGGAGCCAGCCGGATGATGTCAGCCACCTCAATGTCAGCTCAGAGGAGCTCTACTTCCACCTCCAGTCCCAGCGCGACAGCGGGGAGAGTGTGGCCAGGATGCTGGGCTTCCTGCGCCCGCAGCCCCGCAACACCAAGCTCTTCCTGCGCTCCTCCGGGGGACGGGCCACTCTTCTCCTCAGCAACTCCTCTTCTCTACGCTTCCTGGTGGGTACAGCACCCTCAGCAACTACTCCCTTATTTATTAAGGTCAAGATATTTTTAGAGCCATTGAAAATTAACCTGTTCATTAAAGTCTACCTCAGTTCATTAATAGACCATAATATTGTTTTAGTGATTTTTAGAAATTTTTATAGATAATTCCAACCATTATCTAGATTTTCTAAGTTCTCATTAAATAGTTGTCTCCTTCAATTTAATATTAAAATTGAAAAGCATTGAAAATCTTTTAAAAATGAAAAATTGCAAATAGCTCATTCATCTAGACAAAAATTTATAAATACATTTGAGTTAAAAGGCGATCCATTAAATATAATGGCATACCTGGATACAGTACTGGATAATAATCAATTTTTTCTTTCACAGAACCAGGTGTATATATAAGCACACACATTAGAGTAAGTTGTCCCTATGTAAGGTACCACAGAGAGAGCAGCAGGTGTGGTGTTGCAGGAAGTGGTGGCCAACCACTCAGGCCACACCACCATGAGGACAGAAGCCCACCGGTTGGGCCGAGGCCCCCTGTTCCCTTCAGCCGGCCGTTACCTGGTGGATGTACGGCTGAGCATCCCCCCAGCCTTCAACACCACCGCCACCCTCCAGCTGCTCTGGAGCTCTGGAGTGGCCCTCCGACCCACTGTTAGTCACCCATCTATTAGTTATTGATGGGGGAACTGTATATTACATGGATTATGATATCTAGCAGGAAACTTTAAATATTGGCAAGCATTCTAGGTGGAGTATCACCACTCACTTGGATAGAATTATATGGCTGCCAGCTTTCCAACCTAAAATAACTAACCTTCGAATCCCTGTAGCTTCACCTTTCTTTTGATGAAGGGCAGAAACCAGTACAGAGAGTTGATAGATAGTGGCATTTGGCCTTTTTGTCCATTTTCAGAGAGAAAGTGGACTTCAGTAGCAGGTAGCCATCATTCTCTGGTCTGATGTTGCAGTAATGTTATGGCACCTTCTGACCATTTACAGTGGCTGTATTAATAGTTATGTACAAGGTGGGATCAATAAACAACGTGAATTATAATTTATATAAAAAAAAAATGAACGATATTAAAAATGAGGACTTTATTTATTCAAAATAATCACCTTGGCTTTCTATACATCGTCTCCATCGTTCTGGCAACTTGTAAATACCTTCTTTATAGGCACTCTTAGGAAGCGTGTGAAAAAAATCTTGCACCACTTTCTGGACATCTTCATCTGAATCAAATCACTTTCCCTTTAACTCCTTCTTTAGTAGTCCAAAAAGGAAATAGTCAGAGGGAGCTAGGTCTGGACTATATGCAGGATGTTCTAAAACTTCAAAACCTAATTTAATGATTGTAGATACAGTTTTACATGATGTATGCGGCCTTGCATTATCATGAAGGAAGAGAACACCTTTACTAAGCTTCCCTCTTCTTTTGTTTCTTATACCGGGCTTTAGCTTATTTACAAGAATGTCACAATAAAGGTCGCTGTTCATACGTTGCCTTGAGGATAAAAATCAAGACAGATTGGTCCATCAACATCCCAAAAAATTGTTAACAAAACTTTACTGGCCGAACTTTGAGACCTGATTTTTTTTGGTCATGGAGAGTCGCCTCGTTTCCATTCCATAGATGCACATTTTGTCGAAGGATCATAATGATAACACCAACTCTCATCTCCAGTTACAATTTGGTCAAGGAAATGATCACCTTCCTCTTCATACCGCTTTAAAGAGCCTTTGAAACCCGAATACGGTTAAGTTTTTGGCCCAAATTAAGGAAATGTGGAATCCATCTGCAGCATATTTTTCTAAATTGCAATTGTTCTTTAATAATGGTGTGCACATTTCCATAGCTTATATTCAAATTGTCAGCTATGGTAAAAATGGATATTTTTCTATCCTCCAAAATTAAGTTTTCAACCGCATTTATCGTGCTTGGCGTCGCTGTAACACTTGGTCGTCCAGGTCGCTCAATATCGGTACATGTAATTCGTCCATTTTTGAACTTGTTAACCCATTTATAAATGTTTTTTTTGAGACAAACAAGACTCACCATAGATTTTTTTTCATCCTTTGGCATATTTGAGATGTTTGAATACCTTCTGCATTCAAGAAACGAATAACTGCACGTTGTTCAAGCGTGGTGCAATCCTTCAAGGGAGCTTCCATTTTAGTTTATTTTTAAGTCTCGCGCCACGCGTGGGAAAAAAAAAAGAGAACACCTTAAATAGTCTGTCGATGTTATATTTTAATATTCTGTGGTTTAAATTATTTTTGCTTTTTTAATTTTTAAGAAATAAGATAATTCACCTTATTTATTGATCCCCCCCTTGTATATTGGCTCCCTCACAGTTTGGTCAACAGATTATATCTGAAACAAGGTAGATGTCTCTGGGACAATGAGATGTAGACAGAGGTGTGGCCCAGGTGGTGGAGGCCCAGTACCTGGAGCCCTACGCTGGCAACAGCTCCTGTGACAACTACCCCACCTGCCTGGCCTGTCTGATGGATGCTCGCTGTGGCTGGTGTCCCCGGGGGAGGTGCAAGGCCCGGGACTCCGGCTCCTGCCCCCAGTCCGCAGTGCTGGAGCCCTCCCAGTGTCCCAAATGTTCCGACCACATCTACTGCCGCCACTGTGTCCAGGTACTTTGGTTGGTCCCAGGGTGGACTGGAGAACTCACAACTTCACCTCACTCTTGTTGGCCGGTCTTTACCTGATGATATTGACAATTTTAGAATTTTTCCAGAAATTTCTGCACTTAAATCTAATTTGGTTTTATCTTCCAATTAGTTATCCCCCCTACTGGAATTCATTTTTTTAAAGGAAAAAAAAAATTAACACTAAAAGAAGGACTTTGCAATTTATATTTTTACTTTTGATGAGTGCTGTTCTAGACTGTGAAATCTGGGACATAAATGTAATCTTCCCTTGTATTGTAACTGTATGGTGATGGCTCTCACACCCCTCTCTTCTTGAGATCTTAGAATAGGTGTCGTGTTCCAGGAGTCCGCCTGCGAGTGGCAGATCGAGGAGTCCCAGTGTGTGCGGCGTGGTCGTTCCAAGGACTCAGTCCGACACCCCCAGCTCTGCCCACAAGACTGTTACCAGTAAGTCCGCTTCCAGATGGTTGGATTAGATTCCCAGGTTAGCAGCAGTCTTGCCTGCACTCCTATTTCCTTTGGAAAATGAGATCAACTTTTTAATCCAAAAGACAGAGATCATGATTTTGTCCTTGGAAAGGGAAAGCCTTGGTTTTTTTTTTTTTTGATGGTGATATTTTGAGTCCATTTAATTGATTGGCACTTTGAAGAAGAATCATAATGATAAATCCATGTTTCATCAGACCTTCAAACACCCGATAATGTTCTCCAGAAAGGTCAAAACAAATCTTTTACCAAATTTGCTTAATTTCTCATATTAGAAGTTTTAGCACCCATTATGAGCATAATTTTGTATATCATTAATAAGTCTAAGAACACTTCCTTTAGACACTATAGAGGTTGGTCTATTTTGTGTTGTTTTATTTTTTACCACTTAGGGTAGCACTGGTAGGGCTTTTATTGGCTGGTATTTTTTGCCCAATGTTATTGGCATTGAAATTATTTAATGGCTTAGGAGCCCCAACAAAACCTGGCTGGAATGTGTAGCCTGGGTGAAGTCATTCAGGTAGTAATCTCCAAGTTACCTGACTTACTCTGGTAATGTGGTGCTCACGCAGGAGATGTAGAATGCTCATTTGTTCTCCTGTGAATTCACAGCTTTTAGTTTATGATACAGTAGAACCCACCTTCTTTATAAAGGACACCTAGTTGCAGAACCAGTGTCCTTTAGAGGAAAGTTCCCTCTTATTGGAGAGTCCTAATTAGTAAAAATAGTAATTTTTTTGGTGATGAAAACTGTGCTTTGTAGAGAGGTGTCCTCTCAGGGTTGGTGGTCTTTTATTTATTTTTTAATCAACACAAGATGTTTGCATCTGTCTTCACATAATATTTCCAAAATTTAGAGTTCCCATCACTAATGAAAGGCATTAGAACTTTGATGGCTACACAGCCCTAGCTATTTGAGAGTTGGTTTCCAGGCTGTGCCATTATTTTCTTAATTGCCAATGAGGGGCGTGAAGAGTGTTTCTCTGATTGTCTGGACCTGGCAGTGTTTCTAAGCTCAGCAAAATTAGGTTGCCATCAAAATTATATTTCAACTCTAAAATAATAGATGTGATTCTTTGAAGTTCTATTTCAATTTTTTTTTGTTTGTAATACAGTAGAACTACCTCTCTGTAAAGGACATTACAGAGCTAAAGTGTCCTTTAGGGAGAGGTGTCCTCATACTAGAGAGGTCCTATTTTTTTATATATTAAAACTAAAAATGAACTTTATGAGCATTAAACATATAACCTTGTTTGAAAAATAGTAAACTATTCAAAAACTCTTACAACATTGAAAACAAATTTTATTATTCTCAAAATAATATAATCTTGGTACAACTTTGAATCTCTCAAAGGCCATATCTTTTTGCATTTTCCAAGCCTTTTTGGCTTCTATAAATAACTTTATTCATGCACTTCATTTTCCAACTCTTTAATCAATAAGTCAATAGTGGAGGATGCTTGTTATTCTTTTTTTTTTCCAAAAATTTTTTTTTGATATCGTCAAGGAAACAATACTAATCATGATTGTTTCACACATGCATGGCAACCATGGTCTTTCAATTTAGCATTTTCCCATTAAAATGAAGTCTTTTGTGCTGTTTTAATATTTTGTCGGAATATTTATGCTCTACATTTTCATATATTTTTAAAATGTTGGAAATGTGTGCATGCACTTCATACCATCCGACATTCACTATTTGACGAACACTCCTCCCATTTCTAGACATTTGAATAAGTTTAAATTGATCATTAAGATCAAGGTATTTTCAGGTTTAATTGGCAGACATTTGATCTCTTTGGGTGCAGGAGGCCATGAGTAACTTTAGTCTGGAGTGTCAGGAAGTAACTATAGTTCACATGCTATAAAAATTAAATCCTTTCAGTGTGACAGCATCACTAGTGCCCAATTAAAATAAGTCACTACTGACTCATTTCTGCCTGCCAGGAGTAGGAAATTTGTTTGTTTAGTTAGTTAGTTTGCTGGCTGGGTTGAATTGGGAAAGACTGGTAACATTTTCCTCATTTTTTTAAAAGATAATTTAGACAAGAAGTCATTAATTGACTTTTAAAAGATCATAATCCTTGTTGCATCATTGGCCCATTTATTTGGACATTATTAGTTAGCCTAGGTTAAACTAGCTCTCTAGATATAGCACGCTTCTAAAAGGGCATGTTACACGTACAATGGCGGCAAAAGTTGAGGTTGATTCCTTTTGTAAAAAAAAAACAATGGTTGCCTGTAAAGTCGGTTTTACGGGCGAAGATTTTACGTGACAACGGTAGAATATTTATTGATATGAATATATTTAAATTGCACAATAGGAACAAGGAATTGAATGAAAATAAGAATTGCACAAATTTTAACTATAGAAATATATTTTGTTTACTAAAACATTGTACATGTAAACTTAAACTTAACTAATTCCTATTTGAGTGATTTTGTTGAGGATAGGACGATGATAGGAGAAATATGAAATGAAAGGAAGTGTTTCTGCTGTAATGTGTCTTGCGAAAGTCAAGTCGATAGTTGTTCCTTTTAACGTAGTTGACTTAGAAACGTTTGATACGCAATCAAGATTATACGTATTTTTCATGAAATTAAGAAACGAGTTGTCAGGCTTTACGTTTTTGTTAAAATCACCACACAGAAGAATCGGTATACTAGAATCAACTTGCACGAACGGTGGCACGTACTGGCTGTTGTGAATGTACGGACCGAGTCCTTGCCATAGTAACATTCCAATATCCTGCATACTAGCTCCTGGATGAATATATACAGCACCGAGTATAAACTTGAAGCTAGTATTAGCGGCGAAGCAAGTAACTTCAGTCATGCACATGTCACCCTTGGTTTTAATGACACGAGTTACGTCTGTAATCGCAACTTGGAACACTTCCGCCGTAGATGTCGATGATAATTTACGATAGATCGCCACTCCACCAGCCGCGTTGGTATTTGAAATTCAAAACACTTATTCAGATCGAAGGTTCAAATTTTTGCTAAATAAATTTGAAATTAAATTAAATTTGTAATTGTAAATGATGAAGTTGAAAATTAAAACATTTACTTAAATTAGATGTTAAAATTCTTGCTCAACACAGTTTAAATAAAGTTTTCTTATATCTGCCACTTTTTCTTATATTTGTAATTTTAAAGAATCAATTCGAAAATCAAAACATTTATTCAGATCGAAGGTTCAAATTTTTCTAAATAAATTTGAAACTATTTAAAATTTGTAAAATAATAATTAATTAATTATTTAATTTTAAACTAATAATTTACTTAACACTATCAACATTTATCAATAGTATGACATACCCTATAAACTCAGTTTCTCAACTTTTGTGTCAATCTAACAATTAATCAATCAATCATAGTTTACGATAATGAAATATCAGTGTACAATTATTTACCTTTATTGTTGTAGTTGTTGTAAATGACGAATCTAAGCACTCCACATTTTCACTACAGACACAGCTGACGATACTTTAACCACACGTGTGAACTTGTATTATGACGCTTTCTTGTTTTTCCAACGCCAAGAACGTTCGAGAAAGACAAAGACAGAGACAAGCATGCGCCGATTCAATGCGCCTAATTCTATAGCGCTGCGCGCGCAGCACTCTCGTTCGGTGACTCATCGTAACGTTACCGGGCGTTACACTTTTTCATAAGTGACTCCCAGCCGCAACCTAATTTAAGACGTTGTCACGTCAAAAAATTAATAGCCTTCTATTTTAATAATCTCTTATAATTGAAAAGTTACATTTCTTATTTTAACATGTTGGACACAATAGAGCCATTTTGCTGTGGTAGAAGGTTTATAAAACCATTTTGGAGAAAAGAGAGAGTTCAGAAGCAGTGTTCTCCTCTTTGATATTCAAGGCAGGTAGTTTAACAAGATGGTGTTAAGGAGGACCAACTGCACCAGCTGCCTGGGAGACCCTGGCCGCTGCGCATGGTGCCAGGAGACGCAGGAGTGCTTCCTGTTTGCCACCTACACCACAGCCTTCATGTACGGCCGGTGCCGGGAGTGGGTGGATGAGGAGAGGGCTATCCCACGTGGCGTGGTTGGGGGCCAGTGCCGCGACTGCTCCCGCCACACTGACTGCCGTGGCTGCTTGCGCCAGCTCTCCTGCGGCTGGTGCTCCAACGACCGCAACCTCAGCGCAGGCTTCTGTGCAGAAGGAGACTACTCCCGTCCACACGCAGGTGAGTTGGTTGGTTCCATTCTTACAGCTGTCCTTGGGGTGTTAGATCTGTCTATGAATTGTTGCAAATTCTTTAAGTTTTTTTATACTCATCCCTACTACACACCTGGTTCACAGGCTATGATAATCAATTTGGGTGATTAGTGCACCACATGTGCCATTTGGCTTCCTGCACTGATTTTGTTTTTAACTGATCTTTTTTTCATTTAGTATTTCATTCCATTAGACTATTATCTAACATTAAATCCTTATTTACATCACATCTTAGAAGAACAGTTAAAACCTTATAAATGTTGAAGATTCACAAATCCTAAACAAATGTTGAATTACACTTTCAAAAGATGAAAAAATAATTACATAGAGAAACCTTGCTATGAGACCAAGACTTGATGTTGTTAGGGACCTTGGATGTTAGAACCAATCTGCTGTTATGAGGTACAATTTGGATTTTATAGATAACCCCCACAAGTCTTTTTTCCTCTTGTGATTCAAGTTGCTCTCTCTCTCTCTCTGTTATAAAAAGATTCCACTATTATAACTCTTATCCTATTGGTGTTTTATTACATTGTATTGTCTCCTGTAGAAGGGCTTTTGTGCCTGAAAGCTAGATATCTGTAAATTTTTAAAAGAAATCCCTGGAAGCCTGATGATTTCACCTAAATAAGTTCCACTATGTTTACTAGATGACACATATGTGGCCGAATAATGTCTTCATAAAAATTGTTTCAGTAGAGAGAGGAATTTGCTGGAAAAATATTTATTCAAATATTCATTAGGCAAACTTTCACTTGAATAAAACCCGGGTATCAACTCTATTTAAAAATAATTTAAAGAAATCTCTCTCAATAATCCTGGTTTACCTTCATAGCATTTACCTAATTGAAAATAAATCTTTTATATCATAAGGGCACCTTTTTATGAATTTAAATAAATTTATTTAATTAAATTTTTTTCTTACTGAATTTCTGAAAAAAATTAGAGTATATATAGGATCAATTTCCTTCAATTCAACACCCCAAGGAATTTTTGGTTGAATTAAAGTCTGTGTTGAATTATATAGTGGGTTGAATAAAGTGGTTAGTTATACTGTACTCTCTATCAAGACATAATGAGGGATCAGGAATAATGCTTCACAGATCTTAACAGTCAAATTATTTTTCCTCAAAGTTTCAATATCATTTACTTCTCTGGAAATGGAGAAATTTCACTAGTTCTGTTGCTGGCAAGATATTTTGTAACAAAATTAGCAGCATTGTGTGTGCGGTGACTTTAGAGACCATTGTAAAACATCTTTCAAAAAGCTCCGGGAAATGAGTCCTGCATGAGAAGAAGGAACAGAGAGAAAGAGATGGATGTCTTGGTGCCTGTGGTTAGGACCAAGCTGTTGGAATATGCTATAAAGACACCTCTGAACAACGGTCAGTTTTTATCACCAAAATTCCCTTCTAATTGAAAATACGTTTGCACTAGCGGACACCTCCAAACAACAGACGCTTTCCAAGTTCCTCATTTATTGATTTTACATACATTAAACACTAGCCGAATGACCCGGGCAACGCCCGTGTTTTACCCGACTGTAGATGTTACAATGGTGATCCTTAGGTCGCTGGTTCAAATCCGGCTCGAGGGAGCCGGCGAGCACGTGACCTCCCTGTGCGCGCGCATCCGTGACAGAGGCCGATGAGGAAAGACGGTCGTGACTATATATATATTCCCACAGCTGGCAATTCAGAAAATCTAATTTGAATGAAAAAAAATAATTTTTTTAAATAAAATTAATTTTTAATGTGTTTTAAACTATAACCATTTACTAAGTGTTAAACAAGGATATATAATATACTATAATTATAAATAAATATATTATGCTTATGAAGATTTTTAGGGTTAACATAAGAATTAATTAATAAATAAAAATACATTTAAAAAAAAAAGCTTTTATTCAAATGCACTGAGAAAGAAAATATTGTATCTTCTGTCATTGAGCAATTAGATGTATCTGAGTGAAAATAAAAGCAGCGGGGGGCGACCATCATGAATTTCAAACCTAATGTGATTTAATATGTAGCAACTGATTAGCGATTTTTATAAGTGTTTGCTATATTTTTACCTCTTCTCTAAATATGATCGTCCCCCGCCGCTTTTATTTTCACTCAGATACATCTAATTGCTCAATGACAGAAGATACAATATTTTATTTTTTCCTTTGTAGTGCATTTAAATAAAGGCTTTTTTAAAAAAATATATATTTATTTATTAATTATTTAGTTAATTTTTAGTCTTGAATTTACAAAACTCAGAATCAAAGGTCACTGGGGATTAGGCCTTAAATAGAAGGGAGGCCTGGCTCGCAGCATATTGGTCAATGTAAGGGGCGTAACACAAGACTTAAAAAGAAATATAGAAATTTGTTCATTTCTGGCCACTCCGACCACCCAGAAGTCTGAAAATTTGTACACTTGCGTTGTTCATTGGACTGAGTGAGTGTTAAAAGTTTCATACTTCTATGTGATCTGGAAGTATATAAAAATTAATTTACAAAATTTGAAAGGTAATTTGGAAATTTGTCCATTTCCGGCCACCCTGACAACCCAGAAGTCTGAAAATTTGTCAACTTGAATTGTTGTTGGGTTCTGAAAAGTGTACCAAATTTCAGATTCCTAAGTGCTCTAAAAGTATATTAAAAATCGATTACAAGATTTGTGGATAGACAGACAGACAGATGGACGGACAGACAGGACAGTAAGTTAAATGAAAGCTTTTAAAAAAATAAAAGAGGACACTTTGGCTCTGCAACTAAGTGTTCTTCACACACACACACACATAGAAGTTCTACTGTATTTAAATATAGAGTTTAAAATGTTGACTGAAATGTTGAACAACATTACTCATTAAGAAAAAGGCATCTCCTTATCGTGCAACTGAAAGTTGCTGATGGCTTGCGCCATCTATCGGAATAAATATCAACTATTCTCGTTGATTTTTAATTATTCCAGAATTGGCCAAATACCCATTCTTGATTAATCAAGAAAAGCTAACCACGGACGCGTTTCGGGCTGTTGGCCCTCATCAGCGTGAGCTAACCACGGACGCGTTTCGGGCTGTTGGCCCGATGAGGGCCAACAGCCCGAAACGCGTCCGTGGTTAGCTTTTCTTGATTAATCAAGAATGGGTATTTGGCCAATTCTGGAATAATTAAAAATCAACGAGAATAGTTGATATTTATTCCGATAGATGGCGCAAGCCATCAGCAACTTTCAGTTGCACGATAAGGAGATGCCTTTTTCTTAATTTATGCACCTTATCCCAGTACAATGTTAGATTTGTACTATTTTTTCACAACATTACTCATGTTGGTTATGTGCCGCCCTTCTAAAACAACAGAGTAAATCTTGTATATAAAGACCTGAGATGTTACTTTGAAACACAAATTTGAACAAAAGGTTAAGAGGGAAATAACTTGATATATGATTAGAGGGGTTCACTATGGAAGTTGTAAAATGTCATTTTTCTATTAAACTTTAGAGATGGGGAATAATTGGTTGTAAGCATTTCACCTGGTGTGGTTCCTGCCAGGGTCCTGTCAGAGCCTGGCCCCAGCAGCGGCGGGGGGCTCCCAGTTCAGCTGGTGGTACACCTCCTGCCCTGACATTGATGAGTGCACCCTGGGCCTGCACTCTTGCCACCAGAATGCCTTCTGCACCAACACCCCAGACTCTTACATCTGTACCTGCAACGCTGGCTACCGTGGAGATGGCATTGCGTCCTGCCAGCGCACGTAAGTTCCCATGCTGCACGCGGACTGCTTGCCCCTACCGAGCTGGCTGGTGCAGGTGTGTAGAGGAATGTGTCCACGGGGTGTGCTCCGAGGCCCCGGACTATGTATGCCGGTGTGACCTGGGCTGGACTGGCACCTCCTGTGACAAGGACTGCGGCTGTCACAACCACAGCCACTGTGACCTGGCAGGTCCTGGCTTCTGTGACCAGTGCTTCCACTGGACTGAGGGCCAGTACTGTGAGAAGTGCAGGGTGGGCAGCTATGGCAATGCCACTCTTCCTCAAGGCTGCCAGCCATGTCAGTGCAACGGCCACGAGGAAGCTCGCTTTGGCATCTGTGACCGTCAGACTGGGGAGTGCTCCTGCGATGACACCACCACTGGCATGCACTGTGAGCACTGTCTGCCTCGGTACTACGGAGATCCCAGGTCAGTATGTTACAGTGAGGTGTTGCCAGTTGTGTTTGGGAAGTTCTACTCTATTTCAACACCCACCCCTTTATTTCATAATAACATGGGTGGCTGACAGCCTTTACTACTCGAAACTCTATATTATGACTCACCTACAACAAAATAGTTTTTTTGGTTGTTGAGACACAGCTTGCATCACATTGATGAGGGCCAACATCCTGAAATGCAAATGTGATTAGCTTTTTTGATTAATCAATAAAGGGTATTTTTGGCCAATTCTCTCTCTCTGGAATAATTAAAAATCAACAATAAGTTGATATCTATTTCAACATGGTCCAAGCCATTATTTGCACCATCAGGAGAGATATATGTATATATAAATCTTTCACATATATACAACCCATGTAATGAAACTTTAATATAAATGTGACCTGTGAAGATATTTAAAGTTCTAAATTGAAAGAAATATCCACATTGGCTGATTCTTGCCTACTTATAGGAGAATCATTCCCTCAGATAGGATGCATTTCCCAATATTTCAGGTGAAGATTATAAAAATAAACCTGACTCCATCGGTGGTCACCATATTTCTCCACTGTAGTCTCCACGTAGGACTCTTATGGACCTCGCCTAAACCTTGCAGGTCCTTGCTCTGGACTCCACTGGTGCCACTTCAAGTCAACTCGCCACAAATATATATATAAATTTGGATATTTGTTAACATCCTGTTTATGAGATTATGTAGTAGGACACATGGATTCCTACACTAGAGTGTTTGGAACTTCATCTATTTTTATTTTGGCTTTAAGAAAGTGCTTTTAAGGAGATTGCACTTTTAGGTCTCATATCAGCCATTACTGGTCATTTTGTAATGATATAACATTTCTTGTACATTTCAACTTAAAGACCTATTGGCTTTGTAAGAGTTGGGTGCAGATAATGAGATGATGTGCCCACAGGAATGGGGGCCACTGCTACCACCCCTGCCTGTCCCGGGGAATCCTGACCAATGTCAAGTTGGGGCGGTTGGGCAGCTACCAAGGTGACCTCAACAACTCCCACTGTCTGTGGATGGTGGTAGATGGTCCCAAGCTCAACCTGCCTGGACTCCCCATGGAGCTGGCCATCCACGACATCAACGTGCCCTGCCCCTACAACCATATCTATGTCTACGATGGCTACCCTCAGTTTGTCTCCCACGACAAACCTGGCCGCCTCCTGGCAGCCGTCTGCGGGCAGAACCTGTCTGAATCCGTGGTCTTGGTGGCCCCCTCTGGTGTCCTCACCATCTACTACCACCGCAGCCACGACAGCACCGGCTTCAATGCCACCTACCGCCCCCTTGATGAGCACCCCACGGTTGAACCTCCACCTACTACTACTGTACCTCCTTGCAATGATAACTGTACTGAGGTAAGATTGTGAAATACAACCACACAGTGAGGCTTGAACTGTTCATTAATCACAGAATAAGATTATTTATTAAGTGTCTTGCTCTAGGATTATATTTGAGTCCTTGTACAATCATATAAGCTTTACTCTAAGGGGGGATCAATGAAGATGTGATTGCACAATCCAGTTGTTTATGTTCTCACAGGAATCTATTATTCTACATCAGTATTATTGTAGGCCCATCACATCTTCGCAACAAATCAACTTCTACCAATGTATTGGATTGTTTACTTATTACACACAGTATAGGTATTTAATGATTATCATCTCTTCAGACTCTGGTTAAAGGTGGTGTGGTAATGTTGTCCAGCTGAGGTGGGAGCACATCTCCCCCAGACCTGCAGCGCTGCCCACAC
>CP092869.1:31762751-31778824 GCA_030710605.1 Cordylochernes scorpioides | reverse complement strand
ATTTGTTAGTGTTGTTCAACTTTGACATTTTTCAAATACTTGTATTTAACATTTTCCCCATATATATTTATTAATGATCTCTTCAAGTATAACACAAGTACACATTATATTTTTAATATTTTATTAAATATTGTATATATATATATACAATAGAACCTCCCTGTAAAGGACACCTAATTGCAGAGCCAAAGTGTCCTTTACGGAGAGGTGTCCTCTTACCGGAGAGTTTCTAAATTGTAAAAATGGTAATTTTGCAAATGAAAACTGTCCTTTGTGGAGAGGTGTCCTCTAGTAGGGTGTCCACTAAAGGGAAGTTCTGTTGTTGTTTCTTATCCCCTTGTGTAAAGATTACACGAATTCCATGCTCCTCGAGCTGTTTTATGATGAGCAGCGGCCTCTCCCAAAGGTCCTGTTTAGTGCATCTAATGCAAAAGGGAGGTTCTACTGTATATATATATACACAATAAGCTCACTCCAACAACAATTTATTTTAAGCCTAATTATAATTATTTAAGAAGCCAGTTTTCACCACAAATGTGTCCATAGAGCAGCACAACCTGTTATCTATGTGTTGTCAGCTTTTTTATTTCTTAAAATAATGAAATGTATAATAGCAGCAGGACTTGTGGACTGAATTGTTTCACCAAATCTTACAAAATTAATCAATTTTTTTTTATAGGAATGAAAAATATATTCCAACCACACTTGGTACAAGCAATCATTGTCAGTAGTTAGTGCCTGCCTTCAAATATATTAATGTAGACAGAACTTGGGATGTTGAATTATAGATGGTTAAAGTAGTTATAAATTGGTGGCAATTTGAAAAACTGTTGAATTATAGTCAATTTTGAATTGGTTATACTGTATTTAGATTTCAAAAATTCTATATGTTAGATTTTGGCTATAGAGAAATACAATTGAGAGAACTAATTGGTATGAACTCTAATAAACTGTTTTCTCCTTAGAAATATGTGGAAGCTAGAAAATAAATATATAGTGTGGTAAATTCAAGTGTATTAAAATCCTATTTTGGCATATAGAGGTTAAATAAGTGCACAACTTTCACTGCCGATATTGAGCATATCTATCTAGTTCACACATTCACCTCTCTATAATCTATAGACCATTAATTCTAAACATTTATTCAATAAGTGAGTATTTAGTCAGAAAATATTTAACAAATATTGTTAATGATTAATTATCATTAAGATAAAATAGGATTGTGAAATGGATTAAGTGAGAATGAAGTTGAAATTGCAAATTTTTACATAGAAATTTTTGGACACCCCCTCTTTTTCATTTCAATGTTTCATGTTCATTGTTTTAGTCTAAATTTCCAATTATTATATGTCATCATATATAACAGGCAATCAATTTATCCATTTATTTATTAAGTTTCACTCAGCAATGTCTCCTATTAATTTGTATAGGGAACTCCAGTTATTTTTACAATAACATTTGTATATAAAGATGTTATTTATTTCTGCCATTAGCTGGAAATGCTACAATGATTCTCCCTGGATTTGTCCCAATGGGCCGAAGAAGAAATATTCCTGAATGTTGACCATTGATGAGTGTGTCTGCAGTTGTGTTCATCAATGGCATGATAACCTGCCATTGGGCTTGCAATTTTTTTTTCCCATTCTTAGTTCCCTCAGACCTGAACAGTTGAGCACTTTCTTCAGTTCCATATATAGAATGCTCCATCCCAAAATGCTGGACCTCTTCAATTGAAATGGTCAAGTTTGTAGTGGGTGTTTGATTTGATTCTTATTTTAGATTAGCCCTACTGGGGTTAAATCTGTATTTGGAATTCCTCCCAGACCATGGTGGCTGGTCCTTCATCCAACCTCTAGTTGTCCACAATCAAGGAAATATTGTCCAACTTGATGTGTTGCAAACTTGAAATTGTCTAGTGAGCTCTTTAGTTGTATGCCAGGGTTTTTATCTTTTTCACTCTCCACTTTTCTATTTCTTAATCCATACAACTTCTCTCCAATTTTGTGATTGAATATAACATTTGTTTGAAATCATAAGATCTTAAAACACCTATAGCGATACATTTTTAAAATAACAATATAATTGAGCTAGCTTTCAAGCGTCCTTAAGATAGTCTTAAAAGATATGGCATTGGTTTGAAAGCTGGCCCAGGTTTATCCTAATACATGTCGCTCTAGCTGTTATAATATCTTAATTTTGAATCCGAGATTTATTTTAGTGAAATGACATTGGTTCCACTATAACATCCATTTGGAAGTTTTATTGTGTTAGAGGGTCTCCGCACTCTCAGCAGTAATATTCAGTTGGATCATTTGTTGATACTTGCTATGTTTATTTTGTAAAATGTAAAAATTGTTTAATTTTTCTCTGGCTTGCTTGGATTACATAAAATATGTGACTGGATTTATTAGTGCTTGTTACATTCTAATTTCAATTTTAAATGGTGAACATAGTAAGGTACAAGAGGACCTAAAAATAAAACCTATGTCAGTAATGGTTATTTAAAATGTAGGCTGACTTATTGTCACCTCACAATCACTCTTTAAATTTCCATATTAGCGAGGATAATATTTATTTAGATGACTGAATTTTAAAGTTGTTTAAATGTTTATAGATATTAGGTTGTAGATGTTGTGAGGAAGAGTTTGATGGCCCTTTGTTTCCCAGTAAATAGGAGCAAAGATAACATCCAACATTTTGGCCAATGTGAAGTTAACACATGATATAAACCCAGTAATTGCTGAAATGTGTGAAGGCTCATCGTTAAAACAGCCAAATTTAATGTCTGTGGGATATTTTTCTTTCAGTACCATATACTGGGATAAATTTGTACAATTATTAAACACTACATTGTGGCTTGGCTCATCAGTAGTAAATTTCATCTTAAATTTAGTAATTGGTCGGGGGATTTTTTTTTTATTTTTGGAAAAAATACCCTCAACATTATCTTTTTTAACCCCTCTGATTTATTTGAGAGATATAAAGTAGGTGGATTTTTTAGCTTTAGAACTGAGAGAATGTGGGTTATTTTGTAGCTGAGAGCACCTTTCAGTAGCAATATTGAATGGCCACATGTGCAGCCTCTTCTAACTAGGGAGTGTTGTGTCCTCGAACCAGTAGCTCTTACTTACCTCTTCTCCACCCAGTAATGGTGCTACATGTTCTATGTTTGAAAAATGGATATTTAGACAGATAATTGACAATTTACATGTCTCCCCCCTTTTTACATATATCTATAGCTAATACGGATACATTTTTCTTGTATAGTTCCATATCTTATTTGTCCTTTGATGGCTTATACATGCATCTTATTTATTATAATGTCAGTTATATATATTTTTAAATTCCTAGTCATTATAAACTTATAATAGTCATTATCGTAGCTCTCTGTATATTTATCTTTATGTATATTTTAGAATATATAACTGCACATACAATTTTTCAAGTTGCCAAGCATCTTACTGTGTAATACTTACATATTTGAGATGAAAATTGTAGCTTATTGTATGCTGTTATAAATGGAAGCAGTTTATGATTTCTTTGAACAATATTTGAAGGACTTCATTTATTAAAGTTGGATAATTTTAGTGGCTTTGACAGTTTAATCTACCAAACCTAACTAATTAATCAGATTAATTCTCTCACAATTTAAGGTGACAAGACCAAAAAATAAAGTGTTGTTACCATCATCAGACAATATATGTTAGACAAATATTTTGAGGCCTGGTGGACAGAATCTGTCACTCCCATACACCACTAGGTTTGGTAGTTAAATAAGGATTTCACGCTACTTTTTGTTAATTTAATCCTTTTGTTTTAAATGCTTGTATGACCATTTTTCACATAGTAAATTATTTAAAAAATGTTATCATGTGGCTTTTGTTTTTAAATTTAAAATAATGTTTAAAGAGCTCCACCAACTGATGTTTTGCTTAGTCTTCTTTTCTATCCAAATTGAGCGTAGAAACTAACTCTAAATAAAGTGGGGGAATGAGATTTATTCAGGTAACTCTAAATGACAAGTTTTGCTGTAGTATCATCTTCTTTGTCGGCATGCATCCTTTATGGAGGACTTTCTCAATAGCTAGTTATCCCCTCCCCCCATTATACACCACCATTATATATCTGACATGTTTTCTCTGTCCACACAGCCTGACAAATGGTTCCCACATCATTACAATTGCTCAGACTGATGCCACTTCTATTTTGTCGTCATCACTCTAGGGCTTGTTTTAACTCTAAATAACATTCTGATCTTCCAATGTTCGGGTACTATTGATCTTAGAGCATTATAGCACCACTCTATTGTCTTCATTTTAAGCTGAGAAATTTCTTAGAATTGATTTCCCCCCCATTATATTGGGCCAATCTCTCACTTTCTATATATATATAGAAACTTTTATTTTTCTTTAAAATACAAAGATGATATATATAACTTTTAAAATTCTATATATATACAATGTTGTACATTTTATGTTGAGAAGAAATAAAATTATTATTTAATATGAATGTTTGCTCTAAGGTGTGTATTATAATGGGGTCACCAACCAATGATTGTGGTTGGTGCATGTTACATCCATTCACAAAACTGTGGACCAGGAACATCATCTGTATTATTTGGAAATAATTGCCAAATTAGTTTATAAAATTATTCAATGATAAGGTATAATTTAGATTATAGATTAGAAACACAAGGTAATAAGACCAAATCCAAAAAATAAATAATGTGACATTACTGAAACATGATATACTATTTATTTATTTTTAGATTTGGTCTTATTACCTTGTGATAAAATAATTCTATTTAGGGGATTATAATAAGGTGATATTTCAGCAAGTTGGTACCTTTTGTTTTTATCATATATCAGTGATGAGAGCAGCACAGCTAGTAGAGGTGAGTGAGTGTGTTTGGCAGCAAGCTAGGCCCACTAGTGGAAACAAAGAGGTTTATTCCAAGATCCCAAGCTGCATCAAGCCGCCATCTCCAACTGGTGTTGGTTTCAATGAGGGCCATCATTGTGAGGGAATCCCACAAACCCCGCAAGGTAAAAAAATAAACAAAGTTGCCAGCAGACTGACAGGTTAGATGTCGCTACGCCCCCTCCCTAATGCAGATGTTGGGTCAGGAAGTCCGTGATGGTGTCCGTGTCCCAGTTCTGAATGTTGAGCTCCTCCTCCACATCCCCAGAGCTGCCCAGCAGCTTGATGACCGGGTCCGCCCCGCGGGCATACTTGATGGTCAGGCCGGGGAACTGGCCGGGACGCTCACTCCGCACAAAGGCTGAGCACACAACACCCCACTTCTCTAGGACGGAACAAATGTTACAATTGCTGATGTTTGAGAGTGCAGTGTTGGTCACTGAGTATTTGAATAGCTCCACATTGGGAGCTATATTTGGTCTAAAAGAAAGAGACTTCTGAGAACCAAAGTAAATAATTATAAAAGCTGCTATGGCAGAAATTTTTGAGAACATGAAACCTGGCCTACATGAAAGGGCCATACCATACAACCACATACAAATATCTGTCTTCAAAACAACCCATAGGGCTTTGCAAGGTAGAAGAAAGAAAATGATGGTAAGGAGCTGAAAAGAGTGGAAAGTCCAGGAGCAATGGACTAACATGTTTTGACCTACCTTGAATTTGGGGGTAGCGACCTATTTTTCATCCGCACACCTCCAGCCTGGCAGCTGAGTACATCTGTAAGTCCACCAGGTATTTAACAATTTGTACATATGTATATGTACAAGTGTGTTACATACCCTGATTGGATCTTTCTGTGCGCTATCCTGGCAGCATTGCCGGCAGTCTGGCTGCAGGGAGACCAGATCAAACTGCCCCAACTGATCACATCTGCTACACTGGAGGTCTGCCTTCCTGAACCCGAGACTGGAGCATTGCTCGGCCGAGAGCTCCGTCCCTATCACAGTCACCTACACCACCACACAACTGCAGAGTCATCACACGTGGAGTTATCTGAGAGACATGTTGCATCCATGGCATGTTGTGTTGCGGGAGGAAGGACTGTTCCACTAGAGCAGTGGAATAGTGTTAGTTGACCTCCAGTATACTGGCTGTTTAATTTCAGGGCTCCCATATATATTGTCTGAACCCAAGCAATAGGAATTGCTACTTCCTGCCAAGGTTAATCAGGGAATTTATATGTCATTGTAGGATGGAGCCATTCAAGTAGGTTTTATTTATAAAAGAGACAAGTTTTTACAAACAACTCTGAAAATTTATACATAAGTAAAGTCAGTAATAATAATGTAAATTTCATTAGAGAAGTTTGGATATTTTATAAATAGATAAATTTGATAATAAACTAATTAACAATTTGAAAAATAATACAAAAGTGAAATTGTACTGGGATCAGGAGGATAAATTAAGAAAAAGGCATCTCCTGATCGTGCAACTAAAAACAAGCCATCAGAAATTTTTAGTTGCATGGTCAAGAGATGGCCTTTTCTTAATTAACAATTATATGACAATATGCTAGATGAGTCTGATCTAAGTGTGTCAAATAGTTTTTCCTTGAGATTTGGTAAATATGATGTCTATAAGGTATTAGGAAGATATCTCCGGATTCCATTTAAGGAGAGGATCACCTTTTTCTTTTTGGGAAATTTTTGTGAGAAACCAGATGAGTAAATATCAAAAAGGTAAATAATTACATTTTCAACACCAAAGATGTGCATTTTTGTAGTTATAATGATTGACAAGTCATATTTTACAATTGCTTAGCTTGACCCCAAGAAGCAACTAGTAGAATAATGGACAAGTTACAGGGAAATTTTTAGAAGCAAGGCAACTACACACAATTAACTTATTTCTTTCAATGATATATATATATTTCTAAACAGAGAAAAGTTTATTTTAATATAGCAATTGAAAAAGAAAAAATGACATTGCAATACGGACAAGAAAGTGATGAATTCCAACTTGAGGACAGTCAGAGAAAATAAAATTGAGTATAGGTTGGGCATTTCTTGAAGAACTCTCACTATTCTGGAGATAAGTCTAATAAATAAATTAGGAGGTATCCAAGAAGACCTTAACAACCTGGAATGTGAAGACAAACAAGAGGCCATATCACCGTCAGGAGATTGCTGATGGCAAATTGACACTTGATAGATAAGGAAGGTTATGTATCCAGAGTAATTGTGAGAAACCCAACTATGTGGATTTAGAAACTCCCTAGACATAATATGCACATAGCAAGACTGAATGATCCAAGTAAGATGGTGAAAAAACAGGAGAGGTTTTGTAGGAAAATAAACACTCCTAAAAAATTTTCCCCATCTTTCTAGAAGAGAGCTGGGATGGAACCAATCACCACTTGAGACATTTTTTTCCCTTCTTAGTAGAGTACCTCTTGACTTCCACACATCTTCTGGAATATCTTTCCCTCACTTTTCCTCTGTTGACTATTGACCATTTGTCAACAACATGTCTTTGCACATTGTGGAACACTATTTCACCTCATACTACAAGCAAGAGAACTTTCCATACCCTGGCCTGGTGACTGATACTGTATAAGAGGCCTCTAGAACAAGTTCTGTGTTTTCTCATTAGACAAGTTGCTACAATGAGTCAAATCAGATTTCTTTCTCAAGATCAACTGTCTGCTAAAGAACACACCTAGTTGGCCCTATTAATTATGAATATTCCACTTCTAATGATATTTCTGAAGCTAGTTTCAGAAACAATAAGTTACTTTTATCTTGTCATCTACAATTGGTTAACTAATCAATGAATATTATTTAAGATGGAATTTTGGAAGAGTGGCATATTTTTCAGTTTGGCAAAATGTAAACAAAGAGATTTATTGAGTATAATTTTTACACCAGTCTCTTTTAAAATATATATTACCTAATTAAATAAAAATATTTCAAAGTTAAATGATACTATATTTTGATGTAAAAATAAAAAAAAATAAACAACTTAACCTTACCTAATACTGTAACCTATCGGAAAAAACTAACCTAATTTAACCAATCTTGTGTGAAACTAACTTAATTAAATTTAAAATCTATTTGAACCCAACCTAACCTTGTCTGATTTATATAAAAATAGGTTTACAAAGATGCTTCGACCAAACATGCAAATGATTGAAATTTGGTGGTCAATTTATTTAAAGCAAGAGCTCCAACGCATCTCAACTAAGCATCCAGCACGAGTATTCAAGACTCAATCTTTGTTGCGGCAAGGGCTAATCACCAAAATCCCCATAAAATGTTTTTACAGTAAGCCTATTCCTAGCGTATCAATGCAGAAAGATTTGTGCTCATTACGAACATATGGCAGAGTTTGAAAGAGGTCGTGTAATTGGATTGAAAGAGGCTGGTGGGTCAAATTGACTAATCGCACGACATTTGTGTCAAAGTGATGCAGCTATTAGACATTGTTGGCATGAGTGGTCAACAATAGAAAAATTCGTCAGAACGGCAGTGGTCGACCAGGGGACACAACAAACGGGAGGACAGAGAAATTGTCAGTAAGGCTGTTGCAGCACCAGATTCGAGGTTATCTACCATTCAACATGTGACCGGCACACAAGTGTCCAAAATGACCATCAACAGATGGCTGAGAGAGTGGAATTTAAGAGCTCATCGAACATTACGATGCATACCCCTCACACCCAAAGATCTGACTACAGTGGTGTCGGGAGCGATCAACTTGGAACTGTGCTGACTGGGGACGTATAGTCTTTAGTGACAAGTCCAGTTTTTTACTGTGTCCTGACCTTGCTTTTGAACACCACACAGGTCCACAATAAGAGTTATGGTATGAGGTGCCATTTCTTTCGATATCAGATCCCCATTGGTAGTCATCCCTGGCACCACAACGGTACATAGATCACATTCTGTGCCCTGCTTTGTTGCCATTCCTCTCACATCAACCTGGACTTACTTTTCAACAAGATAATGCCCAACCAGAAACGGCACATGTTACTATGGATTGTCTACAATCTTGCTGAACTCTTCTGTGGCCAGAAAGGCCGCCTGATCTCTCACCCATAGAGCACATCTAAATAGTGAATGTTGACTATTTATAGCCCAAGAGTTGGAGACAATTTGTCAAGAAATCCTACAGCATATCATCTGGAATCTTTATTAATCCCTGACATGTTGGGTGGCAGCCTGCATCCACGCCTGTGGAGGTCCAACGACATATTGACTTGCTCAATTTGTGACAATCAAACTCTGGAATGAAAGAATTAATCGTTCCAAAATTTTAATCTTTTGTATATGTTCCTTACACACACCAATTTTTGTTCCAATCGGACAACTTCTTGGTGTATAGATTTTTTTTGTTATAGTGTATATTTATAAACAAGTTTTATATTAATTTTATAATGTGACTATTAGGCTTTGGAATAACTTGTAAATATATTTTTTTGAAAAAACTAAAATTTGTGCTTTGTTTAAATTTTTAAAATGAAAATTCTTTTGATATATTGTGTAAATGCGTATAAAAAATCAAACCCATATTAAGTAGGCTCTAACAGTTTGAATGCAGCACAGCCAATCTGAGCCAACTTTTTGGTGAAGGAACAATCAACAAGAGCTATCACAGATGGAGCTAATTTTGAGAAGGCACTTTGTGGAAATGGACAGAAGCTTGACCAGGAGAATGTTGGCTGAAGACTTCAGTGGGAGCCATTTAATTGTTGTCTCTGAGGATGTAAATGAAGTTGATGAATATATTCAATCATTTAAAGATGTTTTTTTATATTACAATATTTCAGCACCCACTTAATATTTTTTTTTAGGTGAGCAATATACAGGGTGGCCCATAAGTCCCAAACCCTTTTATTTTTTAATAAAAAAAAGAGAAAGTTTCGGCCCCTCTGTAGTTATCCAGAAATTATTTGAATAGGGAAAATTAGCTTTTGGGCAAAGAGTTTCCTTTTATTATGAGGTGTTGCAAGCTTTCGATCAAATTTTTTTCTTCAAAGGGCAAATAATATTATAAACGACAATTATATTTTGACAAAAATAAAAAAGATCATTTTTGTTATTGTATATATAATATTATTTGCCAGTCGAAAAGCAAAATTTGATCGAAGGCTTTCAACACTAAAAAAGGAGCTCTTTGCCCAAAAGCTAATTTTCCTTATTATAAAGAAAACATTCTTTAATATAAAAATATCTTTTATTTTCTATTTAATTTTTATTTGATATTCTATATATTATTTATTTTTCAAATTTATAAATTAAATTTTCATCTATCGATAAAATTTGTAACTAATAAATTTTCAATAATAAAAAATATTATTGAGAAGAAACACATTGCCAGTAAATTTATCAGTTACAAATATTTATTTTACAATATAATATAATGCAGCTTGTGATTGTAAAACGACATTTGAAAATTATCCCGCAAGTGTTTCTTTTAAACGAAAAATCAAAATCTATTTTAAGGAGAAATAACGATTATTTCTAACCTTAGGGATGAGGTATGAAAGGATGAATTGTGAAGAGTAATGATAAACGGAAAAATAAAAGTTTCCAGGAATGGGAAACGAACCCAGTGTTCCCCTTACAGGGCAGGGATTCCCATCCCTGGACACTTTTATTTTCCGTTTATCATTACTCTTCACATTCATCCTTTTTTACCTCATTCCTAAGGTTAGAAATAATCGTTATTTCCCCTTAAAATAAATTTTGATTTTTCATTGAAAAAAAAAAACACATGTGGGATAATTTTCAAATATTTATTTTATTGTGGCCAAATCTATGGTTTTAGATTTGATTTTGGTATAAATATATTTCTAAATGTATTTCTATACCTTTTAAATAAATTATTTCCAATATCTACTTCTCTTAATCTGAATAATTAAACAATAAATTAAATTAACCATAAATCTATGGTTTTAGATTTGATTTTGGTATAAATATATTTCTAAATGTATTTCTATACCTTTTAAATTAATTATTTCCAATATCTACTTCTCTTAATCTGAATAATTAAACAATATTTGTACATATAATTTTAACTTTACTGGTAAAATTTCCATTTTAGCTTTTATTAGAATATTTGAACACAGAAATAAAAATCTAAAATATCAGTGGCTATGCTAGTTATATGATCTAAACAATGTGGTGGTGGCTAAAGGTGAAACCTAGTGAAGCTGTGCATCTTTTACAGCTTGTGATTGTTACAACATTTGGAGTACTTTCATCTTTTGGTTATTCGTGTATAGTCGAATTGTTTTATATCTGCTGATAATAATAATAATGACTTGTATTAATAATTCAAGGGAATGTTTATTTTTCCTTATGTTTAAAATAAATAAATTAGTGTAAATAATAAAGATAGAATTAGATAATTTCAAAACACACACTTTTGAAACTACACATCTAATTAAAACTCTACCAAATTCTTTTAAAATCAAACATTTATAACAAGGCATATATAAAATTTCTTGGAATAAATAAATTCTTATAATAAATATAAAATATTTACTTAAGTGTGTGGCGCGCGCATAACTATTGTTATTATCTACTAAGAAAGGTACTTACAAAGAAGTTTATGGCTAGTACTAATAAATCCCTTGGCAGCAACATTATGCTAACGAATTAAAGTATTGACATTTAATTTATAAAGTTAAAAATAGTTAGAGGATGAAATACAGTAAACAACAAAAGCTGATTGAAGGTATGCAGACGTGTATACAATCTAGACTCGTTAGAGAATGGTCAAAATGCAAAAATAATATCAATGATTTTTTTTTTATTGAAAAATAAAATTTGCGAAAATAAAAAAAAAGGTAAATAAAAAAAAGCCTTAAAGGCAAATAAGGGAGATATTCATAACCCAGGTTCCGGGAGCGCGGATAAAGGAGTTTTATTAAAAAACAAATATTCATCTGCAAAAATAAGGTAATATTCGGGTTGACAACTCGGTTGGTTTACTAAGGTTTTGATAGTTGACAATTTTTTTTCTAACTTCGAATGTTTTGTTGTTCAACTTTACTTAAGTGGACTCATTAAGGTAACTATTATTTTCATCGATGCTTTTTGTAAAACTTAATAAATCGTTAATAGTTCTTCATTTTAACGATTAACGTCGAAAACTTTCTTTTAGGGTTACCTATTTATTCTCTATTGCCCAATTGCCTTTGGTATTTAATTTTTGAAATTTTTGAATATTTAACATAACATGGGAGAAGGCCATTTCAACACCTTTGTTACATAATTATAAGTTTTTAAAAAAATAACCAGTGCTAATTTTCGTGTTGCCTAATTTATCAACCTTGGCTAGACTTAGGCTCTAAAAAAATATATGTCCATAATCATAGAATGGCACTTTCATTTTGTATAAATTTAATCAACAATTTATACATCAATTTGAAAGACTTTAAATCTACATTTTACTTCATGTTGTTTTACTTTGTTAGAAAAAAATTCTATTTCCAAAGAAATGTATCAAATATAATAATTTACAAGCATATGTATAATTATATATCTAATGACAAAAAATCTTATAAATATATTATTATTAATTTGGTTTATAACAAAATAATTTGTCTAATTATATATAATGGCAACATGTTGACACACGTTAACACTTATTAATCATATAACATTCTGCTAAAGTATAAATCAAAACAGAACCTTTTTTACTCATATATATTTTATTAATCCAAGTGTTTTTACCTCACATAATATCACCAACTACTTGGCTATTTACTTATATTGTATTACTTAGTCTTTTAAGATTAATACTCTAATCTAGTCAAAAGGGCACATATTGAAATCAATCTATTTAAACTTTTATATTGTTGATTATAGTGTCCATGTGCCGCCAATCATTTGAAAATTTTATTATTAATTATTTGAAAATGTTATTACAGTAAAACCTCTATGAGGGGACACTCCGGCTAGAGGACACCTTTCTACAAAGGACAGTTTTCATTGTCAAACTTACCATTTTTACTATGTAACAACTCTCTGGTAAGAGGACACCTCTTCATAAAGGACTCTTTTGCTCTGCAACTAGGTGTCCTTCACAGAGAGGTTTTACTGTATATTCAATTTATATATATGATAACACATTTTAAAGCTCTATAATCTAAAAGGTGGAGATTGGATTATGCAAATGCTGAATTATACATTTTAGGAGTGTAGGATTCCTAAATTTTGTCTGCACACCTTTTAAAATTTTTATTTCTTCTATGACATTATTCAATATGAAAATGTACTATAACCTCGACACTTGCTATAATTCAACCAACATTTTCACTCTGGAATGTGTTTTAAATACCAAAGAGTTTTTATTATATTAAAGCCATCCACTGCTGCTGCAGGTGTTATTGATTTTGTGTTTAAATCTTTTATAATAACATGGAAATGGAATATTGAAATAAAATGTTATCATAATCATTGTGGCTACATTTTATGAAGATTTAGTTATTTATAAGGAAATTATTTCTAGATTTTAAAATAACTAAAATATTTCAATGCTGAAAATAAAAAAAAATATTAATTAGCACACGAAGCCTAAATTCCCGCGTAAAAAAACAAACAAAACAATAACACTCGCGACATTGTGCAACGGCACTGCTAAGTGAAACCAAAAGTGCGTGGCGCGATTCTATCGCCGCTTGCCGCCGTCGTAATACCATTTTAGCGCTAAAGTTGTATGTAAAAAAACATTCATCAGTCGAAATTCGAATTTTAAAATGGTCGAACTATCGGAACTGTCGTATTATCGGTACTGTCGAATTACGGTTTGTTATTTGATAGGCCGGAGGTCGGGACATCAAAATATGGTCGAATTAAGGTAGAGTGTCGAATTTGTGTGTGTTGAATTAACAAGGTTATACTGTATTTTGTAATTTTAAATGTTTTCTATGTTTAAAAATGTATTCATGAAATTTTATCTATCACTTATGGTTAATCATGATTCATTCTGAAAAAAAAAATTAAAAATTCCCACCAATATCAATTTACATTATTAATTAAAAAATTCAATAAAATAATCCCTTGTATCAATATATTGTAAAAGAGTTTTCTAGAAATATTATTTTAAATATATAATTGGTTATCCTCGAGAAATGTTCACTAGTGATGAAGGTTGTGACATCTAACTTATTCATCACTTAATTCAACTTAAAGCTCTGATCCATTGAATTAAAGACTGGTATTCCTAGAAAAGTATCCTAGCAGTAAAATGTTTTGAATATAAATCCTCTAACTGACTTTAATTAAACACTTACCTCAGTTCCACTGAAAGCTCTAATCCCTTTCAATGTCGAATTGAAGAGATTATTGTTTATGTTTTTTGTGTGTGTTTCTCTAGAGATCTATAATATATGTATACTTATATATTGTATATTTATAAATTTATACTTTCCACGCACTGTGTGACATTGTAACTGTAAATAAATCCTTTAGCTAAAGAGAGACAAGCACCATTCTTTGAGAAAGGAGGATGGGTGGAGGGCTAAACTATTGACCCTATGTAGGCATGTTTAATTGGTAAAAATAAAATTATTTTCAGAAAGTACAACCAAAAAATAAAATATATATACAGTAGAACTTGGATTATTCGAACTTCTTTAATTCGAAAACATCTTTAATTCGAATATTTATCTTGGTCCCTAGAATTTCCTATAAATAGAATTTCCGTTTTTAATTCGAATTTTTGGATAATTCGAATTTTTTTATGGTCCCTTGGGGTTCGAATTATCCAAGTTCTACTGTATTTAAAATATATAATGCTGACGAGCACCAACAGCGCGAAACACATTCGTGGATGGCTTTTCTTGATTTATCAATAAATTGGGTTGGCCAAATATCACGGAGCAAGCTAAATAAACGTTTAGTTTATTTTTGCTTCACTAGATGGCGCTCTGCCATCTAAAAAGCACATGTGCTCGTGGTCAGGAGATGCCTTCTTTATTTTTAATATATATGTGTAGGAATTGGAAAGGATATAGGTGGTTTTATTTTTAAGTTTACAATTTGAAAAAATAATTCAAAAAGAAATAAGAAGTTAAAAAGTCTTATTCGTCATTTATTATTGTACACACGTCTTCTGCTCTATTTCTCACTTCAATTGAGCCAGCTTCTTCCTAATCAAATCCTACATTTCGTCATTCCTGAACTTCACCTGACTCAGGTAGCTCACTAGGATATTGGATGATCCAAGGTTTGTCAACACTACTGCTTGTCCTGGGTTGATCTTAATTACTTTGTATGGACCAATATACTTGGGGTATAATTCAGACTTTGTAGCAAATTGAGTCTTCTCTAAGTGACAACTAAAGTCTCCTTCATTATAGACAAATTCCTTTTTTCCTTATTGAATGTACTCTTATTTTCTACTTAGATCTTCAATATTTCCTGCTTTGTGGATTTTATCTTTTCTTCTTCAAATGTTAAAGCCAGTTATTTCTCAATCAGTTCTAAAAGACGTAGATATTCTCATCTTTACTCCGACTAAAAGTTCAAGAGGTGCCATTCTAATGCTTCTCTGATGTGTACTGTTTAGAACTAGAGGTCTAGGACTTCATTTGGGATAGCTTCACCTGTTAAATTCATTATGTTATTTTTGGTGTAATTTCAGAGTTGGGTGCTTCATTTTTCTCTTCAGCAAAGAGTTTTCATGAATAAAATCAATTTCCTTGTATATAGACTTCAATTTCCATTATAGATAAAGATGAAGTTTTAAAATTATTGAAAATTGTGTTGGATCTTGATTGTGTAAACACTAGACTTGGGGTGAAGTGGGGTATACATAAAATATATTTGTTTTTTTTGTTCCTCATTTTTTTCTGCAAAATATTACTTAACTAAATGAAGGATATTGCCGTAGGTATAGAATAATATGCAGCCATAGATTTAAAAAGAGAATAAGAGGGTTGGGGAAAATGGAGATTAATATAATTTTATACACAGTAGAACCTCTCTCCTTGTAAAGCACACCTAGTTTGGGGAGCCAAAGTTCCCTTTACTGAGAGGTGTCCTCTTACAAGAGTTATTATTTTTACATGTTAAAACTAAAAATGATCTTTATATAAGCCTATTTAATTATTATAGAATCTCCTTGTTTAAACAGTT
>CP092869.1:31728215-31762651 GCA_030710605.1 Cordylochernes scorpioides | reverse complement strand
CTATACCTTGTAATGCGGCACTTCAGTTAGAACATTGTCCACACGAACTCCACCGAATTCTATACGAATTATCGTATAGAAGAGCTATAGCGGAAAAGGCTATGTT
Source organism: Cordylochernes scorpioides (assembly GCA_030710605.1). Taxonomy (NCBI): domain Eukaryota; kingdom Metazoa; phylum Arthropoda; class Arachnida; order Pseudoscorpiones; family Chernetidae; genus Cordylochernes; species Cordylochernes scorpioides. The sequence goes on along the minus strand of CP092869.1, from coordinate 31,762,545 downwards.
TGTTTGGAGATGAGTATGTTTGATTGTAGTGGGCTATGTCTTGTTGAAGTAGGTTATTTTTGGTTAGAGAAGGCTAATTTTGATTTTCATAATTAAAAATGAGCTATGTTTGGTTAAGATGACTATTGTTGATTGTAGAAGATTTGCATATTAGTTTTGCTTTTGCCATTTTTGAAACAATCAGGTAAATATCCTTTCGACTATTGTTATATAAATAAGAATGATTTGAGATTTCCTGCTTGAATTTAGATCATGTTGAGGATTATACTATGTTAATGCAGTCGTGGTTAAAAATCTTGAAATAAAAATAATAATGGTTTTGATCAGAGGTTGCTTTAATTGAGCTAAGGAATGTATAAAAGACATAATTTCGTAAAAGTACTGCCTGGCTTAAGAATAAAAAAATGAAAAGCTTATTTACATAATGTACAAATGTTTTGAGCCAGCCATCGGGGAAGAACAACAACGAGTTTTTATAGGGGAAGCATGACCTCTGGCGGTCGATTTAACAGAGTATTTATATCTATGAAATATAATTTTTTTTTAAATAGAATAATATTTCAATATAACATATATATATACTAGCCGAATGACCCGGGCAACGCCCGGGTTTTACCCGATTAAATGCTTTTATTCAAATACTATTCGTTACAAATATAAATTGGCGCCGTGGATGTCATTCTTGTGAAACGTCCCGCTCCAAACTTTGTGTCTGAGAAGCGATATTTTTATAAAGAGATGATCTGAAGCCCTGGAGGTTGTAGCTCTGTCGCGCAAACCACTCAGCCTGTCCCCCCGCTGCTCTGCAGTCTCTGAAGCCCTGGAGGTTGTAGCTCTCTCTCGCTTAGCCTTTAGCCGGGCCTCACGCTGCTGTTCTGTCTCTGAAGCCCTGGAGGTTGTAGCTCTCTCTCGCGTAGCCTTTAGCCGGGCCTCACGCTGCTGTTCTGTCTCTGAAGCATGCGAAACACTGAATCTCTCCCGCAGATTAGCAAGTCTACGCTCTCTTTCTATAGGCGTTTCGTTAGCACGTTGTTGTTTCCTTTTTTAGCCTCTGCCTGGCAGTGGCCAAAAGCCTTGCGTTTTTTAGGAGGCATTCAGCTTTCTGAAAAAAAAAACTGTAAAGCAATGATACAACACAATCTGAATTATATATATGTTGCCTAGAAATTGAGTAAAGAGCTTCAGAAAAAGAAAAGGTTAGGCATGAAAATGGTAGTCTTTAAAAATATGTAAAATTTCTGCAAAAGAAGAATACTCCGCATATAAGTTATAAAAAATTCGATATTAAAATAAATAATTGAATGAAAAACTAAATATAATATTTTTTAAACAAAATGTAAATTTTAAAAAGAGGATATATAAATATATTGAATTTAAAGAATAGGTATAAATATCGTACATAGATGGCGCCACGACTTAGGTCATCGGACCATTACTTCGCATTTTCCCTGCTAGAGGCACTACTTTCGAGCTAAAGGGCAAATTTCCACGCATATTTGCAAATAACTCGAAAAATATTCTCTCTCACATCTCAGCCCGTCTCGAAATCAAATCCAAGGGGGTGACCAGCCACGTTTACGTGACTTACGGCATCAAGTGCTCTCTGTGCCATAAGCAAGGCCACAAACGCTCCAACTGCCCCCGGAAGACTAGCGTGCAAGAGGCTAGCCTACTTCTACCAGGGGCTCCCCTGCTGGCCCAAAGAACGCCGGAAGAAGGCAGCCCTCCTCCTCAAATACCATTCAGGCTCTCTCACCAACGACAGCCGCAGGTCCACCATTGACTGCAGCACCAACTCCAGCTACATCATCAACCCCACCTGCTGCACAGACCCAAAATACCGCCGCTGTAGACCCATCCCCTCCTCCACCAAGGCTATCCAGTGGCGTTAAGAAGTCCAAAACATCTTCGCGGGACATGCCTAACATGGCCCTGGAGAACCCAAAGGCCTCTACATCACCAGGCGAGATGAAAAAGGAGAAGACCCAAGTGTCGATTCCCTCATGGGTCTTCGCTCTGTGTGTGCGTCATTGGGAGCGACCTTGCCGTTCGCGAAAATTGCACCGGGGCTAGGCCTGGTGTTGAAAAACCAAGGGGTGCACACAGTAGTACCGCCCCCCCGCCTTCGCGTTGGTTCCCCGCGTAAACCTCAGAACCTCAGAGGTCCTTGATTCGACGGCAGATTCAGGGAGTACTGTGATCAAAGGTTCGAGGGCTAAAGGGGGGGAAGTCCTATTGGAGCTTTAGGACGGGTTTAACTAAGTCCGAACGAGAGGGCTCGGTCAGCAACCTTGCTATGAACTCTCGGAGACGCCTGTGGGTGAGTGGTCAACCCCATTGTAGCCAGACCATACTGGCGGGCGCGAGGGGCCTACCAATGGCCGCTCGATGCATGGAGAATGCATCATTCCTTTTGGCTGTGTGGACCTAGATTACGGCGAAAGCCTGGGATGCAAGGGCCATAGAAGCCTATATCATCCCTGGCTCAGTCTTTGATTGAGCCGAATTTTTATTCTGTCCCTCAGGGACCCCCTTAAAGACCCGGAAACAGCTCAACGATCTCCTCGAGCGAGTTCCCAATGACATATTGGACCAGCCTGAGTTCGAAGGGCTAGAAAGAATCGAGATCTTGGAAGCGCTTGCCACCGTCCCCGGTCTAAAGAAGCTACAGAAGAAGATGGGGGATGAGCACCGCGTTTTTTTGGGTCTGAGATGGAGAATGTGTAGTTAAATAACCCCTTTGAGATACTGGCTAAAAGCCAAGAGGCTGCAAGCTCATGCAAACCTCGTCAAAATCGGCCAAATCTCCGCCGAGGAATCACCAATTGAATCTGAAATGCCTGAAAGTCATTCAGATTCAAAAAATGACAAGCATGCAAATACTAAGCCGGCGACGGACGGCGGACATGCAAATTATTGCCGCAATTGGGCTGATTGCCCGGAACAAGAAGACCAGCTTATCGAGAGACAAGATCTGGGCTTCACCAAAGTGGGCGGCTCCAAGAAGAGGCCGCATGATCCTGACCACGCCAAGTCAAGGACCAAATAGGGCTGCGTTCAGGCACCGGGAATGCCTCTGAACAGCAGCAGGCAGCAGCTACCAAGACCCAGCAAGGTGCACGAGTGCCAGACCACCAGGCAGAAGCAGGCAACCTTCCGAGCAAGGTCGGCAGGCGGGGAAGGCGGACCAGTGTGTCTACCTGGAATTCTGCGCAGACTTCACACAAGAACAATACTTCCGGGCGTTGGAAGCGAAGCTGGGCAAGGAAACCATCTACCAACTAACGAAGATGGAGGGGCACATCCTGGTCGGCCTCTCCAGCGTGCAGCTCGCAGACAAACTAGTAGAGGAGGGTCTCAACATCGAAGACGTCACCCTGCGTGCCTTTCTCCTCAGCAATAGGGCTGAGAGAATCGTACTCGGCAACGTGCTCTTCTTCGTAGAGGACGCTGACCTCGTCACTGCGCTACGGCCCTAGGGAGAGGTCACGTCCATCATCCAGAAGATGATGCAACTAGAGGATTCCTGCTGGGCTGATGCTATTCGGGAGGCTTTTAAAACTCTGCGCGACGGAATAAAGCTCTCCCAGATCCCTGCCCGGCTGGACGTCAAGGCCAAGGGAGTGGTCACGCACGTCTACGTGACCTACGGCATTAAGTGTTCCCTGTGCTACAAGCAGGGATACAAGCGTGCCAACTGTCCCCGCAAGACTGGTCTCCAGGACAAGCTTGTGCTCCCTGTGGATGCTCCTGATGCACGCCTTAAAGCCTGGACCAAACCGCCCTCCACTTCGAACGCCCCTCCCGTTGCAGAAGTACCATCGGCTACTGCTGTGGTCGCAGATCCTCCTCCCAGCGACACAGTGAGAGCAGAAGCGGCGGTCGTCCTGACTCCTCCTACACGGGAAAATCAAAGCGAATCTCTGCCCGAATCTTGTCAAGAAAAGCGCTTTCTGGCTGAGAATCAGATGTACGATCTTCTGAAGAACAAAAAAAGTCTGAATCCATCGCTCGTGCCCAGGAGCTGGGCCTGGAGAGAGAAGAACTCCTTCAGGCAATCCCGCATAATGGGAAAATGGACAGATTGATCAGGAAATCAAACAACGATCAGAGAATGGTCATTGACAACTTGGCCACCGCGCTTATGGGTCTGTCAGGGAACACGAGTAGTACCCTGTATAAAAAGCTATCGCGCGCCAGAAACTCTGCTTACAAGCACAAATGAACTTCCGATTTGCGACCCTGTACACACGCGGCGTCGCCGCTCTTCGTCGGAGAATACAGCTCTGCTGCTTTCTCAAGGAGCATGAAATTGATGTCTGTTTCCTACAGGAGACGAACGTCATATCCCTGGACGACGCAGGAGATCTCTGCCATGGCTACAGCGCTGTCGTTGCACCCACAACGACCAGCGTGGGATCAGGCCTCGCCTGCGTCTTCGCACCTGGGGTTGTTGTTCACCGGCAGCAGATCCTGTGGCCTGGAAAAATTGCAATAATCGACCTCACCGTCCTGGGGGTCTCCATGACGTTCGTCAACACCCACGCATCTCATGCTCCTGAAGAACGATGCCGCCAGCTCCAGATCATCGCAGCTTTGGCGAATAAAGAAGATACGTGGATCCTCGGTGACCTAAACATCTCCGAGGAGTCGGCGAAGGACCTGGCATCGGGTTCAGCAGAAGCCCTCGCGGAGCTTCTGGACCAAGCCGACCTCGTCGACGTCGCCACCTTCTTCGATGCTGCACTGGAACACACCAGGGTTGCTACTATCGGAAGCCGGATCGACGCGCGTCGTCTGGACAGAATCCTATTTCCATCAGGCTTCTGCGACCGCGTACCCAATACCAAACCATCGACTACGCCTACTCGGACCACCGTGCCGTCCTGATCCAAGTAGGAGACCCAGCTCCTATAAGACTTCCCTGCATCGGCAAGCTGCTACGGTCAGACCTATTTTCAGATCGAATGGCAAAGTTCATCGATGAAATATCGGAAGACCTAGCAAATACTTCACCCTCGATGTTATGGGAACACTGGAACAGGATAAAGGCAGAACTAGTCGCGGAGATACGATCACTCGGGCCTGCCGTCGCCGAGTCCGGCGGTGGATATATCGAGAGAGCAAGCCTCTTGCTGAGGCGGAGACTGGAGGACGATACTGCCCGCTCCGACTATCCTTCCTTGTCGGACCTCGGGCGTTCCCTTCGAGCCAGTCGTCGCTCTCCCTCCACCTTCACCGACGATGACGGCAACGCCATCTCCGGGGGCCAGCTTAGGCGTTTCCTTCTGGAGCGCTTAAGCAGTCGCTTCGCTCAGGATCCAAGCTCGGAAGAAGCCATCGCCGACTTCTTCGCTGAAGTGATCCCCTTGGAGTTCGACGAGTGGGACCAGCTCTTTCTCGCCGACATCTACCACGACCAGATAGCGGCATCGATTCACAGCCTGCCAAACGGCCGTGCCTCTGGATGGGACGGATTACTCTGCGAGTTTGCCAAGGCCTTTGAGGATTTCTTCGCCGAAGTCCTTTGGCAAGTCTTCGAGGCTTCTCGACTCCGCGGGGCCCTGCCTTCATCTTCAAGGCGCAGCAAGGTCATCCTGCTGCCGAAATCGCACGGTGGTCCGGGTCTACAGGCATTCCGACCAATCAGCCTACTAACGACCGACTACAGGGTCCTCAGCGGCGTGCTCATGGGCCGTCTACGACGTCATCTGCCAAACCTCGCGCCCGACTGTCAAACCAACGCCGTTCCGGGACGGTCATCCTTCTGGGACATTGCGCAAGTAGCAGACAGCGTCGCCTGGGCAGCGAGACATGACACACCGCTGGCCGTCATCTCCCTAGACCTAAAGTCGGCCTTCGACACCCTGAGCAGGAGCTACCTGTTCGCCCTGCTGGAGAAACTAGGCCTACCATCTATCTGCCTTCCTCGGGTGGATTTACTGTCCTCTACGGGGAAGCAGACGCCTCCATCCGGATCGGAGATGTATACACCAGAGCTTTCCCGCTTCTTAACGGGGTGAGGCAGGGCTGCCGTCTCAGCGCCGCTCTCTTCATCATCGGAATAGGGCCTCTACTACGCCGCCTTGAGAGGATCTTGGGACCGGGGGAGCGTGGTCGCCTATGCGGATGACATCGTACCTTCATCAGGGACGACGCTCAGTTTGAGCTCGTTCCCCTGATCTTCGAAGAGTTCCGCATGGACTCTGGGGTGGCTGTAAACTTCAGCAAGAGCTGCGGGCTCTGGTGCGGTTCCTGGAGGCACCGGACGGATTCTCCTCTGGGGATCTCCTGGACGTCCGAATCACTAAATATTCTGGGCTGCACGATCACCGCCGGGAACACCGTTGCCTCCCTGATGGGGCTGCTAGAGCGAGCCATCGCGAGGTGGTCTCCCTTCGTTCGCGGACAGTCTCTAGTGGGTCGTGCCCGTGCGGCCAACTGCTTGGTCCTGGGTTCCATCTTGCACCACCTCCACGGCTACGTTCCACCTGAAACCACCATCGGCCGGTTGCAGGCGCGGCTGGCGCGCTTCGTGTGGGGTACGAGCCGAGTCTCGTGGCTCCCTGGGGGCATTCTGGCTCGCCCAGCTTCCGAGGGTGGCGTCGGCCTGCTTGACATCTCGGGCCAGCTTCGGCTTGCCTGCCTGAAGGGCGTTCAGGTTTCTCTGCGCGGCGCCGCCAACGGCTACTCTTGGCTGGTCCGTAGCCGGACGTGGATGACATCGCCGGCTCCTGATGTCTGGCTCTCACCGAGGAGAAGGAGGCTGCTGAGTCTTTGGGAATCCGTGTCCAGAATTCTTGAGCTGAACCACCGAATTCTCCATCCTGAGGTCTCTGCGTCTTCGAGGCGACAACAGGTTCCTGCGGCCGCCAGACCTGCTGGCTCCCGACCGCTGGCTTCAGACGACTGTCGGGGACTTCTCAAATGGCGCCCCTGCTCTTGTACGCTCAACGCGGGCTGCGCTGCTGGGATGCGCAGCACCTTGGGATCTTCTGCCAGCGACTCCTGCAGGAAAATGCCAGTCCCAGATATCATGCGGAGTACGAGGCGGAGACCATCGTTCTGAGGGGCTCAACAACGCCCATTACCCGCCTAAACAGCCAGAGCGCGCGCCGGGCACTGGACGCGGCACGGCTCCAGGCCCATCCTACTGCAGAGCTGGCTGCGCGGTAGGATCCTACCGTAGATGTGACCCGTTTCATCTCCTAGGCTGACCTGCGTCGCAATTGCTTCTCGGGGCACGACGCAGATGTCGCTCTACGATTGACCCTACACGCGATGCCACATCCTGACCATCCTGCCTCGAGGCGTGCCAAATGTACCGCCTGTGGGTCCAGCGACGGGTCGCTGACCCACAGATATTGGAGTTGCCGTGCCGTGCGACCCCTGCTCCTGGAGGTGTTCGCCTCCTGCGAAATGCCCCTGGATCTGCAGGCCTGGCTCTTCGGCGTCGGCCTCCATCCCGAGGGAATGAAGATCACAAGTGTGGCGAAGGCTACCATCTACAAGTACCATCTTGGTCTTGAGGTGGGCAACGCCAGCCAACATCTAGACCTGCCCACTCTGTGGGAAAGAACTCTCGCAGTCCACCAGTGGCGGAGTCATTCCCGCGGTTGGCGACACCAATAAATAACTTGTATATATTTTTTATATATGTATATTTGTCAATTATTATATGTATTTACATTTATTCATTCATATATATTTATCATTGCATGATCTTATTTACTCATATTTATGTATTTAACCTTATATAACCATATATGACCGATGTAATAAAAAAGTTTCAATCTCAATTTCTCTCTCTCTCTCTCTCTCTGTAAGAGTATATTAAACATTGATTACAATATTTGTAGACAGACATGGATGTATAAGTTAAATAACAGTTACAAATTAACAAAAAAGAGAGACTTACGAGCGTTATATTCTCTCCCAAAATGTAGAATTATCTTTTAATAAAAATGAACGTTAAAATTGTTTAGTGATGTGGTCCTTGAGGAAATTTATCAATTAAGCGAATTGACACTCCATTTATAATTATTTCTATCTCTATAGATAATTATATTAGTAGGTTGAAAAAGTTGTTCGGGAGCACATAGAAAGTTACAAACAACTTTCCCATTAGAGTCGAAGTCCCGACAATTCAAAGTCACTGAATGGTCAAAATAAAAATATTTTTTTGTTGTTTCATTACTTGAGTATTTTTCATCAACAATGAAAATATATTCATTTTTTCTCTATATTTCTATTTTGTTGGATTATTGGAGTTATCGGGATTTAGGTTGTTGGCAATTTGATCTGTCGGGATTTCGGCTGTCGTTATTTCGAGTTGTCGGGCTACCAGATGTCGAGATTTGGACTCGGCCCCGGGCAGGTCAATTTATAGTTTTAAAAAATAAATATAAATGAAATGGTTTAATTGTTAAAGTGAACCTAGCAACAATTTATGAGGCTAAAAATAATTAAATGGAAAAAATATAAACGCCGAATATGCGAAATCTAATCGTTGTTTCAGAGGTCGCACATGGCGAAGCTCAATAATTTGATCTGATCGGCACAACAACTGCAAGATCTGCTCTCATATTTTAGAGGCCGCACGTTGCTATGTTCAGTGAATTGATTAGGGCGGTACCACAAATGGAAGTTATAACCGGTGCTTCTAGAGGCCGCACGTTGCTATGTTCAGTGAATTGATCAGGGCGGTACCACAAATGGAAGTTATAACCGGTGCTTCTAGAGGCCGCACGTTTCAAATGTTCAGTGAATTGATCAGGGCGGCACCACAAATGGAAGTTATAGCCGGTGCTTCTAGAGGCCGCACGTTTCGAATGTTCAGTGAATTGATCAGGGCGGCACCACAAATGGAAGTTATAGCCGATGCTTCTAGGGGCCGCAAGTTGCGAATGTTCAGTGAATTGATCAGGGCGGCACCACAAATGAAAGTTATAGCCGGTGCTTCTAGAGGCTGAAAGTTGCGAATGTTCAGTGAATTTATCAGGGCGGCACCACAAATGAAAGTTATAGCCGGTGCTTCTAGAGGCCGCACGTTGCGAATGTTCAGTGAATTGATCAGAGCGGCACTTCGCCCCTTCTCAATCATCGGCTTATCATCTCGATCAGCAGTCCATCTGACAGCATTATTCATAGCGAGCCAATACATGCGAGTGGTCACTTACGATCCTGTAGTCGTCCTCTCAAGCAATCCATGACTCCTTGCTTCCTCATATCTAGCAGCAAGTACTTCCCGCCTTGCTGATTGTCACCTACAATCAGGCGACCCACACTCGAGTAGGCATCCCTCCGTAATTATCGTGGCAATCAGATAATAGGCCAATCTTACTCTTTTCGGCAACAATGTTTGCCGATCTTACTAAGAGCTACAGCGCACAACGATGGGACCACCTGCGCTCCTGCTGGCGTTCCCGCACACAAAATTGATGCTATCAGATAACACAGGTCTACAAAATTTTAAAAAGTTTTTGATGTTTGAGCATTTAGAATGTTTTTTGGGTAATCCAATGGCGCTGATTCCGAATCTGCTCTTAGTTTTTCTGTATGTCATCAAAATCTATAGGTAGTGACCAAAAAGTGTATTTCACCGAAATAATCCCTATATATAGTCACGACCGTCTTTCCTCATCGGCCTCTGTCACGGATGCGCGCACAGGGAGGTCACGTGCTCGCCGGCAGCCAATAAAAATTAAAAAAAAAATAAAAACTCCCTCGAGCCGGATTTGAACCAGCGACCTAAGGATCACCATTGTAACATCTCCAGTACTCCGCTCTGCCAACTGAGCTATCGAGGGATACAAACTGTATGAATAAGTTTACCTTATAAAGTCAACTAATCCTATTTCTACACAAAATGTACTCATACATATATTATATTATCCCTATATATAGTCACGACCGTCTTTCCTCATCGGCCTCAGTCACGGATGCGCGCGCACAGGGAGGTCACGTGCTCGCCGGCTCCCTCGAGCCGGATTTGAACCAGCGACCTAAGGATCACCGTTGTAACATCTACAGTCGGGTAAAACACGGGCGTTGCCCGGGTCATTCGGCTAGACTATATATATATAAAAATGAATGTCTGTCTGTGTGTGTGTGTGTGTACTCTATAGATTCAAAAACCGTACATCCAATCGCCGTGAAATTTTGGGATATTATTAGGCATATCCCCGGAAAGGTTTTCGAAAAATAATTTCTTGAATATCTTTAATATCCTTAGAGTTATTTTCAGATTTGTAGCTTTAACTCGCAAGCAGCGCCACCTTGCGACGGAGATAGGCTTAGGTCTGCCCCCCCCCCCCCTGTCGAAAAAATGTATTCGTCCGGCCGCCGGCCGGTTGGACAGTCCAAGTTCCCACCGACCAATCAGAGGGATCAAGAGGTCCTGGCGCGCGGGGGCAGAGTTGGTGACACAGCTGTGCCAAGTAGACAAGAAAAAAGCCTCGCGGGTGACCTCCGGGAACTACGTCCATCTTCCATAAACGACCATGATTTTATTCAACTTATCGAGTATTTTTCAAGGGACCGGGAAAAAATGTTCACTAGATAAAATGATGATTTTGTAATGTAGAAAATTAGGAAAGACAAAATTCAGGATGACACGGCACACAGGGACCGGGAAAAAATGATCACTTTATCGAGAGATTCAAATTTACGAGTTTCAATTATCGAAATTAACTTATCGAGTATTTTTTAAGGGACCGGGAAAAAATGTTCACTAGATAAAACGATTATTTTGTAATGTAGAAAATTAGGAAATACAAAATTCAGGATGACACAGCACACAGGGACCGGGAAAAAATGATCACTTTATCGAGAGATTCAAATTTACGAGTTTCAAATTATCAAAATATATCTATTATAATTTTTATATGTTTATAGAGAATTGTTTTAACAAATGTTCGTTATACAAACCTTTACTCGGGTAAAACCCGGGCGAAGCCGGGTACATCCGCTAGTATTTTCATAAAGAAAACTGCCAAGTCATCATGATTACTTCATAATTTTTACAATCATCACATCTCAAAGTTCTTCTAAAACCTACGCCATTAACTTCATATAAAAATAAAATTTTAAATATTAAAATGAATAAATCACTTCCAAACATGGTATAACATCACTTCTAATTTATAATTGTCAAAAATTAAATAAGTATTTAAATTTTTAGTGAAAATATATATTTATTCACACAGATTAAATTTAATAAAAAAATTTATTTCAAGCATCATTCACTTAAAAGCTATGCCATCAACTTTATGTAAAATACAATTTTATCCAGCATCCCTAGAAAATATCCCAAGAAAGAAATCTGCCTGGCAACACCTCATTAATTGGACTTCCACTGGCATTGTACATAAATCCAAGAAGACTTAGGTCAGAAGGACATCCCGGGTAGTTGGCGACTTCTGTACGCTCCAGGAACCTGGGTTACTTAAATAAATAATAATAAATACAATTTTAACACATTAATAAACTCACTTCCAGACATGGTTTCCAAAAGAAGATCCTGCAAAAACGACTCAAATATTTTCTGTTATATATGTGGTGAATATACTGTAAAAGCGCAAAGAAATGCAATAACAGACTTTGTAAAGCGGGCGTACTTCACATATTTTTGTATAAAATTAGGAGACCAGGACAAGACATGGGCTCCACATGTAAGCAGTTTGTAAAGGCTCTAGATAAAGATGGAAAATGCTTCAAATATTATATGTCGTTTTTTTCCCACATATTAACCTAGAAAAGATAAAAGCAGGAGTTTTTAACGGACCTCAAATCAAGATGCTCCTGAATGACAATTTTTTCTAATAACCATGAATGGAATTGAAGAAGCATCATGGTCAAGCTTTAAGGCTGTAGTGCATGAATTTTTAGGTAATAGAAGAGACGACAATTACAAAGAGCTTGTCCAAAATATGCTTAAAATCTATGAATATTTGGGTGTAAATATGAGTTAAGGTTCACTACTTGCATAGTCACCTGGACAAATTCCCTGATAATATCGGTGCATATAGTGATGAGCACGGCGAGCGAATCCATCAAGACATGAAAGTGATGGAAGAGAGATATCAAGGTGTCTGGGACTGCCACATGATGGAAGATTACTGCTGGAATCTGTCCCGCGACCTGCCAGAATACACTAATAAGAGAAAATCAATAAGGTTGAAATTCATGAAGGATTGACTGTATCATTTTACATTTTTTGTATAGATTCGGTTTTCTTATACTACAGTAAATAAAGTACCTTTTGGTATGACGTTCTCAGTTTTTATTTGCGTTCAATGTGTTTTTCGTTCTGCTTATATGGACTGATGTACCACATTGTGGCCTAAATATGTATATGTTATATCTCTTAAAATTGATGAGATACATAAAACTAACATTATATTCGTGATCAGCACCTGAAATTAAGTCAGAAACTGATGCATTATCAAAAACATATTTTTAAGTGTAGACCAGTGTAATCGGCCCCTCAAAGCGCAACCCACAATAACCTCAACCCATTTTTGCCCCTACTCTCATCCACCATATTATTATCACTTCTTGCAAGCGTGAAGTGTTGTACTATACTTTCCCTCGAACCTCTTAATCCAATTTCAGATCGAATTTCTTTCGTTCTCGTGTATGTCTAAGGGTGAGCTACCAGGGCGGGGCGGGAGTTTCCCTAGAAGCCCCACAGTGTTGTCGACAATTTACCCTTCACCATGATGCCGAAACTGCTGAGAATAAGTACCCAACTTCCATCAGCCACCAGGGACTGAATACGTTTGCTTCATCTAGAGTCCCATTTCACAAGACTCAACATATGTTACAACTCAATTTCCATTTCAAATATTACTTTCATTTTTGGAACTCCGTTTCCGCAGAAATAGTAGTTCTTTCCTGCTCGTTCTTCCGCGGGGGAAGGGCCGCTGAAGCACCCAGAAGTACCATTCCCACAAATTCAGAATAAGCCAAAAACAAGTTCTTATCATCGCCTTGCATGGTGAGGGATCCATGCCAGGCAAATATTACCGTCTTATGCCTCGCTTGATCGGCAGGACGACCGGTTCAAGGAGACTGTAAATATAAAAGTAATATTAAAGTCAATAATAATCAGTAGCCAAGTTGGCGCATATATAAACAAAAGGAATAACTCTTTTGCATAACACTTATATATTTGCCTTATTCATGACATGAATCCTGCCAAGAAGAAAAAGAAGGCCTACAAGCCTACAACCCGCATCGTGAACGTCGCCGACCTGGAGAGGGAAGATGAGATAGTGATCTCACGCAACTGCAGCATCCTGAGCTCCATTGGCCATCCTGCCCTGAAATCCCTGCATGAGGACCTGATACGCTACATCGCCTCGCGGACTGAAATGATCAAGGCCCTCGCTACCAATGTAGAGAACCTCACTGACACCCTCGAGTCCTTCGCAGAGTTGGACGAAATTGAGGAGGCCAACAAGCCCAAGACTGCTTGCCGCGGCACTCAAACCTGCCCTGCTCCTTCCTGCAATGAAACCAGCTCCCAGACTGACCCAATCAAGCCCGCCACTCCTGCTGCTCTCCCTGCCAAGAAGCCTGCCTCCTCCCTGCCTGCTCCTGCTCCAACCAAAAGGAAGCAGTCTGAAGCTCCCAACCCGCCTGCAAAGAGGACAAACCTGAATGGTCCTTCAAAATCTGTGCCTTCCCACGTCTCCAAGCCTGCGGCCGCCCAAGTGATCCTTCATGGAGAAAAATCGGCGGCCCACACAGTGGTCATCTCAGATGACCCACAGGCTGACCCAAGGGAGATGCTGAAAACAGTCCGCGCTGCTCACACTCTCCCCCAAGGCGTTTGGGCCTCCCTGCGCACCAAGGGGAAGCTGGTCCTCCATTCCAGCAATCCTGACACCATCCCTGAGGTTACAACCTCCCTGGCCAGCAAGTTGAATGGAATGAAGGTCCGCCAGCAGAAGGAGATCCTGCCACGGATCTGCCTCTTCAAAGTGGATGAGGAGACATCCAACTCCACAATTGAGGAGACCTTCCTGGAAACCGCTGCTGTTAGAAAACTTCCTGGGGACAAGGTGGTGCGCGTGGCGCACCGTTCTGCACCCAGAAACGGGACCTGCACCGCCTTCATCGAGGTGGACCTCAAGACCTTTAGAGCCCTGGGCGTTCGCGGGAGGATCATGGTGGATGGAGTAATCCTCAACTTCGAGGAGTCCATCCGCGCCCGCGTCTGCTTCCGCTGTTGTGGCTTCGGCCACAACTCTGCCCAATGCACCAGAGCTCCTAAGTGCTTCCACTGCGGTGAAGACGGCCATGAAGGCCGAACCTGCCCATCCATTGCTGACCAGCGCACCTCCAAATGTGCCAACTGCTGCTCCCAGGGCCTTCCTGACAAGCACGAGGCGAGAGCCTCAAGCTGCCCCATCCTGAAATCTAGGGCCCTCAAGTTCTAGGCTTCAAGGACCTTCTGCCTCCATTATCATCTGCCACTTCTCCTGGATTCCTGGCCTATTCAACGCACCCGCCTCACTGCACCCTGGCGCTATTCCCCTGCTTGCCCAACGTTTCTACCACCCCTGCGAGACATCTCCTGCTTCCACATCCTAGGGTCCCTTGCCACCTGACATCGATTTTGGGCTCAAAAATCATAACTTTTGGTTAGTAGCCCGTAAATAAAGATATTTTCTCTTTTGCATAAGCATTCAACGTCACTTGTATTAGTCGGCATACATGAATCCTGCCAAGAAGAAAAAGATGGCCTACAAGCCCATCGTGAACGTCGCCGACCTGGAGAGGGAAGATGAGATGGTGATCTCACGCAACTGCAGTATCCTGAGCTCCATTGGCCATCCTGCCCTGAAATCCCTGCATGAGGACCTGATCCGCTACATCGCCTCGCGGACTGAAATGATCAAGGCCCTCGCTACCAAAGTAGAGAACCTCACTGACACCCTCGAATCCTTCGCAGAGTTGGACGAAATTGAGGAGGCCAACAAGCCCAAGACTGCTTGCCGCGGTACGCAAACCTGCCCTGCTCCTTCCTGCAAGGAAACCAGCTCCCAGACTGACCCAATCAAGCCCGCCACTCCTGCTCCTGCTGCTCTCCCTGCCAAGAAGCCTGCCTCCACCTTGCCTGCTCCAACCAAAAGGAAGCAGTCTGAGGCTCCCAACCCGCCTGCAAAGAGGACAAACCTGAATGGTCCTTCAAAATCTGCGCCTTCCCGCCTATCCAAGCCTGCGGCCGCCCAAGTGATCCTCCATGGAGAAAAATCGGCGGCCCACACAGTGGTCATCTCTGATGACCCACAGGCTGACCCAAGGGAGATGCTAAAAGCTGTCCGCGCTGCCCACACTCTCCCCCAAGGCGTTTGGGCCTCCCTGCACACCAAGGGGAAGCTGGTCCTCCACTCCAGTAATCCTGACACCATCCCTGAGGTGACAACCTCCCTGGCCAGCAAGTTGAATGGAATGAAGGTCCGCCAGCAGAAGGAGATCCTGCCACGGATCTGCCTCTTCAAAGTGGATGAGGAGACATCCAACTCCACAATTGAGGAGACCTTCCTGGAAACCGCTGCTGTTAGAAAACTTCCTGGGGACAAGGTGGTGCGCGTGGCGCACCGTTCTGCACCCAGAAGCGGGACCTGCACCGCCTTCATCGAGGTGGACCTCAAGACCTTTAGAGCCCTGGGCGTTCACGGGAGAATCGTGGTTGATGGAGTAATCCTCAACTTCGAGGAGTCCATCCGCGCCCGCGTCTGCTGTTGTGGCTTCGGCCACAACTCTGCCCAATGCTCCAGAGCTCCTAAGTGCTTCCACTGCGGTCAAGACGGCCATGAAGGCCGCGCCTGCCCATCCATTGCTAACCAGCGCACCTCCAAATGTGCCAACTGCTGCTCCAAGGGCCTTCCTGACAAGCACGAGGCGAGAGCCTCAAGCTGCCCCATCCTGAAGTCTAGGGCCCTCAAGTTCTAGGCTTAAAGGACCTTCTGCCTCCAATTCCATCTGCCACTTCTACTGGATCCTGGCCAATTCAATGCTCCTGCCTCACTGCACCTTGGCGCTGTTCCCCTGCGTGCCCAACGTTTCCACCACCCCTGCGACACATCTCCTGCCGCCAGATCCTAGGGTCCCTTGCCACCTGACATCGCGCTTGGGCTCAAAAATCATTACCTTTGGTTAGTAGCCCGTAAAACCATATTTTCTCTTTTGCATAAATATATGTTGTTTAGTTTGTAATACAATAAATACATTAAGTTTTAGTCTGCTTAATGTTGTTGTTAGTTTTTTAATTAACTACGAAGACAAGTTAATGTCACAGAGACCATCCCCATCTTGCTTATCGTCAGGTGGGACAACCCTGACTAGGTAAGCTGCCAGTATTGGCCGACCACCAAGAGCCTTGGATTGTGTCGTTTCCCAGGGTGGGCCACGTGGAGGCTACTGGTCAGCACATGCAGGTGCTCCAAGTACGGCAGAGTGTGCTGAGTGTTGGAGCGTCCTCAGGATAAGCCCAGGCCTGCTTTCACAATTATTTGGCTCAGCACACCAACTAACCTCTGACCAGTAAATGGCCAGGACCCGTCGTGACCGACAACACTATCAATTTAAACAATGAATTTCTCTAAAAACGGTCAGAATATGTAAAACGAGATAGAACGAATCAAGAATCTGAAAAAGAATTCAAATGCCAAAGGTGTGGAAAGTCCCACAGAGCAAAAAATTGTCCTGCATGGGGTAAAAGATGCTCCAAATGCAAAAAGATGAATCATTTTGCAGCTTTCTGTAAAAGTTCAGCTATCAGAAGTCTGAATGATGAAACAGAAGAAACTGAATGGTCAATACATGAAGCAAAAGTAGTCCATACTTTGGAATGGAAAAAATCCATCATAGTGAATGGAAAGGAAATATGTTTCAAGTTGGACTCTGGAGCAGAAGTAAATGTTTTGCCCTACACATTCACCAGACAAATGAAAGGTTTGGAAATATTTCAGACTAACCGAAAGCTAACATCGTATACAGGACATGAAATCAAGATAAAAGGAATTGCCACACTAAATTGCAAAACTAAAAATAAGACTGAAAGTCTAGAATTTTTCATTGCTGATGGATACTATCAACCAATTTTAGGAATAGAAGCTATTGAAAAGCTTTCACTAATTAAGAAATGTGATGCTGTCCAAATACAGCAGAACAATTCAGCAAAAGATATTTTGAACAGGCACAAAAATATATTTGAAGGCATAGGAAGACTGCCAATTGAACACAAGATTAGACTAAAAGAAAATGCAACTCCAGTTATTGCTCCAAGCAGAAAAATTCCTTTTTCCATTAGAGAAAAAGTTAAAGCAGAATTGGAACGGATGGAAAAACTTGACATTATTGAAAAAGTTGAAGAACCAAGCGAATGGACACACCCTATTGTAGTGGTACAAAAACCTTCTGGAGATGTCAGAATTTGCATGGACCCCAGGGAACTGAACAAATATGTTCAGAGAGAGCGCTATATTCTGCCAACAGCTGAAACAATATTTTCTGAACTGAAAGGTGCTACAGTTTTCTCTGTATTTGATGCATCATCAGCTTTCTGGCAAGTCCCATTAGACAAAGAAAGCACCAACCTGTGCACCATTGCGACTCCCTTTGGAAGATTCCGGTTCAAGCGACTTCCCTATGGATTGAACAGTGCATCAGAAGTATTCCAGCGATGCATAAACAATATTCTTTCAGGTCTCCAGGGAACTGCTTGCTATATGGATGACATCTTGATCTATGGAAGCACAATGGAAGAGCACAACCAAAACCTTGAAACAGTTCTTCGAAGGTTGGAAGAAAATAATGTCAAGCTCAATGCTAAGAAGCAGCAGATAGCTGTCGACAAAGTAAATTTCTTAGGCCACATAATCAGTCGAGATGGAATAGCCATTCAAGCTTCAAGAGCAGAGGCAATACAAAAGTTGAAAAGACCTGAGAACAAGACTGAAGTCCAAAGATTCTTAGGTATGGTAACGTACCTTGGCAAATTCATTCCTAATCTGTCTGACAAGACTGCACCTCTAAGGAAATTGATAAGCAACAAGAGTGAATGGAAATTTGGAGGCGAAGAAAATGATTGTTTTGAAAAACTCAAGAATATGGTTTCGAATGCTCCAATATTGACATTTTTTGACCCAACCAAGCCAATCACCATTTCATCTGATGCAAGCCAATATGGTATTGGTACAGTGCTCATGCAAGGGGGACAAGCAATTGAGTATGCGTCCTTCAGCCTGAATGCAACTCAAAGAAAATACGCACAGATAGAGAAAGAACTTTTGGCTATAGTCTTTGGATGTGAACGCTTCCAGTACTATATTTGGGGAAATGATGTTATTGTGGAAACTGACCACAAACCTCTCCTGAGTATTGTTAAGAAACCTTTAGAAAAGCTTTCCCCAAGACTGCAAAGAATGGTCTTACGTCTCATGAGATTTCAAATATCTTTGAAGTTCACACCAGGGAAAAACATGTTTGTAGCTGACCATCTGTCTAGAGATCCATTAAAAGATGAGGTGGACACAAGCTATTTAGAAGGTCAAACTGAATCAGTGCACATGTTGCTGGTTACCACAGATGAAAAAATAAAGAGACTACAAAAGGAAACTCATGGGGACCACACCTTGATACAACTAATAGAGTATGCGAAGAATGGATGGCCGAAATATAAAACTAAGGTCTGTGATGAAGCAAAACCCTACTGGCAATTTCAAGATGAAATTCATGTGAGTGACGGAATTGTTTACAAAGGAAATTGCATCATGGTGCCATCGACTCTTCGAAAAGAAATCCTGCAGGTTGTTCATTCATCACACCAGGGCATAGCAGCTTCCAAAGAAAAAGCAAGATCAGCATTTTACTGGCCCGGCATGATAACACAAGTAGAAAATGAAGTGGAAAAGTGCAGAACATGTCAGGAATATT
Source organism: Cordylochernes scorpioides (assembly GCA_030710605.1). Taxonomy (NCBI): domain Eukaryota; kingdom Metazoa; phylum Arthropoda; class Arachnida; order Pseudoscorpiones; family Chernetidae; genus Cordylochernes; species Cordylochernes scorpioides. The sequence continues at coordinate 31,743,594 of CP092869.1, read as the reverse complement.
CAAGAAAGAATCCTGAGGAGTCAAGAATAGCTCATGAAATCCCTGAATTTCCATGGGAAAAAATTGCTGTAGATTTCATGGAGGTGAGTGGAACCAGTTCCATCTTGGTTGTCGATTACCACTCAAAGTTTGTTGAAATCCGGAAATTATCAAGCAAAAGAGAAACCGAAACCATCCTGCAGTTGAAAACCATTTTCAGGACTCATGGAATTCCAAGAACTCTAGTTTCGGATAATGGACCCCCTTTTAACTCTACTGGATTCAAAAATTTTGCTCAGAAATATGAATTCAAACACCAAACCTCCAGTCCCAAATATCCAAGATCTAATGGACAAGTTGAGAGGACAATTCAAACCATCAAAGGACTGATAATTAAAGCTGTGAAGTCAGGAAGAGATCCCAATCTGGCTTTGATGGAGTTCAACAACACACCTAAGTATGACTTGCCATCTCCGACCCAAATGCTTATGGGAAGATCTGTGAGAACTCTTTCGACATACACCCGACAACAGTTGAAACCACTGTTTGACACAACAAAGAATTATCAAAAATTGAGAGACCATCAACAAAAGTATGCAGGAAGTCCAAAGAGAATTTTGAGACCTTTGGAAGTAGGAGACAACATCATGTTGCAGGAAAGTCATAGAAAATGGGTTCCGGCAACAGTGACCGCAAAGCATGAAACTCCACGCTCATATATGGTGAAAACACCAAGTGGTTCTGAATACCGCAGGAACAGGTCTCACCTTAGACCGAGAAAGTTCAGTGTAGAAGATTCTGCCCCAACAAGTCAAAGTCCAAGCATTCCTGGATCTCAAGCAGGGACAGCCATGGATGACAACATACAAGATCACGGAAGACCCACTTCAGAAAACAGAAGAGCATATGATCCAAGGGAGGACATTGCCAAGAAAGGTGAAGAATCATCTACTTCTCCTAGTGTGCGAACCCGCAGTGGTAGAACAGTGAGAAAACCTTTGCGTTATAGAGACTAGGAGAACTGCAATCCTTTTTTATTTTTGTTTAAAGGAAACATGTTATGATTGATCCGGCAACACTGCCGACTCGACTGGTAAACACTCTTAGATATATAACCATGTTATAATAAATAGATGTTAATAAATAAATACTTAGTTCAGTTGCATTCTGCGTGATCAAATAGACACAAGAACAACATAAACAACATTCACCAGAGTAGACTGACTTTTAGACATGACCTAAGGAGATGAGCACCACCACGTTGAATCTCGTACATTAAATCTGTACAAAGAGTCACAAACTAATTTTGACATGCATGTGCTAATGCTCTTGTAGGACCATAGGTTTGTCAAAAATGATTTTTTGTACCCCCTCTCTAAAATCACACCAGTTGAATCAAGTAGATAAATAAAAATGAGGGCTTTGTTGATCAGTGTTGAGTTCTCTCACTTTAACATTCCTATACTGTAAATTCAGTCTAAGTGTTTTTTAAATGCTCTTGGTGTCTCCTCTATTTTTTAGCTACATATGTTCATTGAATCAATAGAGAACTGAGAGTAATACTCTGAAAAATTAACCTTCTGAACTGTAAAGAGCTAAAGTAAATTATAGAGCAGTATTTGTGGAGGATGATTCTATTTTAAGGGGGAAAATATATTTTCTAGAGAGAGCAATGAATAGATTAAGACATTTTGGTGAACCTTGTACGACACCATTCGCGAGCTTGGGACCAAAGCTTTCAGTTTGCAGAAAGGATGTCTTACAACCTTGCGATCCTGAACTTATGTTAAACAAGCCGGGCTCTCCAAGCTGGAAGCTGAATGGACCTAGAGCAGATGCTATGTTTATCTACGAGTTTACTCTGAAGATCAAGCTCAAGGATCAATGAGTGTGATCCAACATGCCTAGTGGCACCCAACTATGGTGAGAACAGTATCTTCAACCAGCTCCCTGAGCTGACACCACTGTTGGGGTAGGAACACATGCAGCAAGTTCTCTCTGTCATTTAGAGCTTCTAAAACATCTGAATGAAAACTTTCATCCCTTAGAGCCTTACATTTAATATGATAAATATTTAAAGGTCAAGAATTTTAAGATGGGGCTTAATGAAACTATGGAGATTAGGTAGAAATTTTCAAACAAATTTTCTTTGAGCAGAGTTCTTCACCTCAAAACAAAAGTCCTGCCTGAGTAACATAAGAAAACAAAAGCGCAAAAAAAATTTCTACCATCAACATAATGTAAAATTTGGATTGTAGAGAAAATTCACATTTATAAATACCAAATAAAAATTGGATTTGGTCTTATTACCTTGTTTTATAATCTACTAGACGGGTGACCCGGGCTTCGCCCTGGGATTGACCCGTGTGCATATCTACCCAAGTGATATATATTTAGATAAGATTTTTTTATAATTGTTTGTTAATAGCATTATCTATTTGTTTGCATCAGCATAATTTAATCTAATCTTTGATAGAGGGTGCTGTTCGTGAGCTAAGTAGAATAATTTGAATATATAGTTTTAATAATTGATTTATATATTTTTTAAAATAGCCTATCATCTTCCCCGTATTATTTTACCTATGTATGGAAATTTTGGTTTGAATTAGTGAACTACTGTGAATTTGTATACCGGACATGCAAACAAACAAACATACAAACATTGATTTTTATATATATAGAAGATAATCCAAATTGTGCCTTATCAAACACCAAATAAGTTTTCCATATATGTGACCTTTTTGGTAATGGCACACACACATACACAGTATTGGATAAGTTCTGTTTGTCCTAGATAAAATAACCTCTCAAATTTTACAGACAGATGACCAAATTACTATCTCTGTTGTGGCATTAATGTTCAAAAATTAATATGAAGAAAGCCTCTTGAATTGATATTTATTGAACCAAAAAGGTTCAGAATTCAAAGTTATCTACAAATTTATATACATTGAATTGACTTGAAGAATTCAATCCATTCAAAACAGATTCTTATCTAGAATGTATTATCAAAGTATATTTTCATAGATATTTATATTGAATTTTGATATATTTTCAAATATTTCATATTAATGAAAGATTGAATTCATAGAAATTTGTAAATAACAAAACCCCATCATTAATTCGTTCAAAGATAGAATGGCTTGAATAATATTGATAAGGATTTTAAAAATATATTCCACTACAGTTATAAAGGCTTAGAGAGGGGCTGGTAGAGAAGTTATTTTGCTTCATGAGGTTTGTTGAACTCAAGAATCATCAAATACTTTCCTTAATTCTTCTTTTTAGAATTCAGTCCTGAGCTTGAAGAGTCGGTGGACGAGTGGTTAAAACCCTCGATTCCCAACAGCCATGAACCGGATTTGAATCCCGCATTGTACACTTTTTTCTGTGAAGAATCTGTTCATAGTTCTGATGTAAATAACATAAGACAGGTTGCTCTTTTTGAGTGGTACCTAATAAAGTTATTTTGGAACAGTCCTGAGCTTCTTCAAGTAGTTGTCCAATGGAACTCAACTTCTCAAAGAACTTCAGGATCTGAATGCTGACTGCTTGATTCTGACCATGTTTAACAGTCATGTCTGAGCCCCTAAATGTGTTGACTAGCCTATATTAATAGCATTAATGTATAGGCATAAAAATATTTTATTGTAATCAATTTTATTCAACCTGTCTTGCGAGTGCAGGAACCAAATGGAAACTCCCAAGAGAGGTTTTACTGTAGTGTTCTGATAAAGGCAACATATCACTTACTTGGGTGTTTACCTTGTAAATTTGATGAAGACACTGATTACTAAAACTTGTGAGATTCTTTATTATTCATTTGGTGCCGGGTTATGGGCAGAAGCAATAAATTATACAAACAAAATAATATACAAAACTATCTCAATGGACCACGCAAGGCTAAAAACCATTTTTTTTCTCCCAACCCAAACCTCTCGTAGTTTGTTTTTTTTTAGAAAAGTTTATAGACAGAGATAGCATAGTATATAATACAAGATTGTCAGTCTGGCCTGTGTGTTTGTATGTGTACCGAAACATTTCAAAATTTTACACAAAAAAAAAAAAAAAATCTTAAAGGCTGAAAACATTTTTAAAAAGCTTGTTATAAAAAAAATGGTCGCAAGCTAACAAGAACAAAATAAGTGAACTGTAAGATATTTAATAGCAACATCATATATAAGGCTAAATTGATATTTGCCGAATACATAGGTCACCAAGTACTCTAGGTCTGATGTAATTTATTGCCATTTGTACTTATATTGTTCATATATTTAGGATGGAAAATGGATATTTGGAGAGGGAGAAAGATTTCTCAATTAAAAAAAGGTTTTTTGTGCAAATCTTTTATTGTCCTTGTGTCTCCCTCCCTCTTCAAACTATAGAATATAACTGGTGGAATCTACTAGCCACTGTCTTTTTGATAGTTTCAATGGATGAATATCTACATTTTTCCTAAGGCTGAATCTCGCCAATATTTAAACTCAGAGTTTTCTCTTTTTTTTTGTTACAAAATATAAGGTGCATATTTGACAGTTCAACTTACAATATTCTCAAAAGTATAATGAAACTGAAAACATATATATATATATTGATACAAGACTAGAAATTTTAGAGCGGGACGGATATTTTTTTTAGAAAAAAAAAAGCTATCTGCCAAAATTTGCATAGTCGAAAAAAAAATAATGTGGAAAAAAAAAAAGATATTATTAGAAACAAAAACTTTGTCAGTGGGATGAGTATTCAAGCAAAAATATTTTCACAAAAATGTTTTTTTTTTTCATTGATAAATGATATGAATTCTTTTCTTCAATTTATGTATATTTATATAAAAAATAAATGAGGCTTCTTTATACAATTGCCTTTTTTTTTTTAGAATCCTTTATAAAAGTTCTTTATTCTTTTTAATTGTGCCATCTTGCCAAATATTTTTAATATAGCCATATCAAATTTAAAAAAAAAAAAAATTAATCACAAAAATTTGCATTGCTTTAAATGTATCCTCTGTAAATATGTATGTATATTGTAAAAGATAGAAGAGGAATATAAGGTGATGTTTTACATACAGGGTGGTGGTTACATTTACCAATCAAAAAATTTGAAATCTTTTGCAACAAATGCAAGTGCAGTAGAATCTCACCTAGCTACTCTGTAGGTTGCTACAGGTTAATAAGACCTAATCCAAATAGATTAATAGTGTGTAACAGCGTTATTACTGAAATGTCACACACACTATCTGGATTAGGTCTTATAAGAAAATAATCTATGATCCAAATTGTGCTTTATCATACTCTGTAGGTTGATGCCAGAATCAGAGGACTTACAGGAGACAGTGCTAACACACCTGTAGGTAATCCAAGAAAGAGCCAAAGATCTTTCTATTCCTCATCTTAAGTATCAATAAATACAAATTTAATTAATTACTATCTTGAAACCTTCCCAAAAAAATATTAAAGTTAACTTCAGCCAATGCCAAAAAAAAAAAGCCGTATAAAAATAGATAATAAATTTACTACTATTTGTACAGAATAAAATACATGCTAAAACAATGTATTTTTTTTTAAACATTGAATAAGGGTACTATGGAATGGAATAAAAAAATTGGAATATGTAATATATAAATAAAATGAAATAAATTTTCAAAAAAAAACTTGAACATTACTTCAAATAAATCTCCCCATATAACACATCATCTTGAATTTGGCACAAAAAAAAAAAGAGGGGGAGGTAAATAGATTCTATATTACTTTTAAAGACCCAAATATTATGAATTAAATAGGAAAAACGGCAAGACTTACAAAGTAGTTGTTGACATGTGGGAAATTCCTTCTTTAATTCCTACAATTATTTATAAATACTGGGTGCAAAGAATGGTTCCAGCAGTCTTTCCAGAATTGTTTCCCCACTATGTATCAAACAAGTACCAAACCCCATTTTGATAAAAACACATTTATCTGACGGAAAGAAAGAAAAAAACACTTACATATTTAATTATATATAAAAATGAGTGTATCCGGATCTATAAAAGAAAAAAAAAAAATTTCTTTTACAGATCAAAGTATATACCCTTTTTAAATAATTCAATGGATTGCCTCTTTTAACCTCGAAGGAGAGTAAAAAATTCAAATACAATGCTCCTATTTCTAGCAATATTTTCCTCTGGTCCCAAATTACATTTGTATTGAAAATATCCTTCAGACAATGCAAGGCCCCAGATTACTCTTATATACTGGATATCAAAGAAATATATTCCCACATGCTACCTTGTGCTTTATCAATGGGTACCTACTCAAGTTGATTGAAGTAATCAGAGAACCAAACATACTTATATTGTATACACCTCTACAACTGGTATTTCAGTTGAAAGAACTTTTACACAAATAGGAGAAGTATCCCCAGGAGATAAATAATAGTAAAAAAAAAAAATTATATTTTCCATATATATGGCTATCTCAGATACTATAGATAATAATTTTGAAAAATAATAATTATACATCAATTTTTTTCATGAAAACTATATTGAGCAATTAAAATAGACAGTTCTATATAAAGATGGCTACTAGATCTATTTACAACATAAACAGTCACACACCTGTATGACAGATTCCACAATTTAAAGTTATGTAACTGAGACCAATCAGATAAGAAATTACTACTACTGTGCTCTCTGTATAGGGTCGGAAATATATTTATTACCTTTCATTTATCATGTGTTGGCACTTCACCAGCCCCAAGTTTCACAAAGAGACCTACAATATATATGTGTTATGATATATTAGTAAAAATAATTGATTTTTAGGAAGGTTTCTCTTACTAAGTGCAGTCGTTTGATAAAAAGTTGAAACATATTTATTTATTTATTATCAAATAGTTCATTTTGTTAACTCTTGAACAAAATAAATAAAATCTCACAGTTAATATAGAATTTGTTAAGTTAATCCTATATTTATGATAAATTAATGATAATTGTTTATATCTAAAGCTCTTATGAACTAATTTAACACATATTTTCATAAATGGCGTCTTTAAAATTATATAACATATATATATATATATATATATATAGCATGTGTGTATTTGCAAAACATTGGAGTGATGAAGTGCTAGCAAATGCAAGCTTGCCACTTTATACCTCTAATAGAAAAGAAACATGTATGATTCTCCTTCAAACTTGAGGTTGAAATGAAGTGAGTCTCCTCCTATCAAAATCTAGGAAATGGGGAGGAGCTGACTCAAGTTGGCTGGTTCAAATATAGTGGAGGTGGTGTTACTTAGATGTGGAGTTTTTAACATGCTTGAATTATAGTTATTTGTGTGAGAGATCATATACAGTATATATTTTAAAGTTGACATTTGAACCTTGCTATAGAACACACAAGATTTAATGTTATAACAATGTCAACTGCACATGCCCCATCCTCAGGCCTGTAGACAGCAATATTGAATGCCATTATTCACATCCAAATTTACTTAGCTTTGCTGGAAAGTTACATCTAATTTTTTTTTTTTTAAAGCATTATCACCTAAATAGAATTTAGAGAAAAAGAAATTCCATTTGGCCATTTTTTTTATCACAAAAACAAACTTATTTGACTGTTTGCAATGCATAATAAAGACGTACATAATTAATCACTATAGATAAAACTATATATAATGAAATTTAAAAAAAAAAAAATGATGATGATGATGAAATGGGAATGCTAATCTAAGATACAAAGGACTAGACAATTAGAAAATTTACAAATAAGTTGGATATGCAAACAAATACTACATATTCCTCAGTGGAATCAATGGGCAAATTAAGGAAGCTAGCATGTAATATATGGACAAAACCAATATAAAAATTGAAAAAGGTGGGGCAGTTAATAAGTAAATTAAAAGGGTGCTTAAAAAAAGTCAATATTTATATTAAAAGAGTAAAAAAAAAAAAAAACATCAATATGCAAATTAAAAGTTGGGAGAAGCATATGCAGATTTAAAAAAAGGTAGGTGGGGGAGGTGGCAATATTAAATTGAAGTCTAAATTTTACATTAAAAAACATATTAGTAATTTCTAGAGAATATTTTCATCTATCTGGTACAAATACTGTTAAATGTTAACTAATACTAGCTGAAAATAATATAAATAGCTAAAGCATTGGACTCTCAAGTCACTTAAAAACTATTTCTCTTACAAAGCAAGCCAAGAATGGAGGTTGAATATGCAATAGCGACCAGATAATGCTGGAAATGGCAAACACACAACTCAATTATGGCTAGGTCCATGAACCTGTCAGTTTCTAGTTCAATTAAACAACTGCAACAATAGTTGACAACCAACTGCTGCCCAAGTAGATAAAAGTGGAGTGTTACTGGAGGTTTTATACACATTTTAAGAGCCTGTAAAAACACTCTAATATTCTTTGAAAAGGAAGGCAGAGGGTTTCTGAGAAATGTTGAGACCTAAATTCACATTAATAAATTATTACATATGGGGGAAACAATATTAAAAACCAAAGAGAAGAAAATACATCAACAATTTAAAAAAAAAACACACACATACAAATAAAAAATATATATCTAAATAAATTTTGCATTGGCATCATGTAAATACAAAAAAGTATTCTCCACACAAGGTATCTCCAGTTGGTGACTAGCTTGATATTTACTGGTCCTCTACCAATGTTCTCCCAAGTTCTGAAAGCTGATGATCCAGAGAATGGATCGTATTCTAATACAAATCTCAACTTATTTATGCCCCCACACTTTTAGGATTACTAAAACATATATTATCCAAATAGTTTATTCTATTTACAACAGATTCTAATAATTGAGAGAATTCACTAATTCCACAAAGATATTTAATTTTGTCCAGTACATAGGCCCCATACATTTCAAAATGAAATGATAATGATCTAAAATTGGTTTTTCATGTTTCTTATAGACTTTATAGACATCCAACAAAATTCTTTAAACCCATTTATTTAGGCTATTTATTTTTGCTTGCATTTTTTTAGAACAAAAATAAATCAGAAAACAATATTTTGCTACTTTCGCAATAAAAAAAATGTTGAACAATATTGAACAACTCATTCACTTTATTCTTAAAAACAAATTTGTAGGTTGAAAAAATGTCAAAATATAAACTAAATTCTCTTTTGAAAAATATATTTATGTATGCAAATTACTGCAAATATGTAAAGTATAACCTCTTTATATAATTCAACCAATTTTAAAATTGAACCTTTCTTCAAATCTCTCGAATAAATCACCTACTAACATCCTCTTAGGGTGTTGAAGAGGCTGACGACTGTCAATTAAGGTGTGAGGACCAGCAAATAGAAGAATTAGTTGGTGGATAGCAAAGAAGGAAGAGGTTGAGAGCAGGGGATGGCATATTTGTTCAGATGGCACCAAATCTTGTGAGCACACATGGAAATTAACAAAACCTATTTACATGTGAGTGGGCTAGGAGAGGTTTGAGTTGGGTGTAAGAAGTTGTATCAATGGGGAGAAAGGAGGTTTAAAACAAGAGGAGAAGTGACTAAAAAATGGTTTTGTTGTGACTCCACGCGATGCGGGTGGATGAGATTTGTGTTGGCACGCAACTCAATGCTAGGAGGTCCGTCGCCGTGCACGTTGATGACACGACCGCAACGTCACAAGGGCAGAGCCCAGGCACATCTTGACTGGTGCATTTGGCCCCCCGGGAAGTTGCACCAGCACTGAAGCCACGCCGGCAAAGTTATCTGATGCCGGCTCAACAGCCACGGGCCACACTGTGCAAAACTTATCTGTGGACAGCAGTAGGGCTGGAGAGGTCTTGGGGGAGTCCCGCACCTTGTGCCTTGACCTTTTCCAGCTGAAAGTTGACGGTGGAGTGTAGCAGAACAGTTCCTCCACCTCCTTATCCTCAACAATCACAGCCACTCTCCCAAATGGCCTGTTTGCCATGTGCTTCATCTCCGCAGCATGCTGCCTGCGGGCACGGCGCAGGTCAAATGCCTGCTTCACCTTCCACATGATGACACACTGGGCCAGGAAAAGGAAGAAGCAGGAGAAGAAGACAGAGAAGAAGACAAAGAGGTCAATGCGAGTCTGGTCCTGACGGAAGAAGAGACTGCCAAAGGTGGGGTGGCGACTGGCCCCATAGAGCACCATGAAGAACTTGACACTGCGGAGGTCATGGACCTCGAGGGGCACCGTGACAACAAGACGGTGGCGCAGACCTGTCACTAACAAGAACTCCCTGGAGTCCGAGATGGTGAGGTAAGTGGTCAGCCCCCCGAGCCTCTACTCTACGGCCCACCAGGGTCTGGTTAGTCTCCTCCAGCTTCACCTCATGCACACCGGTGCTCTGGTTCACTGTCACCAGGAAGGTGTCGTCCCGCGCAGACAGGAAGAAGTCTATGGCCCCCTCCGTCACATCCACAATGATCCGAATATCTACATTCATGTAGCGCGGCTGTACTGCAAAGAAAACTGTCCTGCCTTCTGGGAGAGGGTTGGGCTTGCGGTTGCATTGCTCTGCATCACAGAACAACATCCTGTGTGTAGAGACCAACAGGTTCAGTGACTCAGCAAGTAACACCCCCCTCATTATTTCATACTTCTGTAATGTGCTTATTTGCATTAACTTAGATTAGCTGCTGACAGCTTATATAAAGAGAGAAGCCAATGAGCAACCAACCCAAAGTGGAGTGGCTATATGTACCTTGTGTGTAGGGGTCAAAGCAGTAGTCTTTGTCCAGGAACATGTGGCGATAGCACTGGTGGCCATGGGTAGGCACTCCCACAAAGTACTCCTTGCACTTGGAGCACTGCCACAGGCACAGCGATGTAGAGTATAGGACATATAGTATATAGGACAAGCAGATGGCAGGTATGTCAACCCACCTGGAGCTGCCAACATGGTGTGGACAAGGTCTTGCTGGTCTTCTGGCTGCACTGCCGGTCATTCTCGGTGTTGTTGTGGCAGTTGCAGTTCTCCCCATTGAGAGGGTTGCACATGTCCCCATGGCCATGGCATTCACACCTGCCATGTGGCACAAGGTAGGCTTTACACATCACTAACATGTGGAATACATACGGTCGGCAGCCATCTTTGATACTGTCTCCTGCCTTGAAGTACCCCGGCAGACATTGATCACATCGAGGACCTTCAGTAGCGTTGTGGCAGTCCAGGCAAACGGCATCTTCCACAGGCCCGGCGGTGAGAGAGTCCTGCAAGCCAACCTCCCTATATACCCACAGTCCCATAGAGAGAGTGGTCCATTGATTTCAGACTTCCCATGTTACTCAATCTTCATCTCAAAAATAAAACAAAAAGACATCCAACATTACCTATCTAGCAGCATCAGATCAGTGACAACAGGGCTATGTCACACCAGAATGACCTACAAGGGATTCATGGTGTCTTCACATTCACCTAATATAGATGGGACTTTTGTCAGGAGGAAATTGGCCATAGGAAAGACACGAGTCACTGACCCCAATATACTAGGAAGAGAAAGAGAGGGTTATTTTAGTACACTTAGTTGAAAAGTAATTACTTAGCCTCTATATTCTTTGCGTTTACTTTTTCAAATATACATCAGATATTTCCATCGTTTTCACATTCTTGCACAAGTTCTGGCTTCTTGTATCATATTAGAAAAACATTCTGCCTAAGCCCCAGGAATACAATAACCTGATACTATAAGCACTTTTAAGGAATACAGTGAAGCATCCAAGGGTTGAGTTTTCTGTTGAATTAATATCAAATTCTGAATCCATTACAACATTTGTTGACCAGATGTACTCACCAGGATATGCTCTGTGAGGGAGGGGGAGGAGAGGTTGTACTGCTCAGGACTGAGGCAGACCTCACTGTGGCCATTGCAGTACACCCTGCAGGGCAGACATCTCCCTCCATTCACAGGGTTCCCCACAAAGAAGGGCTTGCACTGCTGACACTGTGGACCCTGGGTGTTGTTCTGGCAGTCCAGGCATTCATCCAGCCGCTCTGGCCCAGCGCACTGGCTGTGCCGGTTGCACTGGCACAGAACTGAGCAGTTCTTGCCTACAAAGCCAAAGTGGCATTTGCATTCGTTGGGAGCAATGCAGGTTCCAAACCTGCATCCCTGCCTACAGACTGGCACGCAGACATCACTGCGCAAATCAGACATCTATTAGGAAGGCCTGGAATGTATGGCGGATGGCTAGAGTACCTAGGATCCTGGGTGAATCCTTTCTTGCAGACACATTTGTAGCCATCCCGTAGGTCCTTGCAATCCTCAGTCTCAGCAATACAGTTGTGGTGGCCATTGGTGCACTCATTCTCTGGGGGGATCTCCAGGTAGGACCACTGGGGGGGCTCCTGGGACATGGCTAGCCACTTTACCACCTCCTCTGGAACACCCACACATGTGAGATACTTGGGGTCCAACATGGTTTAAACCTACTGCTGCACAGGAACCACAAGAAAACATTTCCATTCTGACTCCATCATTATAAGTTTCTCTATATTACTTCACATTTCAAAACAAAACCATCTTTAATTTTGAATTTAAGAATTGAACAATCCATTGATAATAAATATCACCATTTTTTTACTACTTTTGTTTGGGCTTTGGTCCGAATTGTCAGGTTTGGTTATCAAAACTTGGGTCCAAACTGAATTGAAACTTTATAATTATAAGTTGCTAGAGTGACCTGCAGATTCTGGCATATGCTCTGGTAAGTGGAAACAAAGGTTTATACATATGTTATTGTTGTTTCTTATCCCCTTGTGCAAAGATTACACAAATTTTAGGGTGTAGAGGTACAGTTTTCGTTTATCATGGCATCATGAGCAGGCACATTTTGGTGAAAGTCTGACTTTGCCTGTAATTTGAGGCCGTTCCTTACATGGAAGCAGATGCCTTTGCTGCTGACTCTAACATGAGTATAGACACAGTTCCTCCATATCCCTGGAGCGGGACTCGTGCTGAGGTCATCAACCAGGTCACAGTTGAACTCTAGATTTTTAAAGAGATCTTTCTCCACTTTCTAACAATGCTGCTGTTGGTCTGTGACTGCATATTCAACAGATTTATTGTTTGTTTCACAGCTGACTTCATATCTCAAGGTCGTTCCCCTATCGCCACCTGGGGACACACCCTGTGGCAGTCAGCACTGCCAAGGGACCTAGAGACATGTGGTGTACAAGTCATAATGGCCATGTGCACTTGGGATAAGCCCACAACCCAGTTTACAGATGAGGCAGGAGTGCCTTAGACACTGGTCATCACCAACACTGATGAGTGGATTGACCACATCCTGTTGTTGTTGTTTCTTATCCCCTTAGGTAAATATTACACGAATTCCATGAGTTAATGCTCCTCGAGCTATTTTATGATGCGCAGCTGCCTTTCCCAAAGTGCATTACCACATCCTACTGATCAGAAACAGAATTATATATCAGATTTTGACAAGTAGCCACAACTACCAAGAGAGAGAAGTTTACACACCAGGGAGAGAGACGCCATCAGGTAGGTGCACAGACTGGGCAGAACAAGCTGCCCCATTGAGCGGCCCCTCCATGGAGCCAGGGAGACACACACCACGGCCATCCACCCCAGTGAAGTGGCACCAGCCACAGGCTGGGTTCCTCAGGCAGTGGGAGGCCTGCAGGTTGGCCCAGCAAGGGGATGGGCATTGGGCCAGCAATGTGCCGCACCGACCTCCCACACAGGCCAGGGGCTCAAAGCTGGGGGACACACACTGTCGCAGTCTGCTGGACCAGTGGCAGTGGGACCAGCCTCCTTCCCCCCCACTGCTAGATGTGCAAGCTGCGCAGTCCATGTGGGCAGGACACAGTGCAGGGCAGTTGAGGGGTGGCATGGACTCCACTGGGAATGAGGAGGCCTCCTGAATCATCTTGCGAACACAGGCCCAGTCGAAGATGGGTCTTACATTGAGGGTGTGGCCCCACTCGCTGGCCCTGAGCACCTGGCGGGTCCACATGCAGTTGTCCCCAGGGAGGGCCCCACACTTGGAGCAGTCAGAAGCCAGGCAAACATGGCGGGGGCAGGCACCTGGTTGGCCCACCACCCTTTGGGGAACATTGCAGTCATTCTCCTTCTCACAAGAGGCCCCCTGAGGAATGCACCGGCCCACCTGGCAGTTGGAGCACCACTGGCACACCTGGGCGGAGGAGTTGATGGCAGGCCAGAATGCCACACAGTCCACACAGGAGCTGTACTGGTAGCACTCCCTGTCTGACAGCCAGTTAGGGGTGCACACTACACCCCGCACCAGCTCAGAGGTCCCCTTGGGATTGGAACACCTGTGTATCAGTCCAGTGGTGCTACAACTATAAGGAAGGGAGGGAGAATGGTTGACTTACGAGGAGGGAAGCTCCGGCTCACTGTAGCAGTAGGTGGAGTTGCTGCTGGCCTCGTAGGCAGAGCAGAAGGAGCAGCCATGGTGGCGCAGACAGTCCTGCTGGGAGGAAGAGAAGAGGCTGCAGAGGTCTGGGGGGATCTTTAACCGGTGCAGGCCAGTGTCAGTCAGCATCCACACGGCATGGTCCGACCCCAGCACAGCGCGGCTGCCCACATCCTGCCTGGGGCCATCTGCAGCAGCAGCAGGTCAGACAGTTGACTATGTAGAAGTGAGGAGCAGCACTCACCCTGCAGCTGGGGGAAGATCCACAGGTTGCAGGGGAAGCTGTAGAAGGTGAGTGGAGTGCCTGCCCCCAAGAGCACCATGTGTCTGTGGGAGGTTGGCAGTAGGACAGAGTGGAGGTAGGCTGCTGCAGGAGGGTGGGAGTTGAGGGCGCGGTCAGGTGGCAGCCTGGTCCAGCGACGGGAGGGCAGATGCAGGGCATGCAGGTGTGATGCCACAGCAGGGCGGTGGCGACCAAACACCACCCCACCATAGAGGTAGAGGGTGTCCTCCCTCAGCACGGCTGAGTGGCCATAGATGCCAATGGGAGGGGCCCCCGAGGTGTTGAAGGTTCCCCATTCCATACTGGTGGTATTGAAGAGCAGCACCTTCTCCAGGAAGCCATAGTTGGGGGAGTAGCCCCCCACCAGGAGCAGGGAGCCGCCGTCAGACAGTGGGGTGAGGGTGTGTCCAGCCAGTGGGGGCACCTCCCCGGCATTCAGAGGACTCCAGGCCAGGGACTGGGTGTGGAACCTCCAGAAGTCACTCCACAACACTCCCTCTGCCCCCAGGCCCCCATGGATGTAAAGGTGAGGCCCCATCAGGGTGGCTGCATGGAAATGTCTCTTGGGGGGCAGGCCGTTACTCTCCCCAGATGGAGTGACCACCTCCCAAGCCGGCTGAGAGATGTTGAAGACCCAGAGTTGGTTGGAGTGAGCCTCCTGTGGCAGGGAGTAGCCCCCGAAGAGCCAGAGAAGGGTACTGTGAGGGAAGGCATGGAGACTGTAGCCCA
>CP092869.1:31607030-31728115 GCA_030710605.1 Cordylochernes scorpioides | reverse complement strand
ATACCCTTAAACACAAGGTAATAAGACCAAATCCAAATAAATAAATAGTGTGTGACGTTTCGGTAACAGCGTTGTTACCATCTTCAGACAAAAGTACTGATTACTTTTTTTTTACATTACAAAAGTACCCTCATTCAGTACTTTTGTCTGAAGATGGTAACAACGCTGTTACCAAAACGTCACACACTATTTATTTATTTGGATTTGGTCTTATTACCTTGTGTTTATAATCTACAATCCAAATTGTGCCTCATCAGTTATACCCTTAGTAAATTGGTTATAGTAAACTAGTTTAAATTTTTTTATTGATTTATTAAGAATAATAAAGGTATTAACTAAACTGAGTATATTTGTTATTTTATATTTATTTAAAAATATATTTTATTTTTTATATCAATATTTTTTTTATAATTGAAAAAAAAAAAATTGCTTTTGCAAATTTGTATTTGTCCGCGCGCTAGTGAATGTCTATTATATATAAAATCAATAAATAATGCATTGGGAAAGTGGTTTAGAGGTGTCCGCTAAGGGAATTACTACTGTATATTGAAACTACTACTAGTAATTTATAATTTGTATATATAAGCCATTCAAAGCCTGAAATTTGACAATTTTGCCTACTTGGGAGTTATATAATGGTCATAATTATTTTATACTGACTTTGTTTGGCTTCTTTCCAAGTGGATATTTGCCGGACAAATATTGCTCTAACAATTATTATTTATTAGGATTGATAGCTATTATATTGTCATCACTCTGAAATGGAGTCATGATGCCATCATTACTGTCATCTTGTGTTTTCATTTAATTATTTTACTTTAGAAGGAGGATATACTCCTAATAAATATCATATTTGTTAAAGCATTATTCAATGGGCAAACATTCACTTGGTGAAGCTAGGTCAATGTATAGCTAATTTTAACTGATTTGGTTTTATAATAATAACCTTTTTATACATGTCCACTTCGGCAGTTAATATGCACTCAAGTCAATACCTGGGTCACATTTGATCATTTTTTATAAAGTATGATTTAATAAAAAAAATATTTTATTAAAATAAGAAACATTGATTTATATTGATAAGGCACAATTTGGATTATAGATTATAAACACGTATAAACAACACTGTTACCGAAACGTCACACACTATTTATTTATTTGGATTTTTGGTCTTATTACCTCGTGATTAATTTATATTGTTTTTATTGATACTCAAAATTAAACTAGTCATTTCAGTTTTTGGAAAAATTCAGATACTCACTAAAGCATGTTTTTTTTGGTGGTATTCTGAAATCTGAATAAAATGGGTGGGTATCATTGTGCATACCTAATACAGTCAAATATCTTAACAACAGCTGGGACCCAGCTACAACCCTGGTTTAACTCCCAAGTTGTGGAGTGTTTTATAATGAGGTTCCACTGGATCAACAATATTTCATTTTTTTTATATTTTAAGAAGATAGAACAATTAGGATTATGGAATAAAAGATGAAATATAATAAAACCAACTCTGCTGTAGCACTGCTGTGTTATCCAACACCTAATCCAAAAATGGTTCTTTTTTTTTGTCAGACAAAAACATCCTTTCTTTCTAAAAGTAATGAAGAAGATCATGGAATATAGCTCACTATCTTATTTGGGAACCTCATCATTACCGAGAGGTTTGATTTGGTAGGTTGAATCTCTCATAGCTGGTAGGACCACTTATAGTCCTGTCTGGGTTTACTGGATTGTATTCAAATCTAAGATTGTCCCAAATATAATGGTAGAGCGATAACTAGTCACAAATACGACAATGTAGCCCAGATATTTCTGGACCCAGATCTTATATTGAGAATTAACTGTAGTGTGGTTTTGCCAGAGAAGTCCTTTAAAGATAGAGAGATGCACATTTTTGTATCCTCCTTCTACAAGATTATAAATGGTTGGTTGTTATACTAAATAATGAAGTTGTGTGTCATTCTATTTCTGCCCGGCCAATCTCTGGTTTCATGTAGTGGTGCAACCACAGCTGCTACCTTCCTGCTGGATCCACACACCATTCATTCACTACAAGGTCAACATCACTTTTGAGACTGTTGTTAGAACACAAGGTAATAAAACCAAATAAATATATAGTATGTGACATTTCGGTAACAGCGTTGTTACCATCTAGACAAATGATAACAATCCTGTTACCTAAACGTCACATACTATTTATTTATTTAGATTTGGTCTTATTACCTTGTGTTTATAATCTTTAATCCAAATTGTGCCTTGTCACTATTGTTAGAACAATGGAAACTTAGCTGTTATAAAGAAGGGTGTTTAAACAAGGGAGATTCCACAGTAGAACCTTCAATCTGAGGCGGTGTGTCGCAAACAAGGTGGCCAGCCACTTACATGTGAGGTTCAGTTGCATTCCTTCTAATAAAGTAAGAAAGAAATATAGAGCTAACAAAACAGCTTCAGTACCACAATAAGTCATTTGTTACAGTACCCATGGCACTGACATGGTTACTCTACCCAGGTGGAAGAAGTGGGGTTGGAATGGTGTGAGAATTCAGGATCAATGAAGCAAACTTAAAGAATTTTTTTTTTCAAAACTCTCTTAAAGTGTTTTCAAACCCATTTTCTGGTTTTCTAAATTGACCACCACCGCCACTACAGATTTTTAATACCTGAGTTCTCTTTTAAGCTACAATGTTTCAATTCAACTGATGATAATCCAACTCTTGCTTTTAATACATTGGATTTTTAAATTGCCTATCCCATTGTAATTACCTTCTTTAATACAACACCTGCTATAGTTTTTTTTTAAATCCCAATCTTTGTATCACTATAATCGGCTACAATTAATCACAGACTTTAATTCAACACCCCCATGAGAGTGTTGACAACAAGAATAATGTCCTTTAGCACTGAATGTTGGTTTAACTAAACTGAAAATTATTTGTTGAATGGAAGTTGGGATTGTAATCATTAGTATTTTTTATATAACTACGCCTGTGCTGGTCCCAAGCCCGGATGAAAAAGGAGGAGGGGGAGCTGTAACAAGCTCACTAAAAAACCTGGGCTCACCTGGCCCAGCTGAGAAAAGCAGACACATTCTACTTCACCCAGTCATGAAGATAAGAAAGAAGAAGATATTTTTATGGCCTATAACATAATTTTAATTAAATATTATATTAATATATATAATGTTTATATATTTATAGATTATTGAATAAGATGGAATATGTTTTTAAATAAAAATACATTATTATAAATTATCCCTATGTTCTGGGGTAAAAGATTGCCTTTTATCATTTACAAAATGTATTTATAGGGGGTCGGTGGAAGGGTGGTCTAAACCGTTGGTTTTCAACCACCACGACCTGGGTTCGATTCCCGCATTGGGCACTTTTTTTAAATTTAAAAAAGTATGCTCCAATGGCCCCCCGATTCTTGCAAAAGTCCAACCCCACCAGCGAGTGCAAGTAACCAAACGGGGCTCTGGCACATTTGTAAGTGCAAAGTCGAAATGATTTTCACATGTGTACATGTGGTTCACTTCGACCCACCATGATTATCATGGTCAGTACCACGTGTACTAGGGATAAGCAAAAAAAAAAAATGTTTATACATTGCACATCCATATTATTTGTTTCTGTCCTTAGTTCAAGATCCTATCATCCAGTAATATATCCCAATTCTGGGGGGAAAACTGGAGAGAATTATTTTATTTGTAAGTTCAACATGCTTTCTTGGGAACAAAAATCTTCCATTCTTCTATTTACATTGGTGACTCTACATTTTTATCATCCGATAATATGTAAAAGTACTATATTTTCCTGAGACAATTCTTCCTTTAGTTCGGTGTAAATCATCTTCATTCTAATCTTTACAATATAAAAATAATCTTGATCCTGCTCGAATTTGTAAAATAGAGAAATGAATTAAAAATTGGAGGCAAATTTTGCTGTTTTTAACCTTGTTTTCCACTTATTTGTTGCAGTTGTACGTAATAGACGTCACTTAAAAATGATAAAGCACAATTTGGATTATAGATTATAGCTACAAGAAAATAAGACCTAATCCAAATAAATTAATAGTGTGTTATGTTTCGGTATAACAGTGTTGTTGCACACTATTAATTCTACTAAAAGTTAAACTTTTACACTTACATGTTTGCTAGAGAGTCCTATTTGGGTACTTGCACTCACTGGTGGGGATGGACTTTTGCAAGAATCGCGGGCCATTGAAGCAATGTTTTTGAGAAAAAAAGTTCCCAGTGCGGGATTCATTCACAGAATGTGGCTCCCCTTTTTCAATATTTTTTTATTTAATTAGGAAGGGCTTTGAGTATATTCATAGGTTGATCAGTTGTAATCAACCTTAAATTTTCATACTTAACCCCATTGACGCCAAGTTTAAGGCAGATCTCATTAAATGGCTGCGTTATATTGAGAAATGTTATCTAGGGATCACTCTGATGATTGTACAAGTACAGCACCACCAGCTCTATGAGCAGAAACTCCCGCTAGCAGACAGCTGGACAGTTTTCATTGCCAAATTTACCAATTAGCTGTCTGCCCTCTGGTATGAGGATACTTCTCTCTAAATGGCACTTTGGCTCTGTAACTAAATGGCCTTTAGTTCTACTGTATATGGAATATGTGCCTTTTGGCCTTGATGGTTGTTTTGTCTATTATAAAAGTGCCATCATTGTGTCCGATATGATTTCTCTTTTGAACATAATTTTTTCTCAGACAACTTTCTTTGGAATAAGTATTTAAACATTTTTTATTTTATCATATTTTCAAGAAAAATACATATTTACATAAAATGCTCAAATGGCAGGAGACATAGGTCACATTACTCCCATCAATTTTTAAACCTTCATTTCTGTATGTTTCTATTTATTTTTATAAAGCATGCCTTTTTACTTTGACATGTTTAAATTTATTATTGGAAGAAACAGTACTTTATGGGAAAAGACTACTCTATTATATATACTGGTAAAAAATAACTAGAATAATTCCTCTTTGTCTCACACAACCAAAAGCTGTTTTTCAATACCCACTGATAAAAAGGTATGTCTTTATTTGTCAAGCACAAAGATAGTTTCACAAAAATGTACTTTTCGAAGTAAGATTTTAATTAAATCTTATATTTATATTAATGTGAAAATTTGCTGTGATGCATAGAGACATCTGAGGCTCTTCATCAGACACAACAACAACTGTGAAAAGTAATTTTTTGTGAAACTATTGACAAATAAGACATACTCTTTCCCTTTTTATCAGTGGGTATTGAAAAACAATTTTTGATTGTGTGAGACAAAGCGGAATTATTCTAGTTATTTTCACCCCATAATATATAATACAGTAGTCTTTTCCCATAAAGTACTGCCTCAAACTGGTCTCTCCTTGCCGTGGTCATGTCAGCATGCCAAGCCATGACCCATTTAAACAGAAATAAAAATTTAGAAATTGACAATTCTCTGTTTTAAAAATGCACTAGTTGCTATATAAAAAATTATTTATTTTGTTAAGACAAAATTAAAGGTGATTTTTAGGTACTTTCAGTATGCAGTTTCCTAAATTGACGTTAGAAAAAAAGGTGCTGCACTCAAAAATCCGCCATCACTATGACCTAGGTACTCCAGGAGGTGGTTGGAAGTTGTTGGATTTGTAAAAGGGAAATTTATTGTAGTTTCATGTTAGAGAAACCAGCAATTAGTAACATGTCTCCTGCAGACAAGAATGCTGGGTTTTTTTTCTGAGGGTTTGCCTCTCCCTTGTCCTTCTGTGCAGGGCAAATGTTTTTTTTTTTTTTTTTTTTGTTTATCCCTAGTACACGTGGTACAGGCCATGATAATCATGGTGGGTAGTTAGAGACTGCTTTTTACTGTAAGCGCACCACATGTCTACACATGTGAAAAGCAGTTCGACTTTGCACTCACAAATGTGCCAGAGCCCCGTTTGGTTACTTGCCTTCGCTGGTGGGGTTGGACTTTTGCAAGAATCGGGGGCCATTGGAGCATTTTTTTTTTTTTTAAACAGAAAAAAGTGTTCAATGCGGGAATCGAACCCGGGTCGTAGTGGTCGAAAACCAAACGGTTTAACCAGCCTTCCACCGACCCCCAAATGTGGTGGTGGAGAGAGCATTTTGTGCTCTCTTGACGACAGACCTCTCAAAGGAAGGAACAATAGGTCTTTTAAAAGGGGAGGCTGAGGAGAACTCCCATCAGAGGCACCTGGAACAAAGAGGAGTCACTGTGGATTAATACTCTGTCTCTTCCAACAACTCCAGACCATTCTTTGATGTTAGCAAACCAATTATTCCCTCCTCAACAACCTCTAGTCTGAAGAACTCGGGTTTCAGACTTGGTATGCTTATTATCGGAGTACTAGTCGGAGTTTCAGCATGGCTCTAGCAATGACCTACTGGCAAATCACCATGTCATGATGTCTCAACAAATTGTGTCTCGAAGAGGCATTAATCCAATAAAATAATCCCTTGTAACAATATTAAGGTATCAGACATAAGTTTCTTGTTTTCACCTTAATGTATTATAAAAGGTATCATCTCTCAATGGATAAAAAGTTGGACTGGCCTTTATAAATGGGAAAAAACTGCAAAAACACTGAAAGATGTAATGGATTCTTTAGTTGAGTGAGCATGCATTGTGGAGAAGCTGACAAGGTGGTGTGGTCCAGGAGCATGGAGGTGGAGGAATGGCCCAGCTAGATGGACTCCATCCTACTCGCCTGCTGCCTCCTTCTCCTGCAGTGCTGCGGGGGAGGGGGAGCCGAGACCTGCGACAAACAGCGCAAGGTCCTCACTGGCTCCCACGGCGTTTTCTCAGATGGCCCCCGCGATTATCCAGAGGATTCTTACTGCGAGTGGCTCATTGTGGGTGAGTGAGCTTCTCTTGTAGAAGTGAAAGGTACCATTAGAACTAAGGAAACAACACCAAATAAGTGAAGTTTCAAAGCTGTTATATTGAGATACTTGATCTTCGTACCATGCTGTGGTTGGTACCGCGATTATCCAGAGGATTCTTACTGCGAGTGGCTCATTGTGGGTGAGTGAGCTTCTCTTGTAGAAGTGAAAGGTACCATTAGAACTAAGGAAACAACACCAAATAAGTGAAGTTTCAAAGCTGTTATATTGAGATACTTGATCTTCGTACCATGCTGTGGTTGGTACCGCGATTATCCAGAGGATTCTTACTGCGAGTGGCTCATTGTGGGTGAGTGAGCTTCTCTTGTAGAAGTGAAAGGTACCATTAGAACTAAGGAAACAACACCAAATAAGTGAAGTTTCAAAGCTGTTATATTGAGATACTTGATCTTCGTACCATGCTGTGGTTGGTACCGCGATTATCCAGAGGATTCTTACTGCGAGTGGCTCATTGTGGGTGAGTGAGCTTCTCTTGTAGAAGTGAAAGGTACCATTAGAACTAAGGAAACAACACCAAATAAGTGAAGTTTTAAAGCTGTTATATTGAGATACTTGATCTTCGTACCATGCTGTGGTTGGTACATTTGTGGTTTTACAAAGTTTCTTGGTCATCAGACTCTGGGGTAGGATTGTGGTGGAATGGTGGCATTGAAATATTTTGGTTGTGCATTTTACTTGAAAAATCTCTAATACTTTCTTGTTTTAAAGCAGCACTCTTCAAATGAAGTTAATAAATATTCTAAAATTCCATTTCCAGTTTCTACATATTCTTCTGAAAACTTATTTTGTATTGAAGCTGCCATTGCTGGCTACAAAATCACCATGATTCATGGCATAAAAATAACCTTTTGTTGCATCATGGGCCAGTTTATTTTTTATCCTTGGTTAAATTAGCTCTCTCTAGATATAGGACTCTTCTGAAAGGGGATGCTAACACTGTGATCATGGCAAAAGTTGGGGTTGACTCCTCTTGTAGCAATTTTTGATAGTTCTCTTTTTCTATCTCTTATAGTATAAAAGTTACTTTTTAAAAAAACTTGTTTTGAAGTTTTGCCGGCATTGTTTAACTTTGAAAAGCTTCGATAATAGCTTTTTTTTTTGTGGTTGTAGCTTGTTAAGAATGCCTTTGCTTTTTTATTCTCTTTAGTTTGGAAGCCATTTGCATTGCCTATTTCAAATTTGAATGCATTTCAAAAATTAAATGCAAGGATATTCTAATAAATAAAAGTATAATGTAAGAATCTATTCTTATGCAGCAAAAATAGAATATAAATGTGAACAAATAATTCGCACACCATTTACAGTCGAACCTCTTTAATTCAACACCCCAAGGGATCAGAGCTTTCGGTTGAATTAAAGGAAGTGTTGAATTAAGGTTAGATGATTAGCTAATCATCTAACTAGCTAAAATAATATATATATTTTTTATAAATAGCTTTGTAATATAAATTAATGATATTAATTGAAACCATTGTGTGTGTACTTTTTTATATTTATTTTTTTATTTTCATGACAACAACAACAACAACAAAAACCTTTATTAAGACACTATTGTCTTACAAGGGGATTCCCCTAAAAGGTTATATATGTACATGAGTGAGGAGGAAAAGCATTTTAGAGGGGATGGGGAACAATCAGCCGTTGTCTGTGGAGTTGAGCACCTCTTCTCTCATTTTATCAATCGCTTTGAAAAATTTAAAATATTTATAAACAAATGTTTTATCCAGCAGGAGAGCAGTAAAGATTTTATATACATGTTGTTCATTGTAGTGAGTTAGCTCCGAAATTTCGCGAATTTCCAGTCTCTTTTCATGTAGGAATGGGCAATGGAATAGATAGTGGACCAAATTGTCTTGGATGCCAACATTGCAGAAGTAGAAAGTTAAAGGGTCGCTGTTCCAAAATCCCGTGATATCCTCGCGGAAAAGTAGCCATAGAATCCTTTGACGGGCTATAAATCGTTTAATTTTCAAAGGGAGGTTTGATTTTTTTATTTTCATGATTAACTTTTAGTATCTGGGACAGAATGTCAATGATACATATTTTCGAAACAAATAATATTTTATTCCAATTGAATAATAGTTTAAAGAAAATAAATATGGAAAATAAAAAGAAAATTAAAAAATATTATTTGAAAAGAATCAAGATTAAAAAAAAAAAATCTTTTATAGATGTCTGTTTTTTCTCTGAAATCCTATTCAGGATGTATTCCAGATAGTCTATTTTTAAAAGACATGCATGCCTTTCTTTCTCAGAAATGTCTTTTAAATAACAAAGAGTTTTTATTGTATTAAAGGCATCCACTGCTGCTGCAGGTGTTATTGATGTTTTGTTGAAATCTTTTTCTGTTGGCTCTACCTCTTCATCTTCTTCTTTTCCCATTACCTCCTTTACAATTTCTTCAATGGACTGTTCCCCAGCAACTTGCACATCTTTATCAACTTCCAAGAAGTCAATATAGTTGACATCAATGGCTTGATGTTTTTTTAATGCCTCAAAACATCTGTTCATTTCTTCTTCAACAACTTCTTCCATTGCTTCATCCATCACAAATCCTGAATGAGAAAAACAATTTTTTATTGTGGAAGAACTAACCCCAACCCATGCAGCCTCTAGCCAGCTAATTGCAAAGAGTAAATGTACTTGAGCATTTTTTTTTTCTTCCATGCAAGTGAGAAGATACGTTATCATTTGTTTCCTATATTGGTCTTTTAGGGCTTTAATGATACCCATATCACAGGGTTGTAATGCACTTGTAGTTAGGGCGGGCAAAAATCTTATTTCAATGTTCTGTAACCCTTCAGGTATTTGGTGGGCTGGGCAATTATCTAAAATTAATAAAAATTTTCTTTCTCTTCTTTTGAATATTTGGTCCAATTTTTTCAGCTAATCCGTAAAAATTGCCCCAGTCATCCAGGCTTTTTTATTAAAATGATAATTTGAGGGAATATTCATGCCATGGAAGCATCGTGGTCTTCTATATTTCCCAATATAAAGTAAAGGCAGTTTTTCACTTCATCCATATTACAGCATACCAACACTGTAATTCTCTCTTTAGACTTCTTACCCCCTTCATATTTCTCACCTCTGATAGTCATTGTTTGATTAGGCAAAAGTTTATAAAATAACCCTGTTTCATCAGCATTGAAAATGTCCTGTGGGCTGTATTTAGCTAAAAGTGAAGGAATAATCCCACCTTTCCAAGTGGCTACACTATTGGCATCCACACTTCCAGCTTCTCCATGAAGTCGTTTAAAAGCAATATTCCTTCTGGCCTTAAACTTTTCTAGCCAGCCATTGCTAGCTTCAAAATTATCTTGACCCATTTTCAAGGCCAAGAGTATAGCCTTTTCTTTCAAGATATTGCCATTTATGGCAAGTTTCATGGCATTTGCCTGCCTTATCCACCTAAACAGGGCTTCTTCAATCTCTGGGAATTCCCCGTCACGATCACGTTTCAAGGTAGAGCTAAAATTAGATTTTAAAAAGGCAGATTTTATGGCGAATTTATTTTTAAAAATTGGGCTAATGGTGGACCGTGGAATATTTCTCTCTCTGGAAACTTGACTATGTGATTTTCCTTGTTCTATTTCTTCTATAATTTTCATTTTTTCCACATAAGTGAGCTGGTGATACTGACTACGTTTCCAATTTTTTTTTTGGCAGAACCTGACATTCTTGCCCCACTCATTTATTCAAATTAACACAGAATTTTGAATTAAAATGTTATCATAATCATTGTTGGATCATTTTATAAAGATATATTTATTTAAAAAGAAATTATTAATAAATTTAAAAATAGCTAAAATAATTTAATGTTAAAAATAAAAAAATAATTATTATTAGTTAGCGCATGATGCCGAAATTCCAGCGTAAAAAATACAACAATAACATCCGCGAAATTGCGCAACAGCACTGCAAAGTGAAAATTAAACTAACCAGAAACCAAAAGTGCGCAGGCGCGATCCTATCGGCACCCGCCGATGCCGATCGTCGCCGCCGTAATACCGTTTAGCGGTAAAGTTGCATGTAAAATAACATTCAACTGTAGAAATTCGAATTTTAAAATGGTCGAACTATCGGAACTGTCGTATTATTGATACTGTCGAATTACGGTTTGTTATTTGATAGGCCGGAGGTCGGGACATCGGAACATGGTCGAATTATCGCTGAGTGTCGAATTGGGGTGTGTCGAATTAACGAGGTTATACTGTATTTGGACTTATTACCTTGCGTAGCTAATCTATAATCCAAATTGTACCTAATCACTCTTATAGTAGAAGTAAGTTTCTTATTCTTTTTTTTTTAACATGTTCTGAAGTTTTATTCGCATTGTTTCACCTTGAAAACTTTGTTAATGACATTTCTTTCTTGTGGTATCTTGTTATAAGAATGCTTTTTCTTTGCTTTTTTTTTCGGAAACCATTGATACTAAAAATAAATATTAAAATAAAAAAAAAAAAAGTGACAAAATAGAACCTATGTGAATATAAACAAATTTATATCTTTGAACTCACGATCTGTGAGCTGAAACATGCTAAATATTTTGTTGTTTTAAAAAAGCAATTAAGTTAAAATTTAAAGTTCAGTAGTATTTTAATTAGAATTTATTTTTTGGGAACTAGGTTTGTTATATAGGTGACAATAAAGGTATCACAATAATAGGTTTTTTTAACTTCGAAAATTTGTTATAACAAGGGAATGGAATTGGGGATCACCTTAGGCTTTTTATAAGGGAAGGTTCGTTATAACACTGGTTGATTTTAACAGGGTTTTACTCTATAGTGGTCCTTTGAACAGGACCTCAGAAATGACTGTTGAATACAGATTCTTTTGATGGCTATATTCTCTTTTTTTTTTCTATTGGGGTACCGCATACATTTCTTCCCCTCCCCCCAAAGTAAAACTGTCTTGGGAGTTTCCATTTGGTTCCAACTAAAAATTCACTCAAAAAACAGGTTGAATAAAATTGATTATAAAGTAAACTTGAAACTATTCTTTCTCTCTTATGCAAACTAAATGATTCTATTAACATAGGATAGTCAGCACATTTAGCCTTTGGGGCTTAGATGTGAACATGTTAAGTAATTTTTTCTTTAGAAAAACTAAATTAATGAAAGAACTAAGCACGGTTTACATCAAAACTTCTAAAGCAGGTGACTTATTGTAATATTAGTTCCAATTTACCACCATTATTATTGATGAATTTTTGTATACTTGCTATTAATTGAGTGTTTATATGGTAGAATTAGAGGTAGTTTAAATGTCATTGTTGTGTCCAAGGTAGTTTAAATAAAATTGGAGAAAACATCGTTCCACCTTTTTTTTGAGAAATCTATATTTTTCAAAATACAGTCTGATCTCACTCTATCAATATCACTTGGGACCAATATTTTATGTTTTTGGAAACCTAGAGAACCAGGATAACTTAGTTGCTGTTACACAGTAGGATCTCACCTCGTTGCATAGTCAATGTTTCCTTAGACTAAAGAGAATGTCCTCTTACCAGAGAGCAACTACTTAATAAAAATGATGTTTTTGGCAGGAAAATGTCCTATAATGGGAGTGGCCTCTCATGGAGGTTCTACTGAAGTAATTATAATGAGGTTCTACTGTATAAAATTGCCATTTCTGTTACTTTGGATGGAAATCACATAGCATTTGATAGTGAAACAATTTTCACAAAAAGTTATTTGATCCATATAATCAACATCATATTGTATAACCATAAGGTGTATAAGGTGGATAGCATTATAACAGGGAGAACTAGTTGAACTGCATCTGTTCTTTGTCTTCTTCCAATCACAAAATTGGGATTTCTCCATGGTTCTCCATATATCACTTGCCAACAGGCAATGAGGAAATATGCATATAAATAGACACATTGTGAACCTCCTTGTGGTGCAGCTCCATCCCTTAGCCAATTCATCACCGTCTACTTTGACTCCATGGACACGGAGTGCTCCTACGACCATCTGTTTGTCTACGATGGCAGCAGCTATAACAGTACTCTGCTGGCCTCTCTCAGCGGCTCCTCCCTGCCCCCACCCATCACTGCAAGATCCGGCTATGTGAGTACTTGGTTGTCTTCTATTGTTGATTGGATTATTGAGTGATTGTTTAAGAGTCTTTACTAAGGTTTATTATTTGTTGATACCATAGTTTTTTTCCTAGTTGATCACTGTTTGGAACTCATTCCCTTTGTTGATTTGTAATTTGGAAGCCATTGCTATGGTTTCATTCTTGTTGAATGGGGGGCTGGTTATAAACACTTATGGTTTCATCTTTTTGGTGATTGGATATTTAAAAGACATTACTAGGGTTTCTTCCTAATTGATTGGATTTTTGGAAAGTCAGTTATGGTTCCTCTTTTTTGTTAATTGTCTTTTTGGAAAGTATTTCTATGATGTTTCTCCTTTGTTAATTGTTTTCTTGGGAGGCATTTCAATGGTTTCTCTTTATTGATAGACTCATTCCATGGTATTCAATGGTGTTAGTATTCAGAAAATTGGTCTAAATTATTGGTATTAGAGAGGGCTTTCTATGGAACTATCCCAAGAATTGAGGTGAGGGAGTGAGGTCTCTTCATTTAAATCCATTTCTGCACTACCAGGCAACATTGCCCCACTATCTAGACTTGATGAGTTATTCTCTTTCAGAGTACCTGGACTTGGATGTATCTAACTGCCTCAGGGATCTAAGATCAAGTCTCCTTAATCCTATGTTGAGAGAACACATTATATAAATGACCCTGGCAATATGCCCGGACTTTGCTAAGTATATTTCCACCTCAGTGGTGTATATTGAATTAAAACCTTTCAAACCTTTCATCCCCCGGGGGGTCGGTGGAAGGCTGGTTAAACAGTTTGGTTTTCCACCACTACGACCCGGGTTCAAATCCCGCATTGGACACTTTTTTCTGTTTAAAAAAAAAAAAAAAAATGCTCCAATGGCCCCCGATTCTTGCAAAAGTCCAACCCCACCAGCGAGTGCAAGTAATTAAACGGGGCTCTGGCACATTTGTAAGTGCAAATTCGAACTGCTTTTCACATGTGTAGACATGTGGTGCGCTTACAGTAAAAGCAGCCGCTAACTACCCACCATGATTATCATGGCCTGTACCACATGTACTAGGGATAAGCAAAAAGAACAAAAAAATTTCAAACATGCTAACTGAATCTTGCATTGTTGTTGTTGTTGTCCAAAGAAGAGTCTCAGATGTCTCCATGCATCTCCATCACAGCAGCAGCAATATCCACTATCTTGGGTGTGTAAAGCTGCTGCTGTGGGTCTAAGTCAATTTTCTGCAAGGCTGCGGCCATTGCTGGGCATGAGAATATGTGAGTAGGTGTTAGTTATACACCAGGACAGTTGTTGCATGCTCTATAGGTTCTTGTGCCATCTGGATGTATTGCCATTCCTTTATAGTGTTTTGTTCTAAGTCTTGTTATAGTTTTTGTCAGTTTTCTCTCAGAGTTTATTTCACATATTTTCCATTCACCTCCACCTAAACAACCAACACTGATAGATAGACCACATGTCTGTTTTACTCACCGTGCCAGTTTTACCTTGAAAGGGATTACCCATCATTTATATCCTGACACAATTACATATATGTGTAGGATCCCTACTATCTGTTAGGTTCCAAAACAAACATCATCAACTATCATCATGTCTCTATTTTCTCTCTCTCTTTCAAAAATGAAATTGTAAGGTAATTTCGCACACAAACACAGCGCAATAAGTATATTTAAATAAATATAAGAATGTCTCTATATAAATAATATAGAAATGTGGGAAAATGGCTTTATTACATACACCTTTCTATGAAATTGTAAGAAGTTACCTATTTCAGAATGATGATGGTAATGATATATCATTACAACTACTACTCTGTTTGAAATAAATAATACAACAATGTGTCTGACAAACATTCCCTCAAGCCTGGTCATTCACTAGTATATATATATATATAAGGAGCTGCTCTATAGCAACAACCTCGTAGAAACAATTGTGTAAATAGAAGAAATACGACATCAAAATCACAAATTAATTCTCCACCCAACAATCAAATAACGGAAAGTTACTTCGACACAAATACATGTAAATTCGATTTTCAAGACGCTGACAATGCATTTTTTTCTGAAAATTCGCGAGACATCGCGGAAAAAATAATATGTTGGAATATAAATGGTTTCTATAGGATTCTTTCGATATTTCCACTCCTCGAGCACATAAAGAATTACGAAATTTTTGCTCTACTTGAAACATGGCAGAAAAGGATGGCACTTGGTTATCTATTTTCTTATCAACAAACACAAGAGCCCTCCAACATGTTATCTGTTTGATATTTGTATACCTTCCTCCAAACCAAATACAGCTGCATAACTTAGATAAACTGTCTCCATATATTCAAAAGCAAATAGCAGATGAAAATTTTTTAGAGAAAACCACACCAAGATGCTCTGCCGTGAGGACCCGATTTGTACCTTCTGTAATTCAAAACTAAAAAATGAAATCACTCACTATATTTTTGATTGCTATGCTCTGAAAGAAGAAAGAAGAACCCTTATGCTCAAAACTGGGCAACTCTGTGCTTCACTTCCATCAATAATTGACAATATGACCCAGAATAAGTATATTGCTACGGCGTTTTATGGTTTCCACAAGTCCATATCTCAGAAGAAGGCCAAGTGACACTCACTCCTCACTTTCTTACTGCTACTCTTTTTGTGTTGTTTTTCTTGCTTCCCTCTTTCACTTTCTTGTTTTTTTTCCTTTTCTTCTGTATATATCGCTATTTCCTTTGTCTCACTGCTTTGTTCTTATGCATACCTCTGGTGAATCCTGTATAGGGTCAGTGACCCTGAATAAAGGCTTTTTGTTGTTGTTGTTATATATATATATATATTATACAGCCTCTATGCCTACTTTTAATATGCATTATAATAGTAATATTGCTATCAAAAATATTCAGGTACTTGACTCATGTACATGTTTTAACTACAAGAAAATAAGACATAATCCAAATTGTGCTTTATCAATGTTTTAACTATTAAAACAAAGCTTGAATCTCCTCAATAGATACTTGGCAAGAGTTCCCTTGACACAAAGAAATGATGATGCCAGAATATTGGTCCTTTTGTTTTTCTAGATTCATCTAAGGATAGATTCCCTCTGGATTTTTTCACAATTATATAATAGATTTTTTCAACTTTGCTGGGTCTTGAGATGTGATTTGAGGGGTTCTACACAAAATACCAAGCCAATGTTTCATCTTCTTTAAGACTAATTTAAAAATAGCTTTTATACAAGGTTCAGTTAAATTTTGTTAGTGAAGGAGGCACATTCTGGATCAATACAATTATTTAGTAGATAAACTGGAAGTAGAGAAGGAATCAACATAGTCTAGTTGTAATTAGATGACAACAAGGTGGAGTGGTATAATGAATTAAAAGATAATATTATAATATGGAATTCTTTGGCCAAATAATAGGATTCAGTGAGATAATTGTCACCATCAACACTCTCTCTGTATTCTTTATATTAGGATTACTAGACGAATGACCCAGCTTCGCCCGAGAATTCCCCTGAGTGCAATTTCCTTCATACTGAAAGTACATCAATAATAAATAGTAGAAGTGCCATAGAATAGCAATACAGAAGTCACACATAATCCACAGGCAAAAGTGTGCATGATGGCAAAAATTGTTTTATATTAGTGTTTAGGTATTTAATTTAATTATTTTTTTTGCAATCTATTTAGTTGTTTCAAAATCAATATAGTTTAAATAGAGGCAGCTTTTCCACCCAACCCCCGAGGTATCCGCCCCAGCGCATTAACCCTTGAAATTGCCTGAGTTGAGTGAGTGACTGCGATGCCCATCTTCTCAGTAAGAATTAGAAAAAATAGGCTTATAAAAAAATAATCTAAAATACTGGCATGTAAATATTTTTCTGTAAAAAATAAAAGAGCACATGGAAATTAGGCAAATATGTGTTTGCTAATGACTGTGACTGCATTTTAAATGATTTAAAAAAAAAAGAGATAAAAAAAAAAGGCCAAAACAAAAATTAATAAAAATACGAAAGCCATTATTTACCTACAGTAATGCTAATATTGTAAAGTGTTTTTAAAATTGCATTGTGTGCACTTACCATAACTTAGTAATATAAATTTCTCTCTCAATACTCAATACTTTTGTAAAAAAAAAAGTAACGCTCGTATAAAAAGATATTTCAAAAAAAGTACGCAAACAACTTGAAACAAATGCAGAATGCTCATTGGTCGCTTAATTGTCCTGGTGTTGTTACTTCGCCTCGTATTTACTCTGCGTAAAAAAAAGTTCTTCAAATGAAAAAAATAAATAGCCAAAAATGCTAATCAAAATGTAGCCGAAAATTTTCCTCAGGTTTATAAAAAGCAACATGCAAAATTTGGTAACAATTGGTTCAATAGTTTTTGAGATCATCGTGAAACAGACAACAGACATTAACTTTTATATATAAGAAGATAGAAGCATAGGGTGCCTCTCCTGTCAAAATAAACGTCAAAAACTGACGCCATCTATTGATCGTTGCCACAACTAGCAACCTCGGGTCGGTGACAAAGCCACAACACCAGCTTTGGCAAACTGCGAAGCATCCACCTAGAGACCATGGTTTCAGGCTAATGGCCCTCGTCAGTCTAGGGCGGACTTTATTCCATGAGATCCACACGGGATCTAATGGAATCTTCACAATCTACCAAAGAGGTGTTTTGCTGGCAGGGTGGCTGGGCCAAATCTATGGCTAGAATATAGATGGAAAATTTGCCGGGAGGAAATGTAGGAAAAAATAGATGGCGTCAGTTTTTGACGTTTATTTTGATGGGAGAGGCGCCCTATGCTTCTATAGATAAATTTCCTCCCGGCAAATTTTCCTTCTATATAAGAAGATATGGGATATATTTACTTAATAGCTAAGTAAGTAGTAGTTAGTATATACAGTAAAACCCCTCTATAGCGAACCCCAATGGGACAGAGCTTTTGGTTCACTACAGCCACAGTTTGGCCATTTTTTTTTTACTTTTCAAGAATTTTAGACCGTATAATTAAAGGACAGCCATACACACTGGAAGAGGCTGCCTCTTGATAGTGGTCACTTTGTTTTAATTCCCTTAATTGACCAATTTTCTTATATTAATACTGAATAATAAGTATTTGATGATAGATTCTTCTTATCATTAGCATACATGTAGCTCTATGTCTAATTTTAAAATCAAGACAAATCCTAGGTAAAGTCTTATTAAATATATATTCAAAGATATAAAATGATTTTAAAACATCTTTATCAAATTATATAATACAATGTTTACTTGGAAAAATGCCTCTAATACCTTGTTGCTTCAAAGCACTCTTCAAGCATTGCACCTTTCAAATAAAGTTAATGGTTTTTCTTCCATTTCATGTTTCCACATATTCCTCTAAAGACTAGATTTCTTTTTTTTTTTTTTAACTTGTCATGCAAAACATTGCTGCCTTTAAAATCACCATAGTTCATGGCATAAAAATAATTTTTGTTGCATCACGGGGCCGTGATGGACTTTTTTTTTTTATCCCTAACACGTATGATCGCTCTAAAATTTGAGGTTGATTCCTCTTTGTAACAATTTTTAATATTCTTCTTTTTTATCTCTTATAATATAAAAGTTATATTTTCTTATTTTAACATGTTCTGAAATTTTGCCTGTGTTGTTTCACTTGGAAAAGTTTGGAAATGGCCTTTTTTTTTCCTTTAGTAATAACATTTTTGTTTTTAGAATGTCTTTGTTTTCTTAATTTTGGAAGCCATTTGCATTTTTTCTATTCCAAATTTAATGGAAACAAAGATATTCTATTTAATAAAATCTATAATGTGTAAAAAGGAATACAACATACAGCAAAAATAGAATGTTTTTTTTTGCTTATCCCTAGTACACGTGGTACAGGCCATGATAATCATGGTGGGTAGTTAGCGACTGCTTTTTACTGTAAACGCACCACATGTCTACACATGTGAAAAGCAGTTCGACTTTGCACTTACAAATGCCAGAGCCCCGTTTGGTTACTTGCACTCGCTGGTGGGGTTGGACTTTTGCAAGAATCGGGGGCCATTGGAGCATTTTTTTTTTTTTAACAGAAAAAAGTGTCCAATGCGGGAATCGAACCCGGGTCCTAGTGGTCGAAAACCAAACGGTTTAACCAGCCTTCCACCGACCCCCAAAATAGAATGTAAATCAAAACAAATAATGCCGCTAAATTTATTGTTTTGAAATCGCGATCCGTGAGCTGAAACATGCTTAAAATTTTGTTGTTTTAAATTTTCTTTTAATTACAATTTTAAGTTCGTTATAAGCATAGTATTTTAAATAGAATTTATTATTTTGGGACCGAAAATAGGTTCGTTATTTTAAAAATAGCGAAGTTTGTTATACGATGGTATTTTCAATGGGGGGAATGGAATTGGGAATCGCCTTAGGTTCATTATAAGGGAAGGTTCGCTATATCCAGGGTTCGTATTAGCGGGTTTTACGGTATTTACTTAACCCGGCAGCGGTCGCGCCCTCTTTTATACCTTGAAAGGTCGCGGTGGGTAAAATTTACCCACTTTTAAAAATCTAAATAAATCAAATATTCTTTTGAATATTTTTATTGTTTTCTATGTTAGAATAATGATTTGTCTATTAAATAACTTTACATAAAATCCTGAGATATAAAAATCATATTTTATTTATTTTATTAATAACAAATCAAAATATCAAATATTTATGATATATTTGACTATTTTATGAAAATAAAAATATATATTGAAGATAGGTGATAAAATATAAATATGTATGAAAGTTATCACTTCCTTTCATAGAAATTAGGACTTGTTTTGTCCTTTATGACATTCTTGACAAATTATTACAGAGTGTTCCTTACACAAAAAAGCAAAACAGTACTGGCAATGTTGAATAGTTTTTCTGTCCTTTTTTTCTTTCTGGCATTTCTTGCATCGATGTCTTTCTCCTATTTTTGGCTTTTTAGATGGACCAGGCTCTAACAAATTAAAAATATCGGATGCCTTTTCCTTTATTTCACATGGCATTCTTCCGCTTACTGTGCGAACTTTGACCATCTCTTCAATAAGATCTAAGGATAAGGTTTTCAAAAAATGACGTCTTGATTTAACCTTTGATGCGTTGCCATTTGCAAAATGAATTATCTGGGAATTTATTGCCCCAATATTTAAAAGTGAATAAAAAATAACCATGGGCCATCTTCTTGAATTTCTAGCACAGTTATATGTAGCTGTCATTTCGTCCATCATATCTACACCACCCTTTGTCATATTATAAAACATTATCATCTCTGGCTTTTTCAATTCTCCCGTTGAATCATCTATATTTGCATCGTGGTGCAGAGTTGAAAGCATAAGTACAACTTTATTCGCTTTAGGCTTGTATGAAAGAAGTGTCATTTCACTTTGAAAGCCAAAAACACTAGTGTGTACATTTCTACCTCTGCTGATGACAAACTCTGAGGGGATTTCCTTTTTATTTCTTTTTAAGGTACCAACAATTGTTAGTCTAAATTGTTGTAAAAGTTTTAGAGCTAAAGAATAACTGGTGAACCAGTTATCCATTGTTACATTGCGGCCAGTTCCCTTGATTGGCTCACACAATCGTTCCACAACGTCACTTGGACTGTTGCTGACATTGTAAGGACCTTCAGGGTTTTTTCCTGAATAAATCTCCAAGTTACAAGTATAAAACATTTTTGAATCCACGAGAGCAAATAATTTTATTCCATATTTATTGTGTTTACTCGGAATATACTGCCTGAAATTGCATTTCCCTCTGAAAGCGTCAAGCTTTTCATCCACCGTTATATATTCCGAAGGAGAATAATGCTTTTGGCAATTTTTTACAAAAGTATCAAGAATCAATCTCACAGCTGCTAATTTATCTTGAAGAAGTCTTTCATTTCTTGTAGCTTTGTCATCAAAACGAATTACTCTGAGAAGAAATCGGAATCTGTTTTCAGACATAGCTATTCTACACAATTCAAATCCAGTACTATCTCTTGCCCATGCATCATCTGTATTCATTTTATTCGCTTTCATGACCCCAAGAAAGTAAATAATTCCCAATAAAGCTTTAATTTCATGTAGGTTTGTCAAATTAGCATCTCTTTCTCTGCTATAGTTCTGCTGAATATTCCTAATGTAAATGTTAGTATTTGTAACTATGCATTCAAGTATATTGTCATCTATAAAGAGATTCCAACAATCTAATATCGATTTAGCATTTTTTGCTTCACCCTTTACCCCTGGTAGATGGGTGATAATATTTTCACTGCGAGTTCGAACATTTTTTGGGGGAAGAGCTTTCTTCCATTTAGTCTTTTGGTCCTTTCCTATATAGTAATTGAAGCTTGGATCCTCATTGTTTTCTTCTTCTGATAATGTATACTGTTCAGTGTCTGTACTCCAATTCCTCTCTTCTATATGATCATCAGTTTCTGATTCCTCATCATCGGGATTTGGAATATTATTATCATCACGGAGAAAATCAGCATTTGAAAGCATTTTATGTAAAATAATGTAAAAAGAGGAAATAAAATATTAATCCTACCTCATTGTTGGAAGAATAGATTGTGTGGAATAATGGATCTCCGGACGCCGTCCAGACAGCTTGGGTGACAGTAAACAATGCCGGCGGCGCCAGCCGCCAACATAAACATTAGAACACGGCTTGGTTTTGCTACCCACCAGTCGCGTGTTTTCCTCTGTCCTCTTAATATGTATTAAATAAAGTTAGTTAGAAGGAGATTTTTACCCCCTCCTTTCTGCTATTTAGTGATCTTATTTAAATCCTTGCAACAGCCCACAAAGAATCATCACAGCGAATTCTTCTACCGAATTTCGCTCAGTGTTTTGTGAACCGACTACCCTACAATTCTACACAGATTGTATTATTGCACTTGGGGCAGCAAAACCAAACAACAAGAAGCCAGAAAGTAACTCGAAACTTAATTACGCAAACCAAAACCAAAAGCGTTAAAAGGTCGCGCTGGGTAAAAATTACCCAATGACTAGAACTCAAAAGGTCGCACTGGGTAAAATTGACCCAAACATGCTAATAAAATGAATATATGTCATAAAATTAAAATTATAGGTTTATTATAATAATCTTTAGATAGATTTAGAAAGGTACTGAGAATATATTTTAAATATATATATTTTTTAATATAGAAATATTTTCGAAAAGTTCCTTCTGGGTAATTTTTACCCATTGCGACCGCTGCCGGGTTAATATCCAACCTCAATAAGTAGCTCTTCCTTTTACAGTACAAGCTGTCACCATCATGTCCTACATGTGGGGTACCACCACCACTCACAACCACCAGGTCTACTAAAGATAACCATTTTGGGGTGAAACAATTGTCAAGAGGAAAACCATCCCACACCACCTTATCTATCTTACTTCTTCCTGTTTCCTTAGTTTTTCCTTTTATTTTTTTACTTCTAGGTTTTATTTCACCAAACTTTTTTGTTCATTTTTACCAGGTCTAAAAAAAATTTTTTTTTTCAGCAGCAGCATTTGATGTGTGTGTAACCAGTTTTTTAAGTCTAGGCAACACTGCACAATCTCTCTACAGCAGCCTCTTTTAAAAAAACCATGTAGTTATAACGTCATCAAGTGTCAATAACTGTGGTTATAATAACAACATGAAATAAACACTAGGTAATAAGACCAAATTCAAATAAATAAACTGTGTGTGACGTTTCGGTAACAGCATTTTTACCATCTTCAGACAAAAGTACTGAATGAGAAATTTTACCACAGCATGGCTTAAATAGTTACTGTTATTAAGTGTGTAAACAAGATAGCAGATAAGAATAAGATAATTTTCTGAGAAACACAGATAATTATTCTTAGAATTAAAAGTGGAAAAACCCCACTTTTTTTTAGATATAATGATAAAGCACAATTTGGATTATATATTATAATAAAAGAAAATAAGAATGATATTTCCTCTTTCTTCCATTCTGTTAATTGTAGCACATTTCTTTTGAATGAAAAAGGCTTCTTTAAATTGTGTCTTAAAATAATTTTTCTCATAATCTAGTATTTTTGTTTCTTTTAGGTTGAAATTACAAAGGGGGATCAATAAATAAGGTGAATTATCTTAATTCTTAAAAATCAAAAAAGCAAAAATAATTTAAACCACAGAATATTAAAATATAACATCAAGAGACTATTTAAGGTGTTTTGTTCTTTTTTCCCACGCGCGGCGAGAGACTTATAAATAAACTAAAATGGAAGCTCCCTTGAAGGATTGCACCACGCTTGAACAACGTGCAGTTATTCGTTTCTTGAATGCAGAAGGTATTCAAACATCTCAAATATGCCAAAGAATGAAAATTACCTATGGTGAGTCTTGTTTGTCTCAAAAAACATTTATAAATGGGTTAACGAGTTCAAAAATGGATGAATTACATGTTCCTCAGGTCTCAACGTTCGGCTGGTAAAGTTTTGTTAACAATTTTTTGGGATGTTGATGGACCAATCTGTCTTGATTTTTTATCCTCAAGGCAACGTGTGAACAGCGACCTTTATTGTGACATTCTTGTAAATAAGCTTAAGCCCGGTATAAAAAACAAAAGAAGAGGGAAGCTTAGTAAAGGTGTTCTCTTCCTTCATGATAATGCAAGGCCGCATACATCATGTAAAACTGTATCTACAATAATTAAATTAGGTTTTGAAGTTTTAGAACATCCTGCATATAGTCCAGACCTAGCCCCCTCTGACTATTTCCTTTTTGGACTACTAAAAAGGAGTTAAAGGGAAAGCAATTTGACTCGGATGAAGATGTCCAGAAAGTGGTGCAAGATTTTTTTCACACGCTTCCTAAGAGTGCCTATAAAGAGGGTATTTACAAGTTGCCAGAACGATGGAGGCGATGTATAGAAAGCCAAGGTGATTATTTTGAATAAATCAAGTCCTAATTTCTAATATCGTTCTTATTTTTTAAAATAAATTATAATTCACCTTATTTATTGATCCCACCTTGTATTATGCCCTGTTCTTTTTCTATGTTCTACAAGTGCAGAATTCTCAATTTTTTCCCATTTCAGAGTATATTCATGGTTTTTCATTCTTTCTTTTAAAGTTCTGGAAGTTTGTTCTACATAGCATTGGTCACATTTTTTACATTTCACTTCATAAATTAAACCTGCTCTTTTTGGTAATTTAGTGTTCTTATGGTTGTTGATATATTGAGAGATAAAAATTGCATGGAAACCATGTAACCCTATCTCTCAATATATCAACAACCATAAGAACACTCAATTACCAAAAAGAGCAGGTTTAATTTATGAAGTGAAATGTGAAAAATGTGACCAATGCTATGTACAAGCTTGGCAAAAAGGGTTTATAAAGTCTTTTTGTGTGGCTTGAAACTATATACAAACTGCTTCCTCACAAAATTAAGGGATGATGAGGGTTGAACGGTGTGAGAATGCCAAGCTATAGGAAAGAATGTTACAAGAGTGAAATTGTACGGATGGTTACAACTCTTGCAACTAAGGCTTGCTGATGGCGGAATAAATATCAACTATTCCTGCCTTTCTTTCTATTGTTTCAGTCATTGAGGTACAGCCTGCACCATACTGATGAGGGCCAATAGCCAGAAAAACATGTGTTGGCTTCTTGATTTGTCAATAAAGGGTTAATATTGTGGTATAATTGAAAATCAATGACAGATACCACAAGCCATCAGAAACTTCCAATTGCACAAGCAGAAATTGCTTTTTTTCCCTACAATTTTACTTTTGTAATATTTTTTAATATGCTCTCACTCTCTATTTTAAAAAAGCTTTATTTCTCAGATATAAACCTGGTCACTTTACAAAACCAGAAATTTTATAGATGGAGCCACATTGTCACTGCCTTATAATGAAAGAAGAGTTAATAATGAAGCTTATATAGAAGGACAGACTTTTGATAGTTTTTGGACAATATACACTACCCAAATATAGTTTGAGATAGAAACCTTGAATTTGGGGTTGCACTCCTCTGAGGTCATAAACAAAAACCCTCTAAAGATGAAAACCATAATTCTCTTAATGGACTCCAAGTTGAAGCTGCATGATACAGACGCATCATATATACAGTCATATAAAAAAATAATAAGGTTATAAAGGATTATGCTTCTAAAAAGGATTTAATATGCTTTGGAGAGTGTGGTTAAATGTCAGGATTGACATACAGTAAAACCCCTCTATAGTGAACCCCAATGGGACAGAGCTTTTGGTTCACTATAGCCACGGTTTGGCTATTTTTTTTTTTACTTTTCGAAATTTTTAAGACTATATAATAAAGGACGGCCATACACACAAGAAGAGGCTGCTTCTTAATAGTGGTCACTTTGTTTTAATTCCCTTAATTGACCTATTTCCTTACATTAATACTGAATAATAATAGAAATCATTAGATGATAGGTTCTTCTTATCATTAACATACATGTACCTCTATGTCTAATTTAAAAATCAAGACAAATCCTAGGCAAAGTTTAATTAAATATATATTCAAAGATATAAAATGATTTTAAAACATCATTATCACATTTTATAATACAATGTTTACTTGAAAAAATGGCTCTAACACTTTGTTGCTTCAAAGCATTCTTCAAGCATTGTACCTTTCAAATAAAGTTAGTGTTTTTCTTCCATTTCATGTTTCCACATATTCTTCTAGGTCTAGATTTTGATTATTTTTTTAACCTGTCATTTAAAACATTGCTGACTTTAAAATCACCATAGTTAATGGCATAAAAATAATTTTTGTTTCATCACGGGACCGTTTATTTGTACTTTTTTTTTTAAGCCCTAAAACATACGATCACGATCGCAGCAAAAGTTGAGGTTGATTCCTCATTGTAACAATTTTTAATAGCTTTATATTTTATCTTTTATAATAGAAAGTTATATTCTCTTATTTTAATATGTTCTTAACATTTTGCCTGTGTTGTTTCACTTTGAAAAGTTCTGAAAATTTATTTTTAAAGTTATTTAAAAAAAAAAGGCCAACACTTTTGTTTTTAAAATGCCTTTGTTTTCTTCATTTTGGAAACCATTTGAACTTTTATATTTCAAATTTAATGGAAGCAAAGATATTCTATTTAATAAAAAGTATAATGTGTAAAAATTTATACAGCATACAGCAAAAATAAAGTGCAAAAATCAAAACAAACAATGCCGCTAAATTTATTGTTTTGAAATCGCGATCCGCGAGCTGAAACATGCTCAAAATTTTGTTGTTTTATTATTATTATTTTTTTAAATTACACTTCTAAGTTTGTTATAAGCATATATTTTAAATAGATTTTGTTATTTTGGGACCGAAAATAGGTTCGTTATAGGGGTAGTTCGTTATTCTAAAAATCGCAAAATTCGTTATAACGATGGTATTTTCAATGGAATGGAATTGGGAATCGGCGTGGGTTCGTTATAAGGGAAGGTTCGTTATATCCAGGGTTTGTATTAGCGGGTTTTACTGTATTAATATAATGGTATCAAAGATAGAATGGTGCTTTTACACTTAGGTTTCCTCAAATTGGATAAGCAACTCGATCCAACCCCTTGTCAATCCTCTCTGAGCCACCTTCCTTAGAAACTAACCCAACAAATATCTGTAAAAGCCATGTTTGAAAGGATTTCTCCTGCCTCCTCTCTAGAGTGATTTGTTGTCTGCAGATGCTGCTGCTCCTCTACAGCGACACCAACTACGTCCGGCAGGGATTCCAGGCCAGATGGGCCGCCACAGACTGCCCCATGAATTGCAGCGGCCATGGCAGCTGTGACAGCCACTTTTGTGTGTGCAACCCTCTGTGGACGGGGGAGGCCTGTGATGCCCACCTCTGTCCCAACCAGTGCGGGGAGAACGAGGGGAGAGGCCACTGTGAACTCAACCCTGTCCGCTGTGTCTGTGACCCTGGGTGGGCAGGCGAGGGCTGTGACCTGCCCGAGGAGCCCCAAAATGCCAGCTGGTACTTGCTGTCACAGGAAGGCCGTCCAGGGTTTTCTCCTCGAGCTTCACATGGGGCGGCCTATGTCTCAGCCTCTGATTGTGTTTATATCTTTGGTGGGCTGTCCTTCGAGGGCACTATGGGGGATCTGCTAGCCTATGACTTGGGCCAGAGCCAGTGGACCAACCTGACTGGGACAGGGCTACGTCCCTCAGCTCGTTGGGGCCATGCCATGGCCGCATACTATACTGACCTAGTGATACATGGTGGGCAACTGGCGGATGGCTCCTTCTCCCCAGAAATATGGGTGTTTGACACTGCTGGCAACCGCTGGACCACCCCAGACCTGGAGAAGCTGGGCCCAGCTGTGGCCAAACACACCCTGACTGTGGTGGATGACTGGGTGTACGTGGTGGGGGGGCTGTGCTCCGATGGCCAGTTCTCCAGTGACATCTTCCGCATCAACCTGCGCCACTCTGCCCCTCGCTGGGAACATGTAGAGGCCCGTGGTGGCAAGGCTGCTGAGAGGAGGCTAGTGGGCCATGCTACTGTATATTACGCCCCTTCCCGCAGCCTGCTGGTGTATGCTGGCATGGCGGTGGACTATGCACGGTTCAGCAAGCTCAGTGATCAGCTCCATGCCTTCCACCTGGATGAGCAGGTGTGGTCCAAGCTGGTGTACCCACGTACAGGAGCTCCGCTGGAGAGAGCCTTCCACACCATGGTTCTGGTCCAAGACTACCTGGTGGTGCTAGGAGGCTACATCCACAGACACTCCCACCAGGAGAGCTGCTACGACCAGGGGATGTATTTGTATGACCTGGTGTGCCACCGCTGGGTGCCCCTAGCTGGGGAGTCTCTGGGTGAGTCCCTTCTATCTTCTGGGGCTGTTGGTGGTTGTCACAGCTGGGGTGGCAGGCACAAGTCCTCAGCCAGGCCTCTTCTCCCACACAGCTTGCCTCCGCCAGGGCAATCACACTCTGCTGGTGGCCGGGGGCTACAGCGGACTCATGCGAGCAGGACTGTGGGCCAGGGTGCTGCCTCCTTCTGTCACTGCCCGGGGCCGGGCCGCTTGCCAAGGGTGAGTAGTACAGCGAAAGTCTGGTGGTGGTGAGGTGGATGGTATTTACAGTGTAATTGAAGTTTTACACATATGGGTGAATATTTATTTTCATAGAATCCATGCTATTAAGGATTTCAAAGCATCCTACAATGGGCTAATTGCTAGGAGAGAGATCATTATTTCCAATGGTATTTAATGATATCTCACACCTGTTAATTATTGTTATAGTTAGTGTCCATCAAGTCAAGTTCAATATGGCAACTTGATAACTACTGTTAATTGGGACAAAAAAAGTCTTCAGTCTCAGAAAGTCTCACTTAAAATAAAGTTTACTATACATTATGTTTTGCATATACCATTGTTGTGCAATGGATGTGTATTAGTATATACATAGATAGTAAAAGTAAAAAGGGCTTTCTCCCTCCCTTCCCCTCTCTGACCTTCACATAGGCATTTTAGATGGTAGAGCACCATCTACAGGCAAAGTCAGACTTTCACCAAAGTGTGCCTGGAT
Organism: Cordylochernes scorpioides; assembly: GCA_030710605.1. NCBI lineage: Eukaryota > Metazoa > Arthropoda > Arachnida > Pseudoscorpiones > Chernetidae > Cordylochernes > Cordylochernes scorpioides. The sequence goes on along the minus strand of CP092869.1, from coordinate 31,699,572 downwards.
CATGATGCCATGATCAACGAAAGCTGCACCCCTATACCCCATTCCATGAACTCATAGAATTCGTGTAATCTTTACACAAGGGAATAAGAAACAACAACAGAAAAGCCAACCATTTATGTGTTTCAGGCTGTTGGCCCTTGTCAATGTGGTGCAGAGGCTCCAAGAGGCTTCCTAAGAAATCAAGAAATGTGTAGCTTAGGCCAAATTTGCATAAATATTTTTACTTTTTCACATGTTCAACATATTTACACAAATTTGGTCTTAACAACCCATTTCTTGATTTCTCGGAAGCCTCTTAGAACCTAGATTTTTTTTTGTCTTTGAAGTACAGCCTGCACCATGCTGTCAAAGGCCAACAGCCCGGAATGTGCATGTGGTTGGCTTTTCTTGATATCTCAAGTAAATGGGTTGGCCAAATATAATGGCATAACCTAAACATTTAGTTGATTTCATTCTACTAGATGGTGCTCTTCTATCTAAAATGCTCATGTGAGTGTTCAGGATATGCCCTTTTTATTTTTAATATCATTACCTGACCCTTATATCTATTTTTTTTCCATTCAGAGATATGTGACTGGGGATTATACATAGGAAGTAAAGTTGAAGGGTAAGATGGCATCTCCTGACCTTGGAACTGAACATTGCTACAAAATGTGGATATTGGTCAAACTAAAAAAAAGAAAACCCAACCATATTTATCCATTTCCAGCAGCTAGATTTTGGACACTAATTGTCTTTTCTCATACTTTTCTATGAAAATATAAGGAGGGAGAATATTTATATTCTATATAACATTCTCCTAGGAGAAAGCAGTGAGGTTTAGAAGGAGCTATAAAAATGTGGGTGGCAGACACCAGAGCAAGGAGGAGTGCCGAGCCAACCTGCGCTGTGGGTGGTGCCCCCACCCGGGGGGAGAGGGGAGCTGTCTGGAGAGGGAGGCCTTGAAGGTGAGGTCTGAGTTATTTGGGCCTAGCTAGGATTCTCACTCGGGGCACACAGGAGTGCAGCCTTGGACTTCTCTCCCAGGACACCTGTCCCGGACCTTGTGCTGCCCTCCAGGACTGCCGGGCCTGCCTCCTGTGGGCTCCAGGCAACTGCAAGTGGCATGCTGGACCTCGGGCCTGTTTCAACTCTGACATGGGTAAGTGGTACAACAATTTACTGGGTGCTAACACAGTTTTGTTAGTCACTCACATATTTGGTGGTCTTGTTACCTTGTGGGAAAAGCTTGGTCTTGAAACCTGTGAATATTTGTAGGAAATGTTAAGGGGGTGGGAGCAAGTAGTTCCATAGTTTTACTTTTATACCTATCTTTTTTTCATGTTAAGTGAGATATATAGTTATATGTCATCCCCTACTATACTGTTAGATGGCCTGGTCACTCTAGTATGTACCGTACAGCTCTCAGTAAAGTGGATTTGATGTGACAGATGCCGGGCAAGGCGGGACCATAGTGGAGGAGGTTGGGCAGTGTGTGGAGTATGGAGTCGGCACCACGGGCCTCACCTCGGCCAAGTACAGCCACCCCATAGACTGGAGCCAGCCGGATGATGTCAGCCACCTCAATGTCAGCTCAGAGGAGCTCTACTTCCACCTCCAGTCCCAGCGCGACAGCGGGGAGAGTGTGGCCAGGATGCTGGGCTTCCTGCGCCCGCAGCCCCGCAACACCAAGCTCTTCCTGCGCTCCTCCGGGGGACGGGCCACTCTTCTCCTCAGTAACTCCTCTTCTCTACGCTTCCTGGTGGGTACAGCACCCTCAGCAACTACTCCCTTATTTATTAAGGTCAAGATATTTTTAGAGCCATTGAAAATTAACCTGTTCATTAAAGTCTATCTCAGTTCATTAATAGACCATAATATTGTTTTAGTGATTTTTGGATTTTTTTATAGATAATTCCAACCATTATTTAGATTTTCTAAGTTCTCATTAAATAGTTGTCTCCTTCAATTTAATATTAAAATTGAAAAGCATTGAAAATCTTTTAAAAATGAAAAGATGAATGAAATTCATCTAGACAAAAAATTATAAATACATTTGAATTAAAAGGCGATCCATTAAATATAATGGCATACCCGGATACAGTACTGGATAATAATCAATTTTTTTCTTTCACAGAACCAGGTGTATATATAAGCACACACATTAGAGTAAGTTGTCCCTATGTAAGGTACCACAGAGAGAGCAGCAGGTGTGGTGTTGCAGGAAGTGGTGGCCAACCACTCAGGCCACACCACCATGAGGACAGAAGCCCACCGCCTGGGCCGAGGCCCCCTGTTCCCTTCAGCCGGCCGTTACCTGGTGGATGTACGGCTGAGCATCCCCCCAGCCTTCAACACCACTGCCACCCTCCAGCTGCTCTGGAGCTCTGGAGTGGCCCTCCGACCCACTGTTAGTCACCCATCTATTAGTTATTGATGGGGGAACTGTATATTACATGGATTATGATATCTAGCAGGAAACTTTAGACATTGGCAAGCATTCTAGGTGGAGTATCACCACTCACTTGGATAGAATTATATGGCTGCCAGCTTTCCAACCTAAAATAACTAACCTTCGAATCCCTGTAGCTTCTCCTTTCTTGTGATGAAGGGCAGAAACCAGTACAGAGAGTTGATAGATAGTGTCATTTGGCCTTTTTGTCCATTTTCAGAGAGAAAGTGGACTTCAGTAGCAGGTAGCCATCATTCTCTGGTCTGATGTTGCAGTATTGTTATGGCACCTTCTGACCATTTACAGTGGCTGTATTAATAGTTATGTATATTGGCTCCCTCATAGTTTGGTCAACAGATTATATCTGAAACAAGGTAGATGTCATTTCTCTGGGACAATGAGATGTAGACAGAGGTGTGGCCCAGGTGGTGGAGGCCCAGTACCTGGAGCCCTACGCTGGCAACAGCTCCTGTGACAACTACCCCACCTGCCTGGCCTGTCTGATGGATGCTCGCTGTGGCTGGTGTCCCCGGGGGAGGTGCAAGGCCCGGGACTCCGGCTCCTGCCCCCAGTCCGCAGTGCTGGAGCCCTCCCAGTGTCCCAAATGTTCCGACCACATCTACTGCCGCCACTGTGTCCAGGTACTTTGGTTGGTCCCAGGGTGGACTGGAGAACTCACAACTTCACCCCACTTTGTTGGCTGGTCTTTACCTGATGATATTGGCAATTTTAGAATTTTGCCAGAAATTTCTGCACTTAAATCTGATTTGGTTTTATCTTCCAATTAGTTATCCCCCCTACTGGAATTCTTTTTTTAAAGGAAAAAAAAATTAACACTAAAAGAAGGACTTTGCAATTTATATTTTTACTTTTGATGAGTGCTGTTCTAGACTGTGAAATCTGGGACATAAATGTAATCTTCCCTTGTATTGTAACTGTATGGTGATTGCTCTCACACCCCTCTCTTCTTGAGATCTTAGAATAGGTGTGGTGTTCCAGGAGTCCGCCTGCGAGTGGCAGATCGAGGAGTCCCAGTGTGTGCGGCGTGGTCGTTCCAAGGACTCAGTCCGACACCCCCAGCTCTGCCCACAAGACTGTTACCAGTAAGTCCGCTTCCAGATGGTTGGATTAGATTCCCAGGTTAGCAGCAGTCTTGCCTGCACTCCTATTTCCTTTGGAAAATGAGATCAACTTTTTAATCCAAAAGACAGAGATCATGATTTTGTCCTTGGAAAGGGAAAGCCTTGGTTTTTTTCTTTGCTGGTGATATTTTCAGTCCATTTAATTGATTGGCACTTTGAAGAAGAATCATAATGATAAATCCATGTCTCATCAGACCTTCAAAAACTCGATAATGTTCTCCAGAAAGGTCAAAACAAATCTTTTTCCAAATTTGCTTAATTTCTCATATTAGAAGTTTTAGCACCCATTATGAGCATAATTTTGCATATCATTAATAAGTCTAAGAACACTTCCTTCAGACAGGCAAAGCTTTTCCATTATTTGATAAGTTGTGATTGTTGGGTTATTCTTCATTTCCTCCATTAAAGCCAAATTTTGGTCCATCACTACAGAGGTTGGTCTCTTTTGTGTTGTTTTATTTTTTTACCACTCAGGGTAGCACTGGTAGGGCTTTTATTGGCTGGTATTTTTTGCCCAATGTTATTGGCATTGAAATCACTTAATGGGGCTTAGGAGCCCCAACAACACCTGGCTGGAATGTGTAGCCTGGGTGAAGTCATTCAGGTAGTAATCTCCAAGTTACCTGACTTACTCTGGTAATGTGGTGCTCACACAGGGGATGTAGAATGCTCATTTGTTCTCCTGTGAATTCACAGCTTTTAGTTTATGATACAGTAGAACCCACTTTCTTTATAAAGGACACCTAGTTGCAGAACCAAAGTGTCCTTTAGAGGAAAGTTCCCTCTTATTGGAGAGTCCTAATTAGTAAAAATAGTAATTTTTTTGGTGATGAAAACTGTGCTTTGTAGAGAGGTGTCCTCTCAGGGTTGGTGGTCTTTTATTTATTTTTTAATCAACACAAGATGTTTGCATCTGTCTTCACATAATATTTCCAAAATTAGAGTTCCCATCACTCTAATGAAAGACATTGGAACTTTGATGGCTACACAGTCTTAGCTGTTTGAGAGTTGGTTTCCAGGCTGTTCCATTATTTTCTTAATTACCAATGTGAGGCGTGAATAGTGTTTCTTTGATTGTCTGGTTACTGGACCTGGCAGTGTTTCTAAGCTCAGCAGAATTAGGTGCCCATCAAACTCCGCCTTTGCCGGTCCCAAGCCGGGATGAAAAAGGAGGAGGGGGAGCAGTAATAAGCTCACTAAAAAACCTGGGCTCAGCTGGCCCGGCTGATAGTATCTGTAAGGGCTCCTAATCCAGGGATACAGAATGAGCAGCCTTTGTACTTCATGTTAGGAGTGACTGCACATGGCATCTGTTCCTCATGTCAGAGGCGGCCATTTCTTTTGGAGCTAAGTTGGCATGCCACTGAGTAGTACTCCCAGTCTTAATGACAAAGGCAAACACATTCTACTTCACACAGTACCCTAATATGATTGAGTGGAGATAAGAAAGAAGAAGGTGCCCATCAAAAAATTATATTTCAACTCTAAAATAATAGGTGTGATTCTTTGAAGTTCTATTTCATTTTTTTTTTTGTAATACAGTAGAACTACCTCTCTGTAAAGGACACTACAGAGCCAAAGTGTCCTTTAGGAAGAGGTGTCCTCTTACTTTGAGAGGTGCTATTTTTTAATATTTTAAAACTAAAAATGAACTATATGAGTATTAAACATATAACTTTGTTTTTTATTTTATTTTTTTTTTAAATTTATTTTTTATTTTATTTTATTATTACAGAAGCACGAAGTCTATCAGACTATTGTGCTATATTAGAATTATTTACATATATGTGACAATATCGTTGCGGAATTTCTTGTTGTTCGATTTGAATGATGAGGATTGGTTGAAACGCAGTCGTTGAGTGGCAAGTGAAGCATACAGTTAGGAATAATCAGGACACGTGATGGGGTTTGAAAATAAAAGGCAACTGGGTTGGAGGAAAGAAAGCTTGAGAAGAGCGGAGCGATTTTGATTGTTAATTATCTGATCACATGGCGGTGATTGTACTTAGCTACGGGATGAGCAGAGGGAGAGAGGTCCAGAGCCGATGTCACCTCCTTGGGAGCCAAAGCACAACTCTAGGTGTTGTTCCTATGCGAGCGAAAACGTTACTGACAATTCTTACTTCTCGATTTAACACCACGAGTCGTCTTCCTTCCCATTGGTCGAAGGATGGGACGTGCCCGTTTTTCTATTGGTTGACCTACTTAGTTATTCCTTCCTAATTGGACCGGCGGCTTTCTTTGGTGAAAGATATGCCCGGCCTGATAGGAAGTATCGGGTGTTAGTTCGACTCTATTTACTTCCGCGGCTATCAAATACGTCCGGTCCTGTCCGGAAATATTGGGCGTCTTTCTACTAATATAACTTCTGCGGATACTAGATACGTCCGGGCTTGCCAGGAAGTATTGACTGTACAAGTTATTTATACTTGTGCCCGCTTTTAGCCTGCTTCCTATGTCTTGTTGCCACTTCCTTTCCTCCAGTTACCTTATTCTTTATTAAATCTTTGAAAATCATACATTGTACATGCATAGTGGGTCGGGGGGCATACAATTATATACAAATTATGACAGATGCGCCCCCTACATGTGAAGAATTCAAGAAGGGGTTAGCCTGAGAGAATTCTGTAAAGTGAAAAATAATTTTGTGGGGAAAAATTAGTTGTGGGTATTGAGAGGTTATATACAAGCATTGGTGGCGATATAAGAAGTAAAATAGAATGGTGTTGATGATATAGGTTGAGTATAATTAATAGAAATCAAAAAATTTTTTAATTGTAAGAAATCAAAATGAATGCTATGGTACATAGTGGATTAAAAAGAAAAGAAAATGCGCCTAACTAATTTCTACTCGAAATTGGAAAAAAATCGAGGGAGTTCCATTAGGGCTTTTGAGAAATCAAAAATAATATAAAAATAAAAAGTTGGACGAAATCAAAGTAAATGCTTGGTTGCATGGTGAGGAAAAAAAAAATGCTTTGATGCATGGTGAAAAAAAAAAGGAAAAATGCCTAACCATATTCTGGCTCGAAATTGGGAATGGAAATCGAGGGAATTTTATTAGGGCCTTTGAGAAATCAAAATAATATAAAGTTGGAAGAAGTCAAAGTGAATGCTTGGTTGCATGGTGGAAAAAAAAAAAATGTTTTGTTGCATGGTGGAAAAAAAAATAAATGTTTTGTTGCATGGTGGAAAAAAGAAATAGAAAAAAAGAATGTTTTTGTAAATCAAAATAAAATATAATATCCAATTTTAAAAGAAAACCAATGAGTTTTCGTTGATTTGAAACTATGATAATATAAACTAATTGGTAAAAAAAAATGATAATTAATGATTAAAAGTGATAATAAGTTGAATAAATTGCTAAATTGATTAAATATTTAAATTTTAATTGAGAGAAAATAATGAAAATGATTAATATGAAAAATAAGGTGTATTGGTTTGAACCCTTTTGTATCTACATGCCCTATAAATGTTTTAATTGCTCAATTATGCCCTATAAATTTTTTGTCTTTGTGTGTGTTGTGAAAAATGTTAGAAGTCTGTAAAGTAATTGATTTGTTATAATAGGGATGGGAATTCATTTAGAATGTTTGTGTGTCGTCTTGTGGGTGTGAAATTGGAGATCGGAAACGAGGCGCTCCTTTCTGTTTGCATAGGCCGAATTTATCGCCGCGGAACTACGCTTCCTGTCGCGGTGTCTCAAAATTCACACTTCCTTCCGCTTATTTATTTTTGGATTCGGCTCGGATCTTGTTTTTGGAGCGTGGCTTCTCCGACATTGGTTGGTCATCTTTCAGTTACTTCTATCTCTTCGGAGTTTATTTAGATTTTCTGCAAAAATGGTTCCTAAAATTATGAGAAGTTTTATAAATGCTTGTCCAAATTTAAAAATTGCCTCTTGTAGTTCGAAAATTTTATGAGCGGGCATGGTATAGATAAACAAATAATTAAAAAATAAAATTGGGATACATTTGTATGGTAGAACTAACAAACAAAGGATGAAAATCAGATGAAAGATAGGGTATTGCCCCATGTTCTTCCATATTTTTGTAAATGGGGATTCTGAAATATTTGCTTGAACCTTATTAATTGTAGAATGTAAATGATTGGTAGGTTCGCAGTTCTCCTGTTTGATCGTCAATGGTTTTATTAGAGATATGTCGGCGGTAATTGGTTTAAGTGGAGACATGTGATCGTTTCTCTGACGTGGGTGGTGTAATTTTGGCATTGTTTGTGTTGTGTGTACGCTGTGCTTTATGTACGAATTTTGTTTTGCTTTGGGGCCTGTGTCGGTATTTTTACGTGAAGGTTGGTTGGATTCATCGATTCTTCTAGCGAATCGGCAGGTGGGGCAGGTTTTTACCTGTTTTGCGATGTCTTGTGTCATGTTCTGCCAATAATATTGTGACGAGATGAGTCTCGTCATCTTGGAGATGTTTGGATGGTGGTGTTGTGTGTGTACGACTTAAGAAGTCTGGCTGTAAGTGAACTTGGGACTATAGTTTTAAGTACTCCTTTTCGGGAGACGGTGCGCAGTTTATTGTGATCCATAGTCACGCGAGATTTTCCCGGTGGAGAAGACTGTTGGCTCTTTATGAGTGGCGCATCTAGAAAGCCACAAAATGGGATACGAGTTACAACGCCCGTTTCATATTGTTGTACTCCATTTATGCTACGGACCTCATATTCGTATCTTGACAGTCTTAACCTCCATCGAAACAATCTGCCTGACGGGGCTTTGATCTCTTTCAACCACTGCAATGCAGGATGGTCAGAAAGTATTGTAAACTTTCTGCCCATTAGACAGGCGCGGAAGTTATCCACACTTTCCACAATGGCTAGGCATTGTAGTTCCAAGTCTGAATAATTTCGCTCGTGACCACGCAGAGAGCGGCTGAAATGTTGAACTGGGTATGTCTTCCCATCAGGGTAGACTTGTTTAAGAATGCCTGCAATGCCGAATGTTGAGGTGTTACAGTACACCTGGCATGGCAGACCTTCTTGGTAAAGGTATAATGTGGGGTATGTGGTAAGGCTTTCTTTCAGGTTAGTGAACGCTTTCTGGCATTCGTCACTCCAGACCCACATGACATCCTTTTTTAGAAGGTTGACAAGTGGCGTCCGCAAGCGGGCGTGGTCCGGAATGAACTCTTTATAGGCGTTCACAGCTTTTAGGAAAGATCGCAATGTTTTTCGATTGTGTGGTTGTTTGGTGGCGTGAATTTTTTCTATGTTTTGTGTAGACGGGATGATTGTATTATTCTTAACGGTTGTGCATGCGCTTGTTGGTTGTTGTTGTCTTTTGGCGCGCGTGTTGCGTTTGTTGTGCGGATTGTGCGTGTTTGTTGCGTGGTGACGTATGGGTGCGTGTATGTTGTGAGGTATATTTGCGTGGTTATGGTGTGGCGACTTATGGCCATGTATGGATTTTGTGTGGTAAATGGGTGAGCGGTGTCGGTGTACGGACACTTTTTTGGGCATTATTGGAATTGTAGGTTGAAGTCGTGGTGGCTTTATATGTTGTGGGCATGAAAAGTTGCGTGGTGTGAGATTAGAATGGTGGCATGTAAATATTTGGGGTTTGGGCAATGAATGCAGGCAAGGGTTTCCATGTGTGAAAGCTTTGTGTGCTGTACGAGCCCTTTGGGACAGGTTTTGGTCTAGCCCGTGCTTGCATTCATTTGGTACATGTTTAGATACATGGTTAAAGGGGTAGGTAGGGTTAGATAAGAGTTCAAAGTCAATTCTTGACGCCATAGGGGGGGTGCCTACCTTAGTCTCGAAAGGGCTGCTCGGTTGGGGTGTCTCTGGCTTGACTTGGTTGTTGTGGAATCGGGACTGGTGATTTTGGGACCGTTTGCACTGTCCGAACTTTTTCGTGGGTCGCTGGGACTGGTCGATGTCGGCATTCGCTGTGCCAGTGCCTCGCGCCGCAGAACTTGCAGTTGGACGGCGGAAGAGGTGCATTCCATGCACCTGGGCGTCGGGGTGTGTTGTGATACGGACCCGACATTGTGGGTGGTTGATCTTCTCTGGGTCGCGTTGTCGGTACACTGGGTCCGTGGATCCGCTGTACCAGTCGGAACCACTCTCCTAGGTTCTCGGGAGGCACTACGCAGACTAGGCGCTGGTCGTTGAATGGCAGTCCTTCTGTCAGCGTCTCGAGAATCACCTCTTGTGGAAGTCCTAGTTGCAATCCCATGGCGGTTTTCTCCCGGTAGTAGGTCTCTAGGTTGGCTTGTCCAGTGAGCTTCATGGCGAAATATTTCGCAAAGGACGCTTCGCTTGACTCAGGATAGAGATCTAGGAGGATTTGCCTCACCTGGAAATAGCTCCGGTCGGCCAGCCGAAGTTTCCTGAAGAGCTCCAGGGGTTGTCGCACCAGGTAGTTTGGTAGGCGGAGTAATTTTTCTTGTTCTCTCATGGATGCGTCTTCCATTTTTCGGTCGAACGCCTGAAAAAACTGGATCGTGCTGTATGTGCCATCGAAAGGCGGGATTGTCGCCTCATCTCCATCAGAAATCTTTGCTCGGGTTAGGAGCGCCGACAGTTGGGTGACGGCGTCCGCTAGGGGCGCAGTTGTCTCGCCCGTCTCTCTTACTTCTTGCCTTCTTTCCGTTGTTTCCGTCGGGCCGTCCGACTTTACGCCTATGGGATCCTGATTAAGCTCCATAATATCTTTATCCTGTCGACTTAACCGTGCTGTGACAATATCGTTGCGGAATTTCTTGTTGTTCGATTTGAATGATGAGGATTGGTTGAAACGCAGTCGTTGAGTGGCAAGTGAAGCATACAGTTAGGAATAATCAGGACACGTGATGGGGTTTGAAAATAAAAGGCAACTGGGTTGGAGGAAAGAAAGCTTGAGAAGAGCGGAGCGATTTTGATTGTTAATTATCTGATCACATGGCGGTGATTGTACTTAGCTACGGGATGAGCAGAGGGAGAGAGGTCCAGAGCCGATGTCACCTCCTTGGGAGCCAAAGCACAACTCTAGGTGTTGTTCCTATGCGAGCGAAAACGTTACTGACAATTCTTACTTCTCGATTTAACACCACGAGTCGTCTTCCTTCCCATTGGTCGAAGGATGGGACGTGCCCGTTTTTCTATTGGTTGACCTACTTAGTTATTCCTTCCTAATTGGACCGGCGGCTTTCTTTGGTGAAAGATATGCCCGGCCTGATAGGAAGTATCGGGTGTTAGTTCGACTCTATTTACTTCCGCGGCTATCAAATACGTCCGGTCCTGTCCGGAAATATTGGGCGTCTTTCTACTAATATAACTTCTGCGGATACTAGATACGTCCGGGCTTGCCAGGAAGTATTGACTGTACAAGTTATTTATACTTGTGCCCGCTTTTAGCCTGCTTCCTATGTCTTGTTGCCACTTCCTTTCCTCCAGTTACCTTATTCTTTATTAAATCTTTGAAAATCATACATTGTACATGCATAGTGGGTCGGGGGGCATACAATTATATACAAATTATGACATATATATCTTTAATTATTTACAAAATGAATTAGTAGTGATTTTTAAATCTGTGTACAAATTGCTCTAAACTTGCCAAAGTGTTCATAAAATTGAGTATATACATAAATATGATTTGGCATTGTGTCGAAGTAAGCAAGTACAATTTGGTTAGTCAGAGGGCAAGACAACAAAAGATGCTCTGGTGTTTCAACATCTAGTCAGCATTCACATGTTGGATCATTTGTAACTCTCAAGTCAAAGAGAAAACTTAAAAAGGGTCCTTTGCCTGTGAAGAACAAAGTAGTGAATCTATCAGGAGCAATGAAGCTTGGTACATCTCTCGGAAAAAAATTATTGAACGTTGGATTAGTTTGAGAAAGATAAAATCTTAATTTTGTATTGATATATAATTTAGTCAATTCATTTGAAAGAAGCTTATTTAGTGTTTGGTCTGTCAGAGAATTCTTCATATTGTATCTAATTAGTAATAATTCAAGGTAGTCCATCAGCATAGGAGTTTTGGCCAGAATATGAGTAATGTAAGAAGATGAACTTTTGTAAGCATGAATGCACCTAATTAAAATTTGATACTGTATAGAATTTAACTTTGAACCCTTTGCTGCATTGATAAAAGGGAACCAGATAGTTGATGCATAGCTTAACATAGGACATATCACCGCCTTGTATATAATCAATCTGCGCCTTGAATCAATTCCCCAAGTACATGCACATAATGAAAATAGCGCATTCTTAAATTTCATAGCCCTATTAATTATATTGTCAACGTGTGGTCCAAAATCAATTTTATTTCTTTGTCTGTGGTGTGAAAAATAACTCCCAAAATCTTTATGGTTTCTGATGGCTGAATATTTATACCATTAAAGTTTACAGGTAATTTTTGGTAATTGTGTTGGTAGAGTATACCTATTTTATTAGGACGTATTGAGAGTTTTACCTTCTCACACCAATCTATATATATACAGTAAAACCCCGCTAATACGAACCCTGGATATAACGAACCTTCCCTTATAACGAACCCACGCAGATTCCCAATTCCATTCCATTGAAAATACCATCGTTATAACGAACTTTGCGATTTTTAGAATAACGAACTACCCCTATAACGAACCTATTTTCGGTCCCAAAATAATAAAATCTATTTAAAATACTATGCTTATAACGAACTTAGAATTGTAATTAAAAAAAAAAATTAAAACAACCAAATTTTTAGCATGTTTCAGCTCGCGGATCGCGATTTCAAAACAATAAATTTAGCGGCATTGTTTGTTTTGAATTTTGCACTTTATTTTTGCTGTATGTTGTATAAATTTTAACACATTATACTTTTTATTAAATAGAATATATTTTCATCCATTAAATTTGAAATATAAAAATACAAATGGCTTCCAAAATGAAGAAAACAAAGGCATTTTAAAAACAAAAGCGTTATTTCTTTAAAAAAAAAAGGCCATTTTCAGAACTTTTCAAAGTGAAACAGCACAGGCAAAATGTTAAGAACATATTAAAATAAGATAATATAAATTTTCTATCATTAAAGATAAAATATAAAGCTATTAAAAATTGTTACAAAGAGGAATCAACCTCAACTTTTGCCGCGATCGTACGTTTTAGGGCTAAAAAAAAAAAATCCAAATAAATGGTCCCGTGATGAAACAAAAACTATTTTTATGCCATTAACTATGGTGATTTTAAAGTCAGCAATGTTTTGCATGACAGGTTAAAAAAAAAAAAACGAAATCCAGACCTAGAAGAGTATGTGGGAAAATGAAATGGAAGAAAAACACTAACTTTATTTGAATGGTGCAATGCTTGAAGAATGCTTTGAAGCAACAAGGTGTTAGAGCCATTTTTCCAAGTAAACAATGTATTATATAATGTGATAATGATGTTTTAAAATCATTTTATATCTTTGAAAATATATTTAATAAAACTTTGCCTAGGATTTGTCTTGATTTTTAAATTAGACATAGAGGTACATGTATGTTAATGATAAGAAGAACCTATCATCTAATGATTTCTTTTATTATTCAGTATTAATGTAAGGAAATTGATCAATTATGGGAATTAAAACAAAGTGACCACTATTAAGAGGAAGCCTCTTCCAGTGTGTATGGCTGTCCTTTAATTATACGGTCTAAAAATTTTGAAAAGTAAAAAAAATGGCCAAACCGTGGCCATAGTGAACCGTGGCTATAGTGAACCAAAAGCTCTGTCCCATTGGGGTTCACTATAGAGGGGTTTTACTGTATATATATATAAAATTGAATGTCTGTCTGTATGTATGTTTGTACTCTATAGATTTAAAAACCATACATCCAATCGCTGTGAAATTTGGGATATTATTAGGTATATCCCCGGGAAGGTTTTTGAAAAATAATTTCTTGAATATCCTTACAGATATTTGCAGATTTGTAGATTTAACTCGCAAGCAGCGCCCCCAATGCGACGATGATAACAAGTTTTTTTTATCTATAAGTTTTATTATCACAAAGTTTATTATCTTAAAGATTATTTATCAAAAGTAAGATTTTCTACCTATTAATTGCGCACAAGTCAAAGTTAGTTTTATCATTTATCTACAAAATATATATTGGGAGAATAGATAAAATGATGATTTTGTAATGTAGAAAATTAGGAAAGACAAAATTCAGGATGACACGGCAATTTATTTGAGACAAGAATAATGATACAATTTCAAGGCAAGATACTATTCCTTTAACTTCCAATTACCAAGGGAACCAATTAATTTGATTTTATTCAACTTATCGAGTATTTTTCAAGGGACCAGGAAAAAATGTTCACTAGATAAAATCATGATTTTGTAATGTAGAAAATTAGGAAAGACAAAATTCAGGATGACACGGCAATTTATTTGAGACAAGAATAATGATACAATTCCTTTAACTTCCAATTACTGAGGGAACCAATTAATATTGATTTTATTCAACTTATCAAGTATTTTTCAAGGGACCGGGAAAAATGTTCACTTTATCGAGAGATTCAAATTTACGAGTTTCAAATTATCAAAATATATCTATTATTTTTTTAAATAAGTTTATTGAGAATTGTTTTAACAAATGTTCGTTAGACAAACCTTTATTCGGGAAAAACTGGGCGAAGCCGGGTACATCCGCTAGTTTTTAATATTATTCAGACTTTTTTAAATTTTGAATTGAAGATCCTGGATGCTAGAGCCCCAAACCACAAATGAAACATCATCGGCAAAAGCTATGACTTTTGCAAAATTTTCACTAAAAGATGAAATCATTTAATAATATATTCCAAAGAATTGGAGAAATTAATCCACCCTGAGGGCATCCCTTATTTACCATTTTTGTATATTTTGAGTTTAAGTATCTTAGCTCTACTTTTCGATCTTCAAGATATGAAATAACTATTTTAATTAGTGGCACTGGAAAGTTTGTTTTGTGCAATTGTTGAATGATTGCAGGAGCCAAGCGTTGTCGAATGCTCCATTGATATCCACAGCAACCAAAGCTATAACATCCGTTTCCTTTCTTTGGAAACCTTTTTTAGTTATTTCGTGTAGGGCAGAGATTGTAGACTTTGCTTGTATGATCAGGATGCATAACATTATTTGCATTGATTTGATTTAAGAATCCGATGTGAATTAATCCCTCAAAAATTTTGCCAAAAAAGATTAGATGACAGAAAAATGGTAAACTATTCAAAATATCTTACAACATTGAAAACAAATTTTATTATTTTCAAAATAATATAATCTTGGTACAACTTTGATTCTCTCAAAGGCCATATCTTTTTGCATTTTCCAAGCCTTTTGGTTTTTATAAATAACTTTATTCATGCACTTCATTTTCCAACTCTTTAATCAATAGGTCAATAGTGGAGGATCAGATGTTATTCTTTTTTTTTTCCAAAAATTGTTTTTTGATATCGTCAAGGAAACAATACTAATCTGTGATTGTTTCACACATGCATGGCAACCATGGTCTTTCAATTTAGCATGTTCCCATTAAAATGAAGTCTTTTGTGCTGTTTTAATATTTTGTCAGAATATTTATGCTCTGCATTTTCATATATTTTTTAAATGTTGGAAATGTGTGCATGCACATCTTACCATCCGACATTCACTATTTGACGAACACTCCTCCCATTTCTAGACATTTGAATAAGTTTAAATTGATCATTAAGATCAAGGTATTTTCAGGTTTAATTGGCAGACATTTGATCTTTTTGGGTGCAGGAGGCCATGAGTAACTTTAGTCTGGAGGGTCAGGAAGTAACTATAGTTCTATAAAAATTAAATCCTTTCAGTGTGACAGCATCACTAGTGCCCAATTAAAATAAGTCACTACTGACTCATTTCTGCTTGCCAGGAGTAGGAAATTTGTTTGTTTAGTTAGTTTGCTGGCTGGGTTGGATTGGGAAAGACTGGTAACATTTTCCTCATTTTTTTTAAAAGATAATTTAGACAAGAAGTCATTAATGGACTTTTAAAAGATCATAATCCTTGTTGCATCATTGGCCCATTTGTTTGAACATTATTAGTTAGCCTAGGTTAAACTAGCTCTCTAGATATAGCACGCTTCTAAAAGGGCATGTTACACGTACAATGGCGGCAAAAGTTGAGGTTGATTCCTTTTGTAAAAAAAAAAAAAAATTAATAGCCTTCTATTTTAATAATCTCTTATAATTGAAAAGTTACATTTCTTATTTTAACATGTTGGACACAATAGAGCCATTTTGCTGTGGTAGAAGGTTTATAAAACCATTTTGGAGAAAAGAGAAGAGTTCAGAAGCAGTGTTCTCCTCTATGATATTCAAGGCAGGCAGTTTAACAAGATGGTGTTAAGGAGGACCAACTGCACCAGCTGCCTGGGAGACCCTGGCCGCTGCGCATGGTGCCAGGAGACGCAGGAGTGCTTCCTGTTTGCCACCTACACCACAGCCTTCATGTACGGCCGGTGCCGAGAGTGGGTGGATGAGGAGAGGGCTATCCCACGTGGCGTGGCTGGGGGCCAGTGCCGCGACTGCTCCCGCCACACTGACTGCCGTGGCTGCTTGCGCCAGCTCTCCTGCGGCTGGTGCTCCAACGACCGCAACCTCAGCGCAGGCTTCTGTGCAGAAGGAGACTACTCCCGTCCACACGCAGGTGAGTTGGTTGGTTCCATTCTTACAGCTGTCCTTGGGGTGTTAGATCTGTCTATGAATTGTTGCAAATTCTTTAAGTTTTTTTATACTCATCCCTACTACACACCTGGTTCACAGGCTATGATAATCAAATTGGGTGATTAGTGCACCACATGTGCCATTTGGCTTCCTGCACTGATTTTGTTTTTAACTGATCTTTTTTTCATTTAGTATTTCATTCCATTAGACTATTATCTAACATTAAATCCTTATTTACATCACATCTTAGAAGAACAGTTAAAACCTTATAAATGTTGAAGATTCACAAATCCTAAACAAATGTTGAATTACACTTTCAAAAGATGAAAAAATAATTACATAGAGAAACCTTGCTATGAGACCAAGACTTGATGTTGTTAGGGACCTTGGATGTTAGAACCAATCTGCTGTTATGAGGTACAATTTGGATTTTATAGATAACCCCCACAAGTCTTTTTTCCTCTTGTGATTCAAGTTGCTCTCTCTCTCTCTCTCTGTTATAAAAAGATTCCACTATTATAACTCTTATCCTATTGGTGTTTTATTGCATTGTATTGTCTCCTGTAGAAGGGTCTTTGTGCCTGAAAGCTAGATATCTGTAAATTTTTAAAAATAAATCCCTGGAAGCCTGATGATTTCACCTAAATAAGTTCCACTATGTTTACTAGATGACACATATGTGGCCGAATAATGTCTTCATAAAAATTGTTTCAGTAGAGAGAGGAATTTGCTGGAAAAATATTTATTCAAATATTCATTAGGCAAACTTTCACTTGAGTAAAACCCGGGTATAAACGCTATTTAAAAATAATTTAAAGAAATTTCTCTCAATAATCCTGGCTTACCTTCATAGCATTTACCTAATTGGAAATAAATCTTTTATATCATAAGGGCACCTTTTTATGAATTTAAATAAATTTATTTAATTAATTTTTTTTTTACTGAATTTCTGAAAAAAATTAAGAGTATATATAGGATCAATTTCCTTCAATTCAACACCCCAAGGAATTTTTGGTTGAATTAAAGTCTGTGTTGAATTATATAGTGGGTTGAATAAAGTGGTTACTGTACTCTGTCAAGACATAATGAAGGATCAGGAATAATGCTTCACAGATCTTAGCAGTCAAATTATTTTTCCTCAAAGTATCAATATCAATTACTTCTCTGGAGATGGAGAAATTTCACTAGTTCTGTTGCTGGCAAGATATTTTGTAACAAAATTAGCAGCATTGTGTGTGCCTGTCTTGGTGCCTGTGGTTGGGACCAAGCTGTTGGAATATGCTATAGAGTAGCCTCTGAACAACTGTCAGTTTTTATCGCCAAAATTCCCTTCTAATTGTAAATAGGTTTGCACTAGCGGACACCTCCAAACAACAGACGCTTTCCAAGTTCCTCATTTATTGATTTTACATACATTAAACATTCCCACTAGCTGGCAATTCAGAAAATCTAATTTGAATGAAAAATATAATTTTTTTAAATAAAATTAATTTTTAATATGTTTTGAACTATAACCATTTACTAAGTGTTAAACAAGGATATATATAATATACTATAATTATAAATAAATATATTATGCTTATGAAGATTTTTAGGGTTAACATAAGAATTAATTAATAAATAAAAATACATTTAAAAAAAAAAAAGCTTTTATTCAAATGCACTGAGAAAGAAAATATTGTATCTTCTGTCATTGAGCAATTAGATGTATCTGAGTGAAAATAAAAGCAGCGGGGGACGACCATCATGAATTTCAAACCTAATGTGATTTAATATGTAGCAGCTGATTAGCGATTTTTATAAGTGTTTGCTATATTTTTAACTCTTCTCTAAATATGATCGTTCCCCGCCGCTTTTATTTTCACTCAGATACATCTAATTGCTTAATGATAGAGGATACAATATTTTATTTTTTCCTTTTTAGTGCATTTAAATAAAAGCTTTTTTTTTAAATATATATTTATTTATTAATTATTTAGGTAATTTTTAGTCCTGAATTTACAAAACTCAGAATCAAAGGTCACTGGAGATTAGGCCTTAAATAGAAGGGAGGCCTGGCTCGCGGCATATTGGTCAATGTAAGGGGCGTAACACAAGACTTAAAAAGAAATATAGAAATTTGTTCATTTCTGGCCACTCCGACCACCCAGAAGTCTGAAAATTTGTACACTTGCGTTGTTCATTGGACTGAGTGAGTGTTAAAAGTTTCATACTTCTATCTGATCTGGAAGTATATAAAAATTGATTTACAAAATTTGAAAGGTAATTTGGAAATTTGTCCATTTCCGGCCACCCTGACAACCCAGAAGTCTGAAAATTTGTCAACTTGAATTGTTGTTGGGTTCTGAAAAGTGTACCAAATTTCAGATTCCTAAGTGCTCTAAAAGTATATTAAAAATCGATTACAAGATTTGTGGATAGACAGACAGACAGATGGACGGACAGACAGGAAAGTAAGTTAAATGAAAGCTTTTAAAAAAATAAAAGAGGACACTTTGGCTCTGCAACTAAGTGTTCTTCACACACACACACACACACATAGAAGTTCTACTGTATTTAAATATAGAGTTTAAAATGTTGAACAACATTACTCATGTTGTTTATGTGCCGCCCTTCTAAAACAACAGAGTAAATCTTGTATATAAAGACCTGAGATGTTACTTTGAAGCACAAATTTGAACAAAAGGTTAAGAGGGAAATAACTTGATATATGATTAGAGGGGTTCACTATATGGAAGTTGTAAAATGTCATTTTTCTATTAAAGTTTAGAGATGGGGAATAATTGGTTATAAGCATTTCACCTGGTGTGGTTCCTGCCAGGGTCCTGTCAGAGCCTGGCCCCAGCAGCGGCGGGGAGCTCCCAGTTCAGCTGGTGGTACACCTCCTGCCCTGACATTGATGAGTGCACCCTAGGCCTGCACTCTTGCCACCAGAATGCCTTTTGCACCAACACCCCAGACTCTTACATCTGTACCTGCAACGCTGGCTACCGTGGAGATGGCATTGCGTCCTGCCAGCGCACGTAAGTTCCCATGCTGCACGCGGACTGCTTGCCCCTACTGAGCTGGCTGGTGCAGGTGTGTAGAGGAATGTGTCCACGGGGTGTGCTCCGAGGCCCCGGACTATGTATGCCGGTGTGACCTGGGCTGGACTGGCACCTCCTGTGACAAGGACTGCGGCTGTCACAACCACAGCCACTGTGACCTGGCAGGTCCTGGCTTCTGTGACCAGTGCTTCCACTGGACTGAGGGCCAGTACTGTGAAAAGTGCAGGGTGGGCAGCTATGGCAATGCCACTCTTCCTCAAGGCTGCCAGCCATGTCAGTGCAACGGCCACGAGGAAGCTCGCTTTGGCATCTGTGACCGTCAGACTGGGGAGTGCTCCTGCGATGACACCACCACTGGCATGCACTGTGAGCACTGT
Source organism: Cordylochernes scorpioides (assembly GCA_030710605.1). Lineage (NCBI taxonomy): Eukaryota > Metazoa > Arthropoda > Arachnida > Pseudoscorpiones > Chernetidae > Cordylochernes > Cordylochernes scorpioides. The sequence goes on along the minus strand of CP092869.1, from coordinate 31,679,930 downwards.
CTGCCTCGGTACTACGGAGATCCCAGGTCAGTATGTTACAGTGAGGTGTTGCCAGTTGTGTTTGGGAAGTTCTACTCTATTTCAACACCCACCCCTTTATTTCATAATAACATGGGTGGCTGACAGCCTTTACTACTCGAAACTATATTATGACTCACCTACAACAAAATAGCTTTTTTGGTTGTTGAGACACAGCTTGCATCACATTGATGAGGGCCAACATCCTGAAATGCAAATGTGATTAGCTTTTTTGATTAATCAATAAAGGGTATTTTTGGCCAATTCTCTCTCTCTGGAATAATTAAAAATCAACAATAAGTTGATATCTATTTCAACATGGTCCAAGCCATTATTTGCACCATCAGGAGAGATATATGTATATATAAATCTTTCACATATATACAACCCATGTAATGAAACTTTAATATAAATGTGACCTGTGAAGATATTTAAAGTTCTAAATTGAAAGAAATATCCACATTGGCTGATTCTTGCCTACTTATAGGAGAATCATTCCCTCAGATAGGATGCATTTCCCAATATTTCAGGTGAAGATTATAAAAACAAACCTGACTCCATCGGTGGTCACCATATTTCTCCACTGTAGTCTCCACGTAGGACTCTTATGGACCTCGCCTACACCTTGCAGGTCCTTGCTCTGGACTCCACTGGTGCCACTTCAAGTCAACTCGCCACAAATATATATATAAATTTGGATATTTGTTTTTTAACATCCTGTTTATGAGATTATGTAGATAAGTAGGACACATGGATTCCTACACTAGAGTGTTTGGAACTTCATCTATTTTTATTTTGGCTTTAAGAAAGTGCTTTTAAGGAGATTGCACTTTTAGGTCTCATATCAGCCATTACTGGTCATTTTGTAATGATATAACATTTCTTGTACATTTCAACTTAAAGACCTATTGGCTTTGTAAGAGTTGGGTGCAGATAATGAGATGATGTGCCCACAGGAATGGGGGCCATTGCTACCACCCCTGCCTGTCCCGGGGAATCCTGACCAATGTCAAGTTGGGGCGGTTGGGCAGCTACCAAGGTGACCTCAACAACTCCCACTGTCTGTGGATGGTGGTAGATGGTCCCAAGCTCAACCTGCCTGGACTCCCCATGGAGCTGGCCATCCACGACATCAACGTGCCCTGCCCTTACAACCATATCTATGTCTACGATGGCTACCCTCAGTTTGTCTCCCACGACAAACCTGGCCGCCTCCTGGCAGCCGTCTGCGGGCAGAACCTGTCTGAATCTGTGGTCCTGGTGGCCCCCTCTGGTGTCCTCACCATCTACTACCACCGCAGCCACGACAGCACCGGCTTCAATGCCACCTACCGCCCCCTTGATGAGCACCCCACGGTTGAACCTCCACCTACTACTACTGTACCTCCTTGCAATGATAACTGTACTGAGGTAAGTTGAAGATTGTGAAATACAACCACACAGTGAGGCTTGAACTTTTCATTAATTACAGAATAAGATTATTTATTAAGTGTCTTGCTCTAGGAATATATTTGAGTCCTTGTACAATCATATAAGCTTTACTCTAAGGGGGGATCAATGAAGATGTGATTGCACAATCCAGTTGTTTATGTTCTCACAGGAATCTATTATTCTACATCAGTATTATTGTAGGCCCATCACATCTTCACAACAAATCAACTTCTACCAATGTATTGGATTGTTTACTTATTACACACAGTATAGGTATTTAATGATTATCATCTCTTCAGACTCTGGTTAAAGGTGGTGTGGTAATGTTGTCCAGCTGAGGTGGGAGCACGTCTCCCCCAGACCTGCAGCGCTGCCCACATTGGGCTACAGTCTCCATGCCTTCCCTCACAGTCCCCTTCTCTGGCTCTTCGGGGGCTACTCCCTGCCACAGGAGGCTCACTCCAACCAACTCTGGGTCTTCAACATCTCTCAGCCGGCTTGGGAGGTGGTCACTCCATCTGGGGAGAGTAACGGCCTGCCCCCCAAGAGACATTTCCATGCAGCCACCCTGATGGGGCCTTACCTTTACATTCATGGGGGTCTGGGGGCAGAGGGAGTGTTGTGGAGTGACTTCTGGAGGTTCCACACCCAGTCCCTGGCCTGGAGTCCTCTGAATGCCGGGGAGGTGCCCCCACTGGCTGGACACACCCTCACCCCACTGTCTGACGGCGGCTCCCTGCTCCTGGTAGGGGGCTACTCCCCCAACTATGGCTTCCTGGAGAAGGTGCTGCTCTTCAACACCACCAGTATGGAATGGGGAACCTTCAACACCTCGGGGGCCCCTCCCATTGGCATCTATGGCCACTCAGCCGTGCTGAGGGAGGACACCCTCTACCTCTATGGTGGGGTGGTGTTTGGTCGCCACCGCCCTGCTGTGGCATCACACCTGCATGCCCTGCATCTGCCCTCCCGTCGCTGGACCAGGCTGCCACCTGACCGCGCCCTCAACTCCCACCCTCCTGCAGCAGCCTACCTCCACTCTGTCCTACTGCCAGCCTCCCACAGACACATGGTGCTCTTGGGGGCAGGCACTCCACTCACCTTCTACAGCTTCCCCTGCAACCTGTGGATCTTCCCCCAGCTGCAGGGTGAGTGCTGTCCCTCACTTCCACATAGTCAACTGTCTGACCTGCTGCTGCTGCAGATGGCCCCAGGCAGGATGTGGGCAGCCGCGCTGTGCTGGGGTCGGACCATGCCGTGTGGATGCTGACTGACACTGGCCTGCACCGGTTAAAGATCCCCCCAGACCTCTGCAACCTCTTCTCTTCCTCCCAGCAGGACTGTCTGCGCCACCATGGCTGCTCCTTCTGCTCTGCCTACGAGGCCAGCAGCAACTCCACCTACTGCTACAGTGAGCCAGAGCTTCCCTCCTCGTAAGTCAACCATTCTCCCTTCCTTCCTTATAGTTGTAGCACCACTGGACTGATACACAGGTGTTCCAATCCCAAGGGGACCTCTGAGCTGGTGCGGGGTGTGGTGTGCACCCCCAACTGGCTGTCAGACAGGGAGTGCTACCAGTACAGCTCCTGTGTGGACTGTGTGGCATTCTGGCCTGCCATCAACTCCTCCGCCCAGGTGTGCCAGTGGTGCTCCAACTGCCAGGTGGGCCGGTGCATTCCTCAGGGGGCCTCTTGTGAGAAGGAGAATGACTGCAATGTTCCCCAAAGGGTGGTTGGCCAACCAGGTGCCTGCCCCCGCCATGTTTGCCTGGCTTCTGACTGCTCCAAGTGTGGGGCCCTCCCTGGGGACAACTGCATGTGGACCCGCCAGGTGCTCAGGGCCAGCGAGTGGGGCCACACCCTCAATGTAAGGCCCATCTTCGACTGGGCCTGTGTTCGCAAGATGATTCAGGAGGCCTCCTCATTCCCAGTGGAGTCCATGCCACCCCTCAACTGCCCTGCACTGTGTCCTGCCCACATGGACTGCGCAGCTTGCACATCTAGCAGTGGGGGCGAAGGAGGCTGGTCCCACTGCCACTGGTCCAGCAGACTGCGACAGTGTGTGTCCCCCAGCTTTGAGCCCCTGGCCTGTGTGGGAGGTCGGTGCGGCACATTGCTGGCCCAATGCCCATCCCCTTGCTGGGCCAACCTGCAGGCCTCCCACTGCCTGAGGAACCCAGCCTGTGGCTGGTGCCACTTCACTGGGGTGGATGGCCGTGGTGTGTGTCTCCCTGGCTCCATGGAGGGGCCGCTCAATGGGGCAGCTTGTTCTGCCCAGTCTGTGCACCTACCTGATGGCGTCTCTCTCCCTGGTGTGTAAACTTCTCTCTCTTGGTAGTTGTGGTTACTTGTCAAAATCTGATATATAATTCTGTTTCTGATCAGTAGGATGTGGTAATGCACTTTGGGAAAGGCAGCTGCGCATCATAAAATAGCTCGAGGAGCATTAACTCATGGAATTCGTGTAATATTTACCCAAGGGGATAAGAAACAACAACAACAGGATGTGGTAAATCCACTCATCAGTGTTGGTGATGACCAGTGTCTAAGGCACTCCTGCCTCATCTGTAAACTGGGTTGTGGGCTTATCCCAAGTGCACATGGCCATTATGACTTTTACACCACATGTCTCTAGGTCCCTTGGCAGATCTGACTGCTACAGGGTGTGTCCCCAGGTGGCGATAGGGGAACGACCTTGAGATATGAAGTCAGCTGTGAAACAAACAATAAATCTGATGAATAAGCAGTCACAGACCAACAGCAGCATTGTTAGAAAGTGGAGAAAGATCTCTTTAAAAATCTAGAGTTCAACTGTGACCTGGTTGATGACCTCAGCACGAGTCCCGCTCCAGGGATATGGAGGAACTGTGTCTATACTCATGTTAGAGTCAGCAGCAAAGGCATCTGCTTCCATGTAAGGAACGGCCTCAAATTACAGGCAAAGTCAGACTTTCACCAAAATGTGCCTGCTCATGATGCCATGATAAACGAAAACTGTACCTCTACACCCTAAAATTTGTGTAATCTTTGCACAAAGGGATAAGAAACAACAATAACATATGTATAAACCTTTGTTTCCACTTACCAGAGCATATGCCAGAATCTGCAGGTCACTCTAGCAACTTATAATTATAAAGTTTCAATTCAGTTTGGACCCAAGTTTTGATAACCAAACCTGACAATTCGGACCAAAGCCCAAACAAGAGTAGTAAAAAAATGGTGATATTTATTATCAATGGATTGTTCAATTCTTAAATTCAAAATTAAAGATGGTTTTGTTTTGAAATGTGAAGTAATATAGAGAAACTTATAATGATGGAGTCAGAATGGAAATGTTTTCTTGTGGTTCCTGTGCAGCAGTAGGTTTAAACCATGTTGGACCCCAAGTATCTCACATGTGTGGGTGTTCCAGAGGAGGTGGTGAAGTGGCTAGCCATGTCCCAGGAGCCCCCCCAGTGGTCCTACCTGGAGATCCCCCCAGAGAATGAGTGCACCAATGGCCACCACAACTGTATTGCTGAGACTGAGGATTGCAAGGACCTACGGGATGGCTACAAATGTGTCTGCAAGAAAGGATTCACCCAGGATCCTAGGTACTCTAGCCATCCGCCATACATTCCAGGCCTTCCTAATAGATGTCTGATTTGCGCAGTGATGTCTGCGTGCCAGTCTGTAGGCAGGGATGCAGGTTTGGAACCTGCATTGCTCCCAACGAATGCAAATGCCACTTTGGCTTTGTAGGCAAGAACTGCTCAGTTCTGTGCCAGTGCAACCGGCACAGCCAGTGCGCTGGGCCAGAGCGGCTGGATGAATGCCTGGACTGCCAGAACAACACCCAGGGTCCACAGTGTCAGCAGTGCAAGCCCTTCTTTGTGGGGAACCCTGTGAATGGAGGGAGATGTCTGCCCTGCAGGGTGTACTGCAATGGCCACAGTGAGGTCTGCCTCAGTCCTGAGCAGTACAACCTCTCCTCCCCCTCCCTCACAGAGCATATCCTGGTGAGTACATCTGGTCAACAAATGTTGTAATGGATTCAGAATTTGATATTAATTCAACAGAAAACTCAACCCTTGGATGCTTCACTGTATTCCTTAAAAGTGCTTATAGTATCAGGTTATTGTATTCCTGGGGCTTAGGCAGAATGTTTTTCTAATATGATACAAGAAGCCAGAACTTGTGCAAGAATGTGAAAACGATGGAAATATCTGATGTATATTTGAAAAAGTAAACGCAAAGAATATAGAGGCTAAGTAATTACTTTTCAACTAAGTGTACTAAAATAACCCTCTCTTTCTCTTCCTAGTATATTGGGGTCAGTGACTCGTGTCTTTCCTATGGCCAATTTCCTCCTGACAAAAGTCCCATCTATATTAGGTGAATGTGAAGACACCATGAATCCCTTGTAGGTCATTCTGGTGTGACATAGCCCTGTTGTCACTGATCTGATGCTGCTAGATAGGTAATGTTGGGTGTCTTTTTGTTTTATTTTTGAGATGAAGATTGAGTAACATGGGAAGTCTGAAATCAATGGACCACTCTCTCTATGGGACTGTGGGTATATAGGGAGGTTGGCTTGCAGGACTCTCTCACCGCCGGGCCTGTGGAAGATGCCGTTTGCCTGGACTGCCACAACGCTACTGAAGGTCCTCGATGTGATCAATGTCTGCCGGGGTACTTCAAGGCAGGAGACAGTATCAAAGATGGCTGCCGACCGTATGTATTCCACATGTTAGTGATGTGTAAAGCCTACCTTGTGCCACATGGCAGGTGTGAATGCCATGGCCATGGGGACATGTGCAACCCTCTCAATGGGGAGAACTGCAACTGCCACAACAACACCGAGAATGACCGGCAGTGCAGCCAGAAGACCAGCAAGACCTTGTCCACACCATGTTGGCAGCTCCAGGTGGGTTGACATGCCTGCCATCTGCTTGTCCTATATACTATATGTCCTATACTCTACATCGCTGTGCCTGTGGCAGTGCTCCAAGTGCAAGGAGTACTTTGTGGGAGTGCCTACCCATGGCCACCAGTGCTATCGCCACATGTTCCTGGACAAAGACTACTGCTTTGACCCCTACACACAAGGTACATATAGCCACTCCACTTTGGGTTGGTTGCTCATTGGCTTCTCTCTTTATATAAGCTGTCAGCAGCTAATCTAAGTTAATGCAAATAAGCACATTACAGAAGTATGAAATAATGAGGGGGTGTTACTTGCTGAGTCACTGAACCTGTTGGTCTCTACACACAGGATGTTGTTCTGTGATGCAGAGCAATGCAACCGCAAGCCCAACCCTCTCCCAGAAGGCAGGACAGTTTTCTTTGCAGTACAGCCGCGCTACATGAATGTAGATATTCGGATCATTGTGGATGTGACGGAGGGGGCCATAGACTTCTTCCTGTCTGCGCGGGACGACACCTTCCTGGTGACAGTGAACCAGAGCACTGGTGTGCATGAGGTGAAGCTGGAGGAGACTAACCAGACCCTGGTGGGCCGTAGAGTAGAGGCTCGGGGGCTGACCACTTACCTCACCATCTCGGACTCCAGGGAGTTCTTGTTAGTGACAGGTCTGCGCCACCGTCTTGTTGTCACGGTGCCCCTCGAGGTCCATGACCTCCGCAGTGTCAAGTTCTTCATGGTGCTCTATGGGGCCAGTCGCCACCCCACCTTTGGCAGTCTCTTCTTCCGTCAGGACCAGACTCGCATTGACCTCTTTGTCTTCTTCTCTGTCTTCTTCTCCTGCTTCTTCCTTTTCCTGGCCCAGTGTGTCATCATGTGGAAGGTGAAGCAGGCATTTGACCTGCGCCGTGCCCGCAGGCAGCATGCTGCGGAGATGAAGCACATGGCAAACAGGCCATTTGGGAGAGTGGCTGTGATTGTTGAGGATAAAGAGGTGGAGGAACTGTTCTGCTACACTCCACCGTCAACTTTCAGCTGGAAAAGGTCAAGGCACAAGGTGCGGGACTCCCCCAAGACCTCTCCAGCCCTACTGCTGTCCACAGATAAGTTTTGCACAGTGTGGCCCGTGGCTGTTGAGCCGGCATCAGATAACTTTGCCGGCGTGGCTTCAGTACTGGTGCAACTTCCCGGGGGGCCAAATGCACCAGTCAAGATGTGCCTGGGCTCTGCCCTTGTGACGTTGCGGTCGTGTCATCAACGTGCACGGCGACGGACCTCCTAGCATTGAGTTGCGTGCCAACACAAATCTCATCCACCCGCATCGCGTGGAGTCACAACAAAACCATTTTTTAGTCACTTCTCCTCTTGTTTTAAACCTCCTTTCTCCCCATTGATACAACTTCTTCCACCCAACTCAAACCTCTCCTAGCCCACTCACATGTAAATAGGTTTTGTTAATTTCCATGTGTGCTCACAAGATTTGGTGCCATCTGAACAAATATGCCATCCCCTGCTCTCAACCTCTTCCTTCTTTGCTATCCACCAACTAATTCTTCTATTTGCTGGTCCTCACACCTTAATTGACATAGTCGTCAGCCTCTTCAACACCCTAAGAGGATGTTAGTAGGTGATTTATTCGAGAGATTTGAAGAAAGGTTCAATTTTAAAATTGGTTGAATTATATAAAGAGGTTATACTTTACATATTTGCAGTAATTTGCATACATAAATATATTTTTCAAAAGATAATTTAGTTTATATTTTTGACATTTTTCAACCTACAAATTTGTTTTTAAGAATAAAGTGAATGAGTTGTTCAGTATTGTTCAACATTTTTTTTATTGCGAAAGTAGCAAAATATTGTTTTCTGATTTATTTTTGTTCTAAAAAAAATGCAAGCAAATATAAATAGCCTAAATAAATGGGTTTAAAGAATTTTGTTGGATGTCTATAAAGTCTATAAGAAACATGAAAAACCAATTTTAGATCATTATCATTTCATTTTGAAATGTATGGGGCCTATGTACTGGACAAAATTAAATATATTTGTGGAATTAGTGAATTCTCCCAATTATTAGAATCCGTTGTAAATAGAATAAACTATTTGGATAATATATGTTTTATAGTAATCCTAAAAGTGTGGGGGCATAAATAAGTTGAGATTTGTATTAGAATACGATCCATTCTCTGGATCATCAGCTTTCAGAACTTGGGAGAACATTGGTAGAGGACCAGTAAATATCAAGCTAGTCACCAACTGGAGATACCTTGTGTGGAGAATACTTTTTTGTATTTACACGATGCCATTGCAAAATTTATTTAGATATATATTTTTTATTTGTATGTGTGTTTTTTTAAATTGTTGATGTATTTTCTTCTCTTTGGTTTTTAATATTGTTTCCCCCATATGTAAACATTTATTAATGTGAATTTAGGTCTCAACATTTCTCAGAAACCCTCTGCCTTCCTTTTCAAAGAATATTAGAGTGGTTTTACAGGCTCTTAAAATGTGTATAAAACCTCTAGTAACACTCCACTTTTATCTACTTGGGCAGCAGTTGGTTGTCAACTATTGTTGCAGTTGTTTAATTGAACTAGAAACTGACAGGTTCATGGACCTAGCCATAATTGAGTTGTGTGTTTGCCATTTCCAGCATTATCTGGTCGCTATTGCATATTCAACCTCCGTTCTTGGCTTGCTTTGTAAGAGAAATAGTTTTTAAGTGACTTGAGAGTCCAATGCTTTAGCTATTTATATTATTTTCAGCTAGTATTAGTTAACATTTAACAGTATTTGTACCAGATAGATGAAAATATTCTCTAGAAATTACTAATATATGTTTTTTAATGTAAAATTTAGACTTCAATTTAATATTGCCACCTCCCCCACCTACCTTTTTTTAAATCTGCATATGCTTCTCCCAACTTTTAATTTGCATATTGATGTTTTTTTTTTACTCTTTTAATATAAATATTGACTTTTTTTAAGCACCCTTTTAATTTACTTATTAACTGCCCCACCTTTTTCAATTTTTATATTGGTTTTGTCCATATATTACATGCTAGCTTCCTTAATTTGCCCATTGATTCCACTGAGGAATATGTAGTATTTGTTTGCATATCCAACTTATTTGTAAATTTTCTAATTGTCTAGTCCTTTGTATCTTAGATTAGCATTCCCATTTCATCATCATCATCTTTTTTTTTTTTTAAATCTCATTATATATAGTTTTATCTATAGTGATTAATTATGTACGTCTTTATTATGCATTGCAAACAGTCAAATAAGTTTGTTTTTGTGATAAAAAAAAATGGCCAAATGGAATTTCTTTTTCTCTAAATTCTATTTAGGTGATAATGCTTTAAAAAAAAAAAAAAAGATTAGATGTAACTTTCCAGGCAAAAACTAAGTAAATTTGGATGTGAATAATGGCATTCAATATTGCTGTCTACAGGCCTGAGGATGGGGCATGTGCAGTTGACATTGTTATAACATTAAATCTTGTGTTTCTATAGCAAGGTTCAAATGTCAACTTTAAAATATATACTGTATATGATCTCTCTCTCAAATAACTATAATTCAAGCATGTTAAAAACTCCACACCTAAGTAACACCACCTCCACTATATTTGAACCAGCCAACTTGAGTCAGCTCCTCCCCATTTCCTAGATTTTGATAGGAGGAGACTCACTTCATTTCAACCTCAAGTTTGAAGGAGAATCATACATGTTTCTTTTCTATTAGGTATAAAGTGGCAAGCTTGCATTTGCTAGCACTTCATCACTCCAATGTTTTGCAAATACACACATGCTATATATATTAAATAATTTTAAAGACGCCATTTATGAAAATATGTGTTAAATTAGTTCATAAGAGCTTTAGATATAAACAATTATCATTAATTTATCATAAATATAGGATTAACTTAACAAATTCTATATTAACTGTGAGATTTTATTTTTTTTATTCAAGAGTTAACACAAAATGAACTATTTGATAATAAATAAATAAATATTTTTCAACTTTTTATCAAACGACTGCACTTAGTAAGAGAAACCTTCCTAAAAATCAATTATTTTTACTAATATATCCTAACACACATATATATTGTAGGTCTCTTTGTGAAACTTGGGGCTGGTGAAGTGCCAACACATGATAAATGAAAGGTAATAAATATATTTCCGACCCTATACAGAGAGCACAGTAGTAGTAATTTCTTATCTGATTGGTCTCAGTTACATAACTTTAAATTGTGGAAACTGTCATACAGGTGTGTGACTGTTTATGTTGTAAATAGATCTAGTAGCCATCTTTATATAGAACTGTCTATTTTAATTGCTCAATATAGTTTTAATGAAAAAAATTGATGTATAATTATTATTTTTCAAAAATTATTATCTATAGTATCTGTGAGATAGCCATATATATGGAAAATATAATTTATTATTATTTTACTATTATTTATCTCCTGGGGATACTTCTCCTATTTGTGTAAAAGTTCTTTCAACTGAAATACCAGTTGTGTAGAGGTGTATACAATATAAGTATGTTTGGTTCTCTGATTACTTCAATCAACTTGAGTAGGTACCCATTGATAAAGCACAAGGTAGCATGTGGGAATATATTTCTTTGATATCCAGTATATAAGAGTAATCTGGGGCCTTGCATTGTCTGAAGGATATTTTCAATACAAATGTAATTTGGGACCAGAGGAAAATATTGCTAGAAATAGGAGCATTGTATTTGAATTTTTTACTCTCCTTCGAGGTTAAAAGAGGCAATCCATTGAATTATTTAAAAAGGGTATATACTTTGATCTGTAAAAGAAAAAAAATTTTTTTTTTCTTTTATAGATCCGGATATACTCATTTTTATATATAATTAAATATGTAAGGGTTTTTTTTTCTTTCTTTCCGTCAGATAAATGTGTTTTTATCAAAATGGGGTTTGGTACTTGTTTGATACATCGTGGGGAACCATGCTAGAACCATTCTCTTTGCACCCAGTATTTATAAATAATTGTAGGAATTCTGGATAAAGAAGGAATTTCCCACATGTCAACAACTACTTTGTAAGTCTTGCCGTTTTTCCTATTTAATTCACAATATTTGGGTCTTTAAAAGTAATATTGAATCTATTTACCTCCCCCTCTTTTTTTTTGTGCCAAATTCAAGATAATGTGTTATATGGGGAGATTTATTTGAAGTAATGTTCAAGTTTTTTTTTTTTTTGAAAATTTATTTCATTTTATTTATATATTACATATTCCAATTTTTTTATTCCATTCCATAGTACCCTTATTCAATGTTTTTTAAAAAATACATTGTTTTAGTATGTATTTTATTCTGTACAAATAGTAGTAGATTTATTATCTATTTTTATATATGGCTTTTTTTTTTGGCATTGGCTGAAGTTAACTTTAATATTTTTTGGGAAGGTTTCAAGGTAGTAATTAATTAAATTGGTATTTATTGATATTTAAGATGAGGAATAGAAAGATCTTTGGCTCTTTCTTGGATTAGCTACAGGTGTGTTAGCATTGTCTCCTGTAAGTCCTCTGATTCTGGTATCAACCTACAGAGTATGATAAAGCACAATTTGGATCATAGATTATTTTCTTATAAGACCTAATCCAGATAGTGTGTGACATTTCAGTAATAACGCTGTTACACACTATTAATCTATTTGGATTAGGTCTTATTATCCTGTAGCAACCTACAGAGTAGCTAGGTGAGATTCTACTGCACTTGCATTTGTTGCAAAAGATTTCAAATTTTTTGATTGGTAAATGTAACCACCACCCTGTATGTAAAACATCACCTTATATTCCTCTTCTAGCTTTTACAATATACATACATATTTACAGAGGATACATTTAAAGCAATGCAAATTTTTGTGATTAATTTTTTTTTTTAAATTTGATATGGCTATATTAAAAATATTTGGCAAGATGGCACAATTAAAAAGAATAAAGAACTTTTATAAAGGATTCTAAAAAAAAAAAAGGCAATTGTATAAAGAAGCCTCATTTATTTTTTATATAAATATACATAAATTGAAGAAAAGAATTCATATCATTTATCAATGAAAACAAAAACATTTTTGTGAAAATATTTTTGCTTGAATACTCATCCCACTGACAAAGTTTTTGTTTCTAATAATATCTTTTTTTTTTTTTCACATTATTTTTTTTTCGACTATGCAAATTTTGGCAGATAGCTTTTTTTTTTCTAAAAAAAATATCCGTCCCGCTCTAAAATTTCTAGTCTTGTATCAATATATATATATATATATATATGTTTTCAGTTTCATTATACTTTTGAGAATATTGTAAGTTGAACTGTCAAATATGCACCTTATATTTTGTAACAAAAAAAAAAAAGAAAGCTCTGAGTTTAAATATTGGCGAGATTCAGCCTTAGGAAAAATGTAGATATTCATCCATTGAAACTATCAAAAAGACAGTGGCTAGTAGATTCCACCAGTTATATTCTATAGTTTGAAGAGGGAGGGAGACACAAGGACAATAAAAGATTTGCACAAAAACCTTTTTTTAATTGAGAAATCTTTCTCCCTCTCCAAATATCCATTTTCCATCCTAAATATATGAACAATATAAGTACAAATGGCAATAAATTACATCAGACCTAGAGTACTTGGTGACCTATGTATTCGGCAAATATCAATTTAGCCTTATATATGATGTTGCTATTAAATATCTTACAGTTCACTTATTTTGTTCTTGTTAGCTTGCGACCATTTTTTTTATAACAAGCTTTTTTAAAATGTTTTCAGCCTTTAAGAATTTTTTTTTTTTTTTGTGTAAAATTTTGAAATGTTTCGGTACACATACAAGCACACAGGCCAGACTGACAATCTTGTATTATATACTATGCTATCTCTGTCTATAAACTTTTCTTAAAAAAAAAAAAAAAAAAAACTACGAGAGGTTTGGGTTGGGAGAAAAAAAAAATGGTTTTTAGCCTTGCGTGGTCCATTGAGATAGTTTTGTATATTATTTTGTTTGTATAATTTATTGCTTCTGCCCATAACCCGGCACCAAATGAATAATAAAGAATCTCACAAGTTTTAGTAATCAGTGTCTTCATCAAATTTACAAGGTAAACACCCAAAGTAAGTGATATGTTGCCTTTATCAGAACACTACAGTAAAACCTCTCTTGGGAGTTTCCATTTAGTTCCTGCACTCGCAAGACAGGTTGAATAAAATTGATTACAATAAACTATTTTTATGCCTATACATTAATGCTATTAATATAGGCTAGTCAACACATTTAGGGGCTCAGACATGACTGTTAAACATGGTCAGAATCAAGCAGTCAGCATTCAGATCCTGAAGTTCTTTGAGAAGTTGAGTTCCATTGGGCAACTACTTGAAGAAGCTCAGGACTGTTCCAAAATAACTTTATTAGGTACCACTCAAAAAGAGCAACCTGTCTTATGTTATTTACATCAGAAATATGAACAGATTCTTCACAGAAAAAAGTGTACAATGCGGGATTCAAATCCGGTTCATGGCTGTTGGGAATCGAGGGTTTTAACCACTCGTCCACCGACTCTTCAAGCTCAGGACTGAATTCTAAAAAGAAGAATTAAGGAAAGTATTTGATGATTCTTGAGTTCAACAAACCTCATGAAGCAAAATAACTTCTCTACCAGCCCCTCTCTAAGCCTTTATAACTGTAGTGGAATATATTTTTAAAATCCTTATCAATATTATTCAAGCCATTCTATCTTTGAACGAATTAATGATGGGGTTTTGTTATTTACAAATTTCTATGAATTCAATCTTTCATTAATATGAAATATTTGAATATATCAAAATTCAATATAAATATCTATGAAAATATTCTTTGATAATACATTCTAGATAAGAATCTGTTTTGAATGGATTGAATTCTTCAAGTCAATTCAATGTATATAAATTTGTAGATAACTTTGAATTCTGAACCTTTTTGGTTCAATAAATATCAATTCAAGAGGCCTTCTTCATATTAATTTTTGAACATTAATGCCACAACAGAGATAGTAATTTGGTCATCTGTCTGTAAAATTTGAGAGGTTATTTTATCTAGGACAAACAGAACTTATCCAATACTGTGTATGTGTGTGTGCCATTAACAAAAAGGTCACATATATGGAAAACTTATTTGGTGTTTGATAAGGCACAATTTGGATTATCTATACTCGTATATATAAAAATCTATTTGAAAATAGAGCAATCCATACTTAATTCATTAGATAATAAAAGGCATATATTGGATTTAATAAAATATTTATTTTGCCAATATTTCGGCTGGCTGAACGCCAACCTTTATCGAGGCATTACATTTTTGTATACACAAATGGCGGCGCTTAGTTTGTGTATACAAAAATGTAATGCCTCGATAAAGGTTGGCGTTCAGCCAGCCGAAATATTGGCAAAATAAATATTTTATTAAATCCAATATATGCCTTTTATTATCTAATAAAAATCTATGTTTGTATGTCCGGTATACAAATTCGCAGTAGTTCACTAATTCAAACCAAAATTTCCATACATAGGTAAAAAAATACGGGGAAGACGATATAGGCTATTAAAAAATATATATAAATCAATTATTAAAACTATATATTCAAATTATTCTACTTAGCTCACAAACAGCACCCTCTATCAAAGATTAGATTAAATTATGCTGATGCAAACAAATAGATAATGCTAATAACAAACAATTATAAAAAAAATCTTATCTAAATATATATCACTCGGGTAGATATGCACACGGGTCAATCCCGGGGCGAAGCCCGGGTCACCCGTCTAGTCTATATATATAAAAATGAATGTTTGTCTGTTGGTTGGTTGGTTTGTATGTCCGGTATACAAATTCGCAGTAGTTCACTAATTCAAACCAAAATTTCCATACATAGGTAAAAAATAACGAGGATGACGATAGGCTATTTTAAAAAATATATAAATCATTTATTAAAACTATATATTCAAATTATTCAACTTAGCTCACGAGCAGCGCCCTCTAGAACACTCAGGCGGGCGACGGTGGCGCGCGACGATTGGCTGCCGGCGCAGCACGTGACTGCCCTGCCCCCCCCCCCCCCCCGCCGAGTAAATGAGATCTCCCGGGTGACGGCCGGCCGAGCAGCGCCCTCTAGAACGCGTGACGATTTTGACGGCGCGGGGCGCTCCCAGTTGGACAGTTGCGCGGGGGCAGAGTGACCTCGCGGGTGCCCTCCGGGAACTACGTCCATCTTCCATATGTAATATACATTTAATCGTGTAAACCCGGGCGTTGCCCGGGTCATTCGTCTACAAATTCGCAGTAGTTCACTAATTCAAACCAAAATTTCCATACATAGGTAAAAGAATACTGGGTTTAGTTTGATTATCAGATACAAAATTATATCGGGAAAAATTTCAAAAAACAGAGACCACGGGCGAAACAGGGTACATTTAATAGGGTAAAACCCGGGCGTTGCCCGGGTCATTCGTCTAGTAGATTATAAAACAAGGTAATAAGACCAAATCCAATTTTTATTTGGTAATTATAAATGTGAATTTTCTCTACAATCCAAATTATACATACATTATGTTGAAGGTAGAAATTTTTTTTGCGCTTTTGTTTTCTTATATTACTCAGGCAGTGAAGAACTCTGCTCAAAGAAAATTTGTTTGAATATACTACCTAATCTCCATAGTTTCATTAAGCCCCCCATCTTAAAATTCTTGACCTTTAAATATTGATCATATTAAATGTAAGGCTCTAAGGGATGAAAGTTTTCATTCTCTCAGATGTTTTAGAAGCTTTAAATGACAGAGAGGACTTGCTGCATGTGTTCCTACCCCAACAGTGGTGTCAGCTCAGGGAGCTGGTTGAAGATACTGTTCTCACCATAGTTGGGTGCCACTAGGCATGTTGGATCACACTCATTTATCCTTGAAGCCTTGAGTAAACTCGTAGATAAACATAGCTTCTGCTCTAGGTCCATTCAGCTTCCAGCTTGGAGAGCCCCGCCTGTTTAACATAAGTTCAGGATCGCAAGGTTGTAAGACATCCTTTCTGCAAACTGAAAGCTTTGGTCCCAAGCTCGCGAATGGTGTCGTACAAGGTTCACCAACTTGTCTTAATCTATTCATTGCTCTCACACGCACACACACACAAAGCCTTTATTAAGACATTATTCTTATACAGATTCTCCGTACAAGGTGCAATATCAGGAAAAGAGCAGCACAGGAAACCAGTAGTTCCGCAACTATATACAATTATTAGTAATAAAACACGATGGCTCCTCGATGTTTCTTCATCATTCTGAGGTGTAAGAACAATAGCTTCCAAGTTCTCTTTTCTTCCTCTTTACACCTACTGCCTTGTAAAAATTATATAGGGCCTGAGCAACTAGTCTGCTTGTTTGGGCACTGGTTAACATCATTTGAATTGACCTAAGTTGGCTGGTGTCTACCATTGAAAAGAATGTCCTTCTCTCCTCACTAATATATATCTTGGCATTCATAGATATAATGAGATAGTTCAGTTTCCATATTTTCTTTGCAGAGATCACAAATCTTATCACCCTCTTTGAAAATGTTTGTATGGTTTTCCTTGAAAAACGAATATAGTATTCTCTGTTGTGCGATATAGCGTTTTACTGGGAATGGAAAGTTGCTAAGTAAATAGTTTTCAATTCGGAATGAACTGTGTAAATACTTATAGTGAGGGTAGAATTTAGAATTCTCTATTTTTGCCTGGTCACTTTGAATAGATTGTTCTATTGCAATTTTAGTTATTAAAGGTATTTCTTGCCGGATAATCCTTGCATCGTTGCAGTTAATTAACCAAGAAAATCCTCTTGAGTTGAGTATGTTGGCCAAACTTTCCGCTAGTCCAATATATATATTTCTATTTCTTGATATCTCATATAGTTGAGCTAAGCATATATGGGGGAGTCGGCTGCTGTTCATTTTTAGAATTCTAAGCCAGAACCCGAGTGTAAGTTTCAGCACCGTAACTCCCAGTGACGTTCTTCCGCACTCCATACGTAGAATAAAACCAGGAGTATATCTGGGTAAATTTAGAAGTCTCCGTAAGAAATTGTCTTGTACCCTGTCAACCAAGTTTTTTTGGTTGTTTGCCCAAATTGGAGCTGCGTAGAGCAAGGTTGACAGAGCCATTGAGTCTAGAAGCTTGAGTGAGGATCTGATAGAATTGATTCTTGTTTTAGTCGATATTGCCCAGACCGCATTAATAGCATTTAGCGCCTTGTTTTTAAAATGCTTTGCCGCCTGTTGAGTTGAGTTTGACGCTGTCAGCTGGTAACCCAGATACGTGTATTTAGATGTTATAGTGAGAGGCAATTGTCCTCAGAACCAAACATCCGATCGGGCCTTTCGACCTCCATTTCTAAACACCATAACCTTTGATTTGCTCTGGTTCAGCGTTAAAAAAATATCTTCGAAGTATTTTCTGAGTACATTGATCTTTTTTTTTGTAAATTTACCTTGGATTCTCCGAGAAGTACGATGTCGTCTGCGAAAAGAAGGAGATGTATATTTCCATAATTCGGTAAATAAATACTTGGCAAATCAGCGTCATCATACAGAGAAACCAAGTCGTTTAGAAAAAGGATAAATAGATAAGGTGACAGGGGTTCACCTTGTAGAACACCAGCTTGTATTTTTATAAATTCTGTAAGTGATCCGTTCCATCTTATTGTTGCTGACATTTGATTATAATAGCTTTGTATAAGGCTGATAAATCGGGTACTTAAACCGTAAACTGTCAACTTTTTCCAAAGCAGGGAGTGTGGTACTGTATCAAAGGCCTTTTTGACATCTACGAAGAAGGCATATAACTTCCTCCTTTTGCGGCTCAGCGTCATCTGTATCAGTGAGGTAAGGGTAAAAATATGGTCTTGACAGGAATATCCACTTCTGAAGCCCGCTTGGTTTTCCGCTAAGATTCTCCTTTTTTCAATCCAATTATTCAATCTTGTCTTTAATATGGATGTAAAGAGCTTTGATAAATTGGCTAACAATGATATTCCTCTATAGTTTGATGGTATATTTGGGTCGCCATTTTTGAAAATAGGACGAATAATTGTTCTAGTCCACACTGATGGAACCGAGGATGTCGTCAATATTTTGTTGTATATATTTGTTAATAGAGTCAAATATTCGTCAGGTAAAACTTTGATTGCTTCATTTGGTATGTTATCCAGTCCCGTTGCTTTATCCTTCCCCAGATTGGATATTTCCGTGGTGACCTCCATAAGCGAAATTTCAGCATCCAGATCCGGGTCCATATATGTTAGCGCCGGTGATATATACGTGTCCATTATAGGTGGGGAAGACAGCAGTCTTCGATAAAAATCCTCCCAATCACACATCGGGATATTGCCTTTAATTGTGGTTCTTTGCTTTAAAGATTTTATTATCTTCCAAAATTGAGAAGCGTTTCTGGCATTACAGAGGGCATTCTGTATATCATCAAAGTATTGGTGCTTTTTAAGTTTAATTAATGATAAATATTCTTTCTTGCTTGTGATAAACAAATCTTTGTTAACTACATTATTTTGTAATAAATACAGTTTAAGACTTTCTTTCATTTTTTTCTTAGCCGTATAACATTCCTCATCGTACCACGGTTTAGACCTCAAACCACCAGAACTTATCTCACGTCTCATCCCTGCTCTTGACATTGCCGTTTGGATTTCAATTGTAAGCCTTTCGACTTGTGAGTCCAATGTGGAGCCCGTCAATGGTAAAATGGCTAAATCTCTCAAGTTGCCTTTAAAAGATATAGCCTTGTCTGCCATCCAGGATCATTGCTCTCTCTAGAAATTATATTTCCCCCCTTAAAATAGAATCATCCTCCACAAATACTGCTCTATAATTTACTTTAGCTCTTTACAGTTCAGAAGGTTAATTTTTCAGAATATTACTCTCAGTTCTCTATTGATTCAATGAACATATGTAGCTGAAAAATAGAGGAGACACCAATAGCATTTAAAAAACACTTAGACTGAATTTACAGTATATGGATGTTAAAGTGAGAGAACTCAACACTGATCAACAAAGCCCTCATTTTTATTTATCTACTTGATTCAACTGGTGTGATTTTAGAGAGGGGGTACAAAAAATCATTTTTGACAAACCAATGGTCCTACAAGAGCATTAGCACATGCATGTCAAAATTAGTTTGTGACTCTTTGTACAGATTTAATGTACGAGATTCAACGTGGTGGTGCTCATCTCCTTAGGTCATGTCTAAAAGTCAGTCTACTCTGGTGAATACCGTAGTATCATTCGTTCTATCTCGCTTTACATATTCTGGCCGTTTTTAGAGAAATTCATTGTTTAAATTGATAGTGTTGTCGGTCATGACGGGTCCTGGCCATTTACTGGTCAGAGGTTAGTTGGTGTGCTGAGCCAAATAATTGTGAAAGCAGGCCTGGGCTTATCCTGAGGACGCTCCAACACCCAGCACACTCTGCTGTACTTGGAGCACCTGCATGTGCTGACCTGTAGCCTCCACGTGGCCCACCCTGGGAAACGACACAATCCAAGGCTCTTGGTGGTCGGCCAATACTGGCAGCTTACCTAGTCAGGGTTGTCCCACCTGACGATAAGCAAGATGGGGATGGTCTCCTTGAACCGGTCGCCCTGCCGATCAAGCGAGGCATAAACAGTAATATTTGCCTGGCATGGACCCCTCACCATGCAAGGCGATGATAAGAACTTGTTTTTGGCTTATTCTGAATTTGTGGGAATGGTACTTCTGGGTGCTTCAGTGGCCCTTCCCCCACGAGCACTACTATTTATGCGGAAACGGAGTTCCAAAAATGAAAGTTATATTTGAAATGGAAATTGAGTTGTAACATATGTTGAGTCTTGTGAAATGGGACTTAGATGAAGCAAACGTATTCAGTCCCTGGTGGCTGATGGAAGTTGGATACTTATTCTCAGCAGTTTCGGTATCCTGGCGAAGAGTAAATTGTCGACAACACTGGGTGTATGTGGGGCTTCCAGGGAAACTCCCGCCCCGCCCTGGTAGCTCACCCTTAGACATACACAAGAAGGAAAGAAATTCGATCTGAAATTGGATAAATAGGTTCAAGGGAAAGTATAGTACAACACTTCACGCTTGCAAGAAGTGATAATAATATGGTGAATGAGAGTCAGGGCAAAAATGGGTTGAGGTTATTGTGGGTTGCGCTTTGAGGGGCCGATTACACTGGTCTACACTGAAAAATATGTTTTTGATTATGCATCAGTTTCTGACTTAATTTCAGGTGCTGATCACGAATATAATGTTAGTTTTATGTATCTGTGGCGACTGCACTTTGCTTCAGCGAACTGGGACAAAGCTTCAAAACACATACGGGCAGAAAAATGGCGGCCCCACTTTGCCTCGGCAAGCACGTGTTTTGAGAACACTTCACTACGCATGCGCGGGCGTCATCCGGAACTTTCTAGCGGCTGGCTTCTTCCGACACTTGATCTGGCACTCACGCGGTAAACAACAAGGCTTAGAGCCGACGGCCGTTACTTCAACCGCTGTTTCTTTTTTCTTTATAATTTCTTGCTTTAAATAAATTAATTTTAATTATAATT
The DNA here is from genome assembly GCA_030710605.1 of Cordylochernes scorpioides. Taxonomy (NCBI): domain Eukaryota; kingdom Metazoa; phylum Arthropoda; class Arachnida; order Pseudoscorpiones; family Chernetidae; genus Cordylochernes; species Cordylochernes scorpioides. The sequence goes on along the minus strand of CP092869.1, from coordinate 31,658,957 downwards.
TTATCAGCAGCCTTTCCACAAGCCACACCAGCACATCACGCAACAACCATCCTACAATTTGGTGAGCCGGACGACTCGAATGAAGAATTAACGGCCAACGTCAAGGGCAAATCTTGGAAGCTCAAACATTCACGATGAAACTCACCCCATCTCAAATATCAAAATTGATTTTTCGAGCTCCACCCTTCTTGCCCAACGACATTCCATTGTGGCTCAACCAACTGGAAGCTGCCTTTAATTTTGCAAACATTGCCAGCGACGACAATTTCAAGTATAACACAATAATCGTTAATTTAGATAGACTAGCTCTCATCTACGTCTACGACATTGTAGAGAAGCCACCAGTTTCAGGAAAATATGCGGCGCTCAAAGAACGATTTCTCCTGCGATTTGGCCGGTCACGCCAGGTACGAACAGCTCAAGTCTCAGAAACTAAGCCTATTGCTGATCAGAGACCCTCGATTATCCTGGCCGAATTGTCCAAGCCACCTCCATCTCAGCACTGTGATCCCTGTACTCCCACCTCCAATAGCCTCCAACACCTGGAGCAGACGGATTTACCCCGTGACATGAATGTCACAACAACTGCCCCGGTGACTACAGTCCATAACGTTGAAGACACCAACTCAAGCTCCACCTTGCTTTCTCCCACCAGCTCTCTGAGTTACTCTTCATCCCTGGACTCCTCATCGTTCTGCTCCAACCTGCCTTCAAACACCATCTCGTGCCCTACTGAAACTGTTTTCTCCACCCCAGTGCACAGTGACAATCCCTTGCCCCAGCAGCCGCCATCTCACGAAGAGCCCTTGCCTCAGCAGCCGCCGTCTCATGAAGAGCCCTTGCCCCAGCAGCCACCGTCTCACGAAGAGCCCTTGCCCCAGCAGCCGCCGTCTCATGGAGAGCCCTTGCCCCAGCAGCCACCGTCTCATGAAGAGCCCTTGCCTCCATCTTGCGAGCAGAAACATGCACTCTTCCTAGAAGAAACCAATAACGCTGCTGCAACGACTCCTCTCCACTTGCAGCCCGCCCAAACTTCGGTACCACAACCTCTCCAACATCATTACCTCCTATTGAATCAAGAGACACTACTTCCCCAATACCAATAGCTCCACCGGTACTCGCGCGACTACACCCATCGCTGAGCAACCTATCGTGTCCCTGCAAGCTAGCAAAATGGTCGCCACCCATTACATCCGGACAACACAGGTGCCTCCCTCAAGCCCCCAAGACCAGATCCCAACCCAACAAGGCACCCTACCGAGAGTTCCCTCTACGCCTACATAGGATCTTTAAAGATCCTACTGGAGGGGGAGTAGTGTGGCGACCGCACTTTGCTTCAGCGAACTGGGACAAAGCTTCAAAACACATACGGGCAGAAAAATGGCGGCCCCACTTTGCCTCGGCAAGCACGTGTTTTGAGAACACTTCACTACGCATGCGCGGGCGTCATCCGGAACTTTCTAGCGGCTGGCTTCTTCCGACACTTGATCTGGCACTCACGCGGTAAACAACAAGGCTAGAGCCGACGGCCGTTACTTCAACCGTTGTTTCTTTTCTCTTTATAATTTCTTGCTTTAAATAAATTAATTTTAATTATAATTTTATCAGCAGCCTTTCCACAAGCCACACCAGCACATCACGCAACAACCATCCTACATATCTAATCAATTTTAAGAGATATAACATATACATATTTAGGCCACAATGTGGTACATCAGTTCATATAAGCGGTACGAAAAACACATTGAACGCAAATTAAAACTGAGAACGTCTTACCAAAAGATAATTTATTTACTGTAGTATAAGAAAACCGAATCTATACAAAAAATGATACAGTCAATCCTCCATGAATTTCAACCTTTTTGATTTTCTCTTATTAGTGTATTCTGGCAGGTCGCGGAACAGATTCCAGCAGTAGTCTGCCATCATGTGGCAGTCCCAGACACCTTGATATCTCTCTTCCATCACTTTCATGTCTTGATATAATCGCTCGCCTTGTTCATCACTATATGCACCGATATTATCAGGGAATTTGTCCAGGTGACTATGCAAGTAGTGAACCTTAATACTCATATTTACACCCAAAGATCCATAGATTTTAAGCATATTATGGACAAGCTCTTTGTAATTATCGTCTCTTCTATTACCTAAAAAAAAAAAAACATGTACTACAGCCTTAAAGCTTGACCATGATGCTTCTTCAATTCCATTCATGGTTATTAGAAAAAAATTGTCATTCAGGAGCATCTTGATTTGAGGTCCGTTAAAAACTCCTGCTTTTATCTTTTCTAAGTTAATATGTGGAAAAAAAACGACATATAATATTTGAAGCATTTTCCATCTTTATCTAGAGCCTTTACAAACTGCTTACATGTGGAGCCCGTGTCTTGTCCTGGTCTCCTAATTTTATACAAAAATATGTGAAATACGCCCTTTTACAAAGTCTGTTATTGCATTTCTTTGCGCTTTTACAGTATATTCACCACATATATAACAGAAAAATATTTGGGTCGTTTTTGCAGAATCTTCTTTTGGAAACCATGTCTGGAAGTGAGTTTATTAATGTGTTAAAATTTTATTTTACATAAAGTTGATGGCATAGCTTTTAAGTGAATGATGCTTAAAATAATTTTTTTATTAAATTTAATCTGTGTGAATAAATATATTTTCCCTAAAAATTTAAATACTTATTTAATTTTTGACAATTATAAATTAGAAGTGACTAGCCGAATGACCCGGGCAGCGCCCGGGGTTTACCCGATTAAATGCTTTTATTCAAATACTATTCGTTACAATTATAAATTGGCGCCGTGGATGTCATTCTTGTCAACATATATAGTCACGACCGTCTTTCCACCGTCAATTCCTTAATTCCTCATCGCTGTCACGGATGCGCGCGCATAATCATTATGATCATTATCATTATCTAATGATAATAATAATTATTATTATATTATTATTATTATTTTATTATTAATATATATAGTCACGACCGTCTTTCCTCAATTCCTCATCGGCCGCTGTCACGGATGCGCGCGCATCATCATTATGATCATTATCTTCTATAGAAGCTTCTATCTTTATAATTATGTATATTTACAAAAAGTCAATTCGCTCGCGCCTCTAGCGGTGAAAATGAGGGGTAATACCAGTTGACCTAATGTACATGTAAAGTTTGGAGCGGGACGTTTCACAAGAGTGACATCCACGGCTCCAATTTATAATTGTAACAAATAGTATTTGAATAAAAACATTCAATCGGGTAAAACACGGGCGTTGCCCGGGTCATTCGGCTAGTCTATATATATAAAAATGAATGTATGTGTGTCTGTTTGTTCTTTATGCCTGACCAAACCACTCATTGGAACGCCATGAAACTTTGGGAAGTTATTTAGTATAGTACTGGGAAGGTTTCTAGCAAATAAAATTTTTGAAATAACTTTTCGCTTTAAAATAATCAAGATAAATATTCTAATTTATCTGTTATAATTCAACAATCTGCACTAAATATTATCATGATGATACGGTGATTTTGTAATGTAGAAAATTAGGAAAGACAAAATTCAGGATGACACGGCAATTTATTTGAGACAAGAATAATGATACAATTCCAAGGCAAGATACTATTCCTTTAACTTCCAATTACCGAGGGAACCAATTAATATTTATTTTATTCAACTTATCGAGTATTTTTGAAGGGACCGGGAAAAAATGTTCACTTTATCGAGAGATTCGTTAGACAAACCTTTACTCGGGTAAAACCCGGGCGAAGCCGGGTACGTCCGCTAGTCCTTCCTTCCTTTATTATATCTATAAAAATGAAATCCAAAATCGATGTTTGTTATCGCGTTGCGCAAAATCTACTGAATCAATCATTATGAAATTTCGCATGTAGGTAGCTGAAGATTTCGTTTAACATATAGGCTATTTAAAAAAACTAAAAAGTTAATGTGCTTTTTTAAAAAATAAAAAAACCAACAAGCGATAGTTCCAGCCTTTTACCGCTTGAGCGCAGCACTGGTCGCGACGATAAATGAATTTGATTGGTTAATAATTAACACGTGGTTTGTTTACACGTTGAATGTTAGTTTGTTCACACGATGAATGTTTTTAAAAGGTAATATTATCCAATCGCCGTGAAACTTTAGGAAGTTATTTACTATACTACTGGAAAGATTTCTGGTTTGAATTCGATTTGAAATAAATATTCTTTGCAATTTAATTTGCAAATTTTCTACTTTCACTCGCAAGCAGCGCCTCTCGCGGTTTCTGGTGAAATTACATTTATAAATTGTAAAAATGCTAAAATGTGTTCCAAGTATAATACATTTAATTAGAAATATAGTAATATAATATTCCAAAGACGTTGTAAAAAACTTGGCATTTCAATATTAATATATATTTAAAGAAAATATTGTAACGTTTTTGTGTTAAATGTTAAAATGTTGTAATGTTAAAATATTTTTTTTTTACATTGTCAATTTAATTTGTTGTTGTTTTATAATAACGAAGATGCAAATTTAATTGTTGTTTTTTAATGGTTTGTTTATATAAAAAATACATTGTGATGATGATAACAAAATGAATTTTTAAATTAATATACATAATTCATTGAGAAAAAAAAGAAATAATTAATTATCCCTATATATAGTCACGACCGTCATGGGCGAGCTGGCCGGCCGGTTCTGTCACGGATGCGCGCGCATCATCATTATGATCATTATCATTATCTAATGATAATAATGATAATAATAAAAATAATAATAATAATTATTATTATTATATTATTATTATCAACATATATAGTCACGACCGTCATGGGCCGGCCGGTTCTGTCACGTATGCGCGCGCATCATCATTATGATCATTATCATTATCTAATGATAATAATAATAATAATAATTATTATTATTATTATATTATTATTATTATCCATCAACATATATAGTCACGACCGTCATGGGCCGGCCGGTTCTGTCACGGATGCGCGCGCACAGGGAGGTCACGTGCTCGCCTGCAGCCAACGGGCGCGCGCCGCCGGCATTACGTCATAGATTATAAAGACAAGGTAATAAGGCCAAATAAAAAATAGTGTGTGATAAGGCACAATTTGGATTATCTACTTATATAATTGCCTTATTCTCTCTGTGTGAAGTTCACTGTGTGAAGTTCACGGATAGATTTTGGTCAGAATGGATAAAATAAAAAAAGCGTCAAGGGATGGGAATCGAACCCACGACCTTCCGCTTACCGGGCAGATGCCATGACCACTAGGCTACCCTGGACATATTTTTCCGTTCACATTTTTATTTTTATATTTTCAAGACACACACAGTTTGGGGCGGGACGTTTCACAAGAGAGACATCCACGGCGCCAATTTATAATTGTAATGAATAGTATTTTATTTAAAACATTTTTAAAATATATACGCACTCGGGTAAAACCCGGGCGTTGCCCGGGCCATTCGTCTAGTAAAATCTGCAAACGTGACAATATCTTAATTAAAAATTAATAAATGTTTAAAAAAAAAATCATATTTCAAAAATATATTCAAAAGCATATAACAATATATATTTATATACGTTTATAAATCTATATAGAGGTGGATTGGATGTTTTCTAGAATCGTTTTAACAAATGTTTGTTAGACAAACTTTTTCTCAGGTAAAAACCGGTGAAGCTGGGAACATATATCAACATATATAGTCACGACCGTCATGGGTTCTGTCACGGATGCGCGCGCATCATCATTATGATCATTATCATTATCTAATGATAATAATAATAATAATAATAATAATAATAATTATTATTATTATTATTATATTATTATTATCCATCAACATATATAGTCACGACCGTCATGGGCCGGTTCTGTCACGGATGCGCGCGCACAGGGAGGTCACGTGCTCGCCGGCAGCCAACGGGCGCGCGCCGCCGGCATTACGTCATAGATTATAAACACAAGGTAATAAGGCCAAATAAAAAAATAGTGTGTGATAAGGCACAATTTGGATTATCTACTTATATAATTGCCTTATTCTCTCTGTGTGAAGTTCACTGTGTGAAGTTCACGGATAGATTTTGGTCAGAATGGATGAAATAAAAAAAGTGTCAAGGGATGGGAATCGAACCCACGACCTTCCGCTTATCGGGCAGATGCCATGACCACTAGGCTACCCTGGACATATTTTTCGATTCACATTTTTATTTTTATATTTTCAAGACACACACAGTTTGGGGCGGGACGTTTCACAAGAGAGACATCCACGGCGCCAATTTATAATTGTAACGAATAGTATTTTAATTAAAACATTTTTAAAATATATACGCACTCGGGTAAAACCCGGGCGTTTCCCGGGCCATTCGTCTAGTATATATATATATATGGGTTTGTCGGCTATGCACGCCCTCAAAATGTAACTAATCTCGCTGAAATTTGGGCAGGACAGAGAGTTAAATCTGGAAGAGTTTTTTTTTGTCGCGCTTTAACCAAGAAAAATTATAATTAACCAGGTACTGAGCAACAATATTTTTTTTAGTCAGAAATGATAATGACAATATTGCTGTATCATGCTTGATTGATATAAACAAAATCTTTAGGGGAATATTCACTAAAACAGACCACGGGCGAAGCCAGATAATAATTTTCAGTAGGCAGGAACAAAATTCTACCTGCCATACATTCACTCGAGCAGAAGACACACGAAGCCAGGTCATCTCTATATATAAAAAAATCGTTTCTCGGCCTTTTGGCTAAGATCGTTTAGTTTATCTCTAGATATTTTTTATTTATATATATATTTTTTAAAAATATATTCAGTAGAGAGAGTGGATATGTTTGCTCGAAAAATATATTCTATAAATTATATAAATATATAACGCAACGAATATTATTATCATTATTATCATAATATTCTGTGTGTTCCAGATATTAATATCAATTATTAATAATAAATATATTATCAATAATATTCGTTAGGCAAACTTCCACTCGATAAAACCCCGGGCGAAGCCGGGTACAAATCCGCTAGTATAATATATAAATGAGTTTTAAAAATTGTAAAAAAAAAAAAATGCATCGGCCGGGAATCGAACCTGGGGCGCCCTGGTGGCAGGCGAGCATTCTACCACTGAACCAATAGCAAACGGTGACAGAATTAAGAACGCATGACGATGATGACTGTATATTATCCGTGACAGAGGCGGCCGATGAGGAAAGACGGTCGTGACTATATATAGTAACTAGACGAATGGCCCGGGCAACGCCCGGGTTTTACCCGAGTGCGTATATATTTTAAAAATGTTTTAATTAAAATACTATTCGTTACAATTATAAATTGGCGCCGTGGATGTCTCTCTTGTGAAACGTCCCGCCTCAAACTGTGTGTGTCTTGAAAATATAAAAATAAAAATGTGAACGGAAAAATATGTCCAGGGTAGCCTAGTGGTCATGGCATCTGCCCGGTAAGCGGAAGGTCGTGGGTTCGATTCCCATCCCTTGACACTTTTTTTTATTTTATCCATTCTGACCAAAATCTATCCGTGAACTTCACACAGAGAGAATAAGGCAATTATATAAGTAGATAATCCAAATTGTGCATTATCACACACTATTTTTTTATTTGGCCTTATTACCTTGTGTTTATAATCTATGACGTAATGCCGGCGGCGCGCGCCCGTTGGCTGCCGGCGAGCACGTGACCTCCCTGTGCGCGCGCATCCGTGACAGAACCGGCCGGCCCATGACGGTCGTGACTATATATATAATGGATGGATAATAATAATAATATAATAATAATAATAATAATTATTATTATTATTATCATTAGATTATGATAATGATTATAATGATGATGCGCGCGCATCCGTGACAGAACCGGCCGGCCGGCACATGACGGTCGTGACTATATATGTTGATAATCCAAACTGTACCTTATCATGGATGTGGTCTTGTTACCTTGTGTTTATAATCTACTAGACGAATGACCCGGGCTACGCCGATTAAATGTTTTATTCAAACACTATTCGTTACAATTATAAATTTGGCGCCGTGGATGTCACTCTTGTGAAACGTCCCGCTCCAAACTTTACATGTACATTAGGGCCGCTGATATTACCTCCCATCTTCACCGCTAGAGGCGTTGCTCGCGAGCAAAAGGGCAAACTCGACGAATATTCGGGATAGAGACCTGAAAATTTCACTATAAGTTTTTCCAGATTCTACTCTATATACTGTTAAAATTTCAGTCAGATTAGTTACGATATAAATCTTCAAATCGAGCGAGCGTCTATAAATATTTCGATTTAGATCATGTATTTTAATTATTAAGCGAACACACACACACTATTATTAATAAAATTTTGAGAAGATTTTTAATTTTAAACGTATTTATAACCTTGATAGAGGGCGCTGTTCGTGAGCCAAGTAGAATAATTTGAATATATAGTTTTAATATTTAATTTATATATAATTTAAAATAGCCTATCGTTTACCTCGTATTTTTTTTACCTATGTATGGAAATTTTGGTACTGTAAAAAAAAAACTTTGCTTCAATAATATTTAAAAAAAAACACCCAGGCTAAGTTTCGAACCAAGGTTGTAGAAACACGAAGCCGCACACCTAACCATTAACTATTCGCATGTAAAGCTATTTCAGGCCTTAGATATTTCTAACGACCTTTTAGAAATATGTTTTTGAAACATGGAAATTATAATACTTCAAATAAATTGAAATAGAGTGAACACAAATAAAACATACCAAATATTTCGAATTAGAGCAGTTATTTTAAACGGTGAATTAGATCAGTTATATCTAAAAATGAAAATTTATAAATAAATAAAACATACCAAATATTTCAAGAGCAGTTATTTTAAACGGCGAATTAGATCAGCTATATCTAAAAATGAAAATATATAAATAAATAAAACCTACCAAATATTTCAAATTAGAGCAGCTATTATATAAATATCTATATTATATGTTTTATTAAGCGAACTATATTAGTTATTTTAAACGGCGAATTAGATCAGTTATATCTAAAAATGAAAATATATAAATAAATAAAACCTACCAAATATTTCAAATTAGAGCAGTTATTATATAAATTGTTGTGTTTTAACTTTAAAAGCACACAAAAAATATAATAAACTTGAATTTGTTTATTCAAGTATCAAAAACAAAGCTTTACATATAGAACAAATAATAAAGAAGAAGAAAGAAACATTTTAGGAAAAGGGCAAAAACAAACAAAAGTACTGGTCAAAAAGAAACATTTAAAATCACAGATTAATATCTTCAACACTTCCCCTTAATCAGATTTCAAATGTCCCTCATACCCAGTAGATATCTCAGCATTTGGAAACGCGGCTTAGGGAGCCCTTTGGTCATAATGTCAGCAACTTGATCTTTTCCAGAAATATGTTCTACATTGAAAATACCTTCTTGATACTTTTCTCTCACAAAATAGTGCCTTACTTCTATATGTTTGGTTCTCTTATGAAATTCAGGATTTTTGATCAATTTAATTGTACTTGCATTATCAACTTTTATAATTGGTTGTTCTTTTAGTGGAGAAATTTCACTGAAAAGTCTATTTAACCAAATGACTTCCTTTGCTGTATTGCTTGCTGCCACGAGTTCGGCCTCAGTTGTTGACAAAGATACTGATCTTTGTTTTTGGCTAAGCCAAGAAATAGCACCACCAGCCAGTTTACACACAACTCCACTGGTAGATCTTCTAGTTTCTGGGTCTCCAGCAAAATCTGCATCACTGAGAGATTCCAAAACTCCTACTTTATGACCCTTTTGGTACATAATTCCATATTCAGTTGTTCCTACAAGATATTTGAAGATTCGTTTAACTGCTTCCCAGTCATATTTTGTTGGTGCTGCAAGTTTTTGAGAAACTTTATTCAGTGCAAAAGTGATATCGGGTCTTGTTAAGCAGTTCAGATGCATCAGACTACCAATCGCTTCACGAAAGGGAACATTTTCTAAAATCTCTGCTTCCCCAGGAACAGTAGAATTATCAGTTGGTGTTCCCACTTTATTCGCTTGAGACATATTGAATTTCTCAAGAATTCTTTTTATATATGCCTTTTGATTTATAAAGATTGACCCATCCGGTTGCCGCTCTATCTCAATACCCAAAAAGTAATTTAATGGTTCACTTGTGATCTTAAATGAAAACATTAGTTCATCAAGAAATTCTTTGATTTCCTGTTCATTTGTACCAGCAATGATTCCATCATCAACATATATGGCAATAATGAGTAGATGATCATTTGTTTTTCTGAAGAATAAACAGGGGTCAGCTGTACTTTCCTTCAGACATCTTTCTTTCATGAAGTTGACTATTTTGATTCCAGCATCTTGGTGACTGTTTAAGTCCATAGACTTTTCTTCAATTTCCATACAAGATCTGTTCCATTGTTGAATCCTTCAGGTTGTTTGATATAAATTTGATCTTGTAAGTCTCCATAGAGAAAGGCTGTCTTTATGTCAAATTGACCCAATTTTAAGTCTTCATTAGCAGCAATTGCTAAAAGAGTTCTTATGGTGTCATGTCTTGCCACAGGACTAAATGTTTCTTCATAATCTATACCCTTCTTTTGTGCAAACCCTTTTGCCACCAGTCTTGCCTTATATCTTGTAATCTCTCCTTTAGAATTCAATTTGGTCTTTAATACCCATTTACAATCAATTGGTTTTTGCCCAGGTGGTAATGTTGTGTATTCGTATACATCATTTTCCGTTAAAGAATTCATTTCTTCATTCATTGCTTCTTTCCAAAATTGTGCATTTGGAGAATCCATTGCTTCTTTGTATGTCTTGGGTTCAAGACCTTCTGCAATATTTATTTCAGCATCAATATACCTTTGAGGTTTTGATATATTTGATCGATCTTTTAGATTGTATACGTCTGATGTTTGAACATTGCTTTCAATTTTCTCAATATCTTGAGTATCATTTTGTTCATCAATCTGATTACTTGAAAGTTCCTTATTTCTCTTTTCAATATCATGGCTAAATGTTGGTATAGTTTCCTTGAATATTACATCCCTACTTGTGACAACTTTGTTTGAGTTCGGCATCCAGATTCGATTCCCATCCTTGTTTCTGCAATAACCAACTAAAATACCTTTTTCGCTTTTGGCATCTAACTTTCTTCTCTTTTCATCAGGCACATGAACAAAACATTCAGTTCCAAATATTCGAAGATGATCAACTGCTGGTTTTTTATCAAACCATAGTTCATAAGGTGTCTTTCCCTCAATTTGTGTTGGTCCTGTTCTTTTCAAAACATATGTAGCAGTATTAACTGCCTCTGCCCAAAGCTTTAGGCTCATATTTTTGGCATATATCATTGAACGAGCTGCTTCTATTAAAGTCCTGTTTTCCCTTTCCGCTGAACCATTCTGTTGTGGAGTATATGGCATTGTGATCCTATGATTAATACTGTAACGTTTTATTTTTGCTTTAACTTTTAAAGAAATGTTTTATTTTAAATCTTTATCTAATTTGTTTGTTTGTTTTAAATAAAGAGGCAAATTTACCATGTTGTTGTTCTTTTGTTTATTAATTGTTCTTTTTTCCAATGATGATAAGAGTTATTGATCACACATTAAAAATCAATGAAAAACTAATTACAAAATTAATTACAAAATTCAGAAACGTGTCATATCCCTCGGCTTGAAGGATTTATTTTCGCAAAATAAATGGTTTCAATTGTGACACATGAACTTTAACCAAGGAGTAATCATCTTTCAATAATTCACAAGTAACACTAGATATTATTCTTGTTATTTTAAAAGGACCCTCATACTTTGGGGATGTTTTGACCATACTTGGATCATTACTAGCTATTTTACGAAGGACCAGATCACCAACTTTGAATGACGACTGCAGATGTTTTGCATCGTGTCGTGCTTTCCACTTTTCTCTATGCTTTGCGCTATTTTCTATTGCTTTCTTCCTTGCATTTTCTATGGTGAAATGTGGTGATTCAGAAAATTCTGGTATTGCACAATCACCAAAAAGTAGGAAATTTGGAGAAAACCCAGTGACATCATGGGGTGTGCTATTATAATCTTTCACAATTTTGGCAAGTAATGATGACCATTTTAGTCTTGGATTCTCTTGAAGGTTTGTTCTTAATTTGGTGAGTATAGTGTCATTCATCTTTTCACACAGTCCATTACTCTGCGGATGATATGGCGTCGAATAGGTGTGTTGAACTTGATGCTCATTCAAAAACTTGTTAAATTCTTTTGATGTAAAATTCTTTCCGTTGTCGGTTAAAATACATTTGATTTGGGGAACAGTTTTGTTGATTTTGTCTAAACATTGAATTACTGCTTGAGAAGTGTTGGTGACAGTAGGGAAAGCCCAAACAAATCTTGTTAGGTGGTCAATTATTACTTGAATGTATTTGTGCTTGGTTTCATTTGCTGCAGAGCCTAGCACAATAGTATCCATTGATATTAATTCCAGTGGTTTCAGATCAGAGTTTGGTGCAACATATTCTCCAATAAATGGTTTATGACTGCATTTAGTTATTTGACATATTTTACATGAGCGAACATAGTCTTTGATGCATTTGATAGCATTCGGCCACCAATAAAATGGTGTTATCAATCTTACTGTCTTGTTAATTGAGGGGTGAGAATGATTATCGTGGTATTCTTTGAGAATTTCTTCTTGGAATGATTCTGGAACAACTGTTTTTAGAACTCCATTATGTTTCACCATAATAAGATCTCGATGAATATGAGAGTTCTTTACAAAACTGAGATCCGCTTTTTGTTGGTGTAGTCGAAGAGTGGGGATTGATATATGAAATGACACTGGTGATCTTGACAATGCATCAACATGCGTTTGCTTTGATCCTGATCTGTGAACTATTTTCATTGACTTGGTTGATAATTCAATTATCCATCGGAGATATTTTGCCTTTGGTTTCTTTACGTTGAAGAGCCATTCCAAAGCCGAATGATCTGTAATGACTTCAAATGTATTGTTCTCAAGATAAACTTCAAAGTATTCAACTGATTGAACTACAGCAAAGCATTCCAACTCAAATGCAGAATAGTTCTGTTGATGTGGTAGAAGTTTCCCTGAATAATAGGAAATTACATGTTCTTGATTATCATTTCCAATTTGAGCTAAAATAGCACCAATTCCCAGTTTAGATGCATCTGTATAAAGCTTACATGGTAATGAAGGATCATATGTAGAAAGAACTGGATCTGTGGATAAATGAGACTTTAGTTCCTGAAATGATTTGTTAACTTCAGTAGTCCATTTGAATAACTTATTTTTTCTTGTGAGGCTTGTTAAAGGATCTGCAATTTCACTAAATTTAGGAATAAATTTCCTGTAGTAACCTGCTAAACCCAAAAACTGCCTTACTTGCTTCACTGTTTTAGGTTGAGGGAACTCATTTATTGCCTTTGTTTTTTCAGGGTCAGGTTTAATCTTGTTATGTCCTATGATATGACCTAAATATCTTATTTCTTGTTTTGCAAAGGAGCATTTCTTCAACTTGAGTTTGATATTGTTTTCTTTAAGCTTGTCAAATATTTTCTTCATGAGTTCAATATGATCTTTAAAAGTACTGCTGTAAATTAGAATATCATCTTGATAATTACAAACACCGTTCCAAAGAAGATTTCCAATAATATGCTGAATTATTCGCTGAAAAGTACTTGGAGCATTTTTCAAGCCAAATGGCATAACCAAAAATTCATAATGCCCGTCATTTGTAATGAAAGCAGTTTTCTCAACAGAGTCTGGATGCATTTCAACATGCCAATAGCCCCATGCTATGTCAAGTGTTGTGAAATATTTCGCATTATGTAAGCGATCAAACATATCTTGGATGTATGGAAGAGGCTGCTTGTCATCAATTGTAATTGCATTCAGTTTTCGGTAATCTATGCACATCCTTTGTGAACCATCCTTTTTAGAGACCAACACTACGGGGAAGGCCCAAGGTGACTGAGATTCTCTTATTAGTCCCTTTTTACTCAATTCTTCAACTTGTATTTTTATTTCATCATATTCGGCAAGTGGTCTTCTATATGGTCTACAACTGATGTGTGGATGTTCAATTGTATGGATCTTGTGTTGAACAGCAATCCTTCCGATGTCAGTTTCATGCTGGCTGAACAATGCTTGATTTTCTTTAAGTAATTGATTAAGCTCTTTTTGCTGAACAGATGGAAGATGCGTTTCAGGAGATATATAAAAACATTCATTTCCTTCAACATACACCGCTTTGTCTTTTGTGTCAATTATTAATACAATTTTTCCTGCTACATCAAGTCCAATAAGCAATGGATAGCTAAAGTTTTTCACTACATGAAGCTTTCACCTGACAAGTTTAGAATGGATTTTCAAAAATACTTCTACTGATCCTAAAGTATATGCAAAACTATCTACTTGTTTAATTTTGATTCTATCGTTTACATTCAATCTTAACTTATGTTGTTTTAAAAGCGAACAGCTCATTAATGAAATAGTTGACCCAGTATCAATAAAAGATGAAACTGGAATATTATTAAGTAAAACCTCAACATTAACAAATCTATAAGTAAAATTGGTATTTGCTATGCAAAGTGAATCAGCTATGGTTTGTTTAACATCTGTGGTGATATTAGTTGCTTGGTGTTTAAGCTTGTCTTTATAATTAGGATCATAATCTTTGCAATCACTTATCCAATGTTTAAAATACAATCCTTTTTTCTTACAAATAGGACACCAATATGGACAATTTTTTTGAGATTGTAGGTGTAGTTATATTAAAAACCTTGGTTTTACTTCTCTGTTGTTGCCTTATTTGATTATTGTTTTGTTCAATCTCCATGGCAATCTGCATCCAATGTGATGGATCTTTAGGCTGGGCTGTTACGAGATAATTTTTCCAATCTAATGGCAATCCATCCGTTAACATTTTTAGCTTCTCGACATTATTGAGGCTTGTTTGATTTAATAATCTAATTTTATCTCTAAAATAATCTTCCACGGTTTCCTCTTTTTTAAGTCTTCTTTTTGATGCTGCAACTATAGGGCTTTCAACTTTATAACCAAAGCGCTGAATTAATTTGAGTTTAACAGTATCCCATTTTTTAATGGATGCGTTGCTCAATATTTCATCAGCAAACCATTCTAAAGCATCTTTTGATAAATAATAAATTAGATTATTGATTCTATCGACTTCATCTAGTTTACCAGTTTCCAATTCATATAGTTTAAGCCATGATTCAGGCCGAATTGAACCTTTATCACCGCTAAATTTCTCTAATTTGTTTACATTTACTGCCATTGTACTTACTTTTTCTTTCGTCGAAGCCTTTTTTGATTTATATTTTAATCCTTTCGTAGCTGCGCCAAATATTTTATGTAACGTTTTATTTTTGCTTTAACTTTTAAAGAAATGTTTTATTTTAAATCTTTATCTAATTTGTTTGTTTGTTTTAAATAAAGAGGCAAATTTACCATGTTGTTGTTCTTTTGTTTATTAATTGTTCTTTTTTCCAATGATGATAAGAGTTATTGATCACACATTAAAAATCAATGAAAAACTAATTACAAAATTAATTACAAAATTCAGAAACGTGTCAATACCATACTTGTTTGTAATTTTTGAGGTTTCTTTATTTACAAACTCCTTTCCTCCATCTGTGAGAATTTCTTTCACTATATGTCCAGTAGTCTTTGTTTCCAAGAGAAATTGTTCTAGCTTTTCAATGACTTGTAACTTTTCTTTTAGGAAATACACTGATCGGTATTTTGTAAAATCATCTTTGAAACACACAAAGTATCTCATCCCTCCTTTCGAAACTTCCTGCATAGGGCCACATACATCTACATGAATTAAGTTTCCAGGTTGAGTAGAAGCATATTGTTCTCTTGATCCAAAACTCAGTCTATGTTGTTTGCCATAAATGCATGCCTCGCAAGGTTCATTGTCCATGACTGCATCTATTCCTTGTTCTTTAAGCCATTTTTGAACATGCCTTTTATTTTGATGTCCAAATCTTTCATGCCATAGTTGTAGCATATTGACATTTTGGGTTTTGGCTAAATTGACTTCTGCAGCATTTTCAGGTTTGATACTTGTCATTAACATACCATACAAGCCTCCTGGTAGTCTTTTCCCTTCTACAATAACTTCTCCAGTTGTTGTCTTAAAAAGTTTACAACCTTTTTTATCCATTTTCATTTCAAACCCTTTATCCAATGTGGACTGTAATGACATCACATTACGACTGAAATTGGGAACATACCATACATCAGTTAGGTAGTGAGTTTGCCATTCACCTTTTACACAAGTTTCAATTGTTATAGTTCCACTTCCATAAGCTATCAATTTTTCATTACTTCCAACTTTAACAGTCTGTTGGGTAGGAAAATCCTTATAAGAAGTATAAAAACTTGCATTTCTTGTAATGTGGTTAGTAGCTCCTGAGTCACCAATCCAAATGTCTTCATCTTGTTCATTGAATCTTTCACTGATTAAACTTTCACTTAATTTTGAATTAAGTTTTAATTTAGTTTCATCCTTTTCTTTTTCCTTTAGTTTCTTCTGTTTTGCATACCTACAATCTTTGGCCAAGTGTCCTTTTCTATGACAAAAGTAACATTATCTTGTTTCTCTTGTTTTCTGAAATTTTTCATTACTTTTGGTAACTTTTCCTTTCATATTTGGCTTATTTTCATATGCATTTGCCATTAGTGCTGTCGAACTTGATGCGCTGCATTCATCTCGCTGTTGAATTCTTATTTCGAGTAACCGAAGCCTTTGTGTGAGATTGTCTACAGAACGTTCTTCTTTAGACACTGATTCCCAAACACTTTTAAAATCAAAATATTCATCAGGCAAGGTGTTTATGATTCTGCACACCAGCATGGATTCTGGCAATTTCAAATTTTCTTGTTTAGTAAGTTCATTTTGCATATCATTCCATAAACTTTCTAATTTTGAAATGTGCTTTGAAATATCATCTGTAGGATCCTTCTTAAAATTAAAGAATTGATTATAGAGCATGTCTAATCTTTGACCAGAGCTTTGCTCATAGACACTTAACAATTTGTCCCACATATCTTTAGCACTTGAGCAGGGAATGATTAGTTGACTTACATCAGGCATCACACTTGTTGTAAATAACAATTGGGATATTGCATCTTCACTTTCCCATTTTACATATGCCTCTTTTTCTTCATTTGTTTCTTGTTTTATTGGCTTTCTATATGTTCCATCAACAACGCCTATTACTTTGTTTATTGTTAAAAGCAATTTTATATTTTCTTATATTCTGGCCAGTTTATTAATCCTTCCAATTTGGGAATATTCATACCCATTTTAATATTATCCATTCCAGCCATTACTAATATAAATTTTAACGTAATAAACAAAATAGAATTCTTTTTAGGCTTACCGTTGCTTTGTTATATTTCGCAGTGAATGCGTGGTTGGGTCCATAACCTCATGTGTTTTAACTTTAAAAGCACACAAAAAATATAATAAACTTGAATTTGTTTATTCAAGTATATCAAAAACAAAGCTTTACATATAGAACAAATAATAATTAAGAAGAAGAAAGAAACATTTTAGGAAAAGGGCAAAAACAAACAAAAGTACTGGTCAAAAAGAAACATTTAAAATCACAGATTAATATCTTCAACATAAATATATATATTATATGTGTTATTAAGCGAACTATATTAGTTATTTTAAACGGCGAATTAGATCAGTTATATCTAAAATTGAAAATATATAAAAAAATAAAACCTACCAAATATTTCAAATTAGAGCAGTTATTATATAAATATTTATATTATATGTGTTATTAAGCGAACTATTATTAATAAAATATTGAGAAGATTTAGATTTTAAACGTATTTATAACCTTTTAGTACTTGATAGAGGGCGCTGTTCGTGAGCTAAGTAGAATAATTTGAATATATAGTTTTAATAATTGATTTATATATTTTTTAAAATAGCCTATCGTCTTCCCCGTTATTTTTTACCTATGTATGGAAATTTTGGTTTATATTAGTGAACTACTGCGAATTTGTATACCGGGCATACAAACCAACAAACAAACATACAAACATTCATTTATATATATATAGATAATCCAAATTGTACCTTATCATGGATGTGGTCTTATTACCTTGTGTTTATAATCTATAATCCAAACTGTACCTTATCATGGATGTGGTCTTGTTACCTTGTGTTTATAATCTATAATCCAAATTGTACCTTATCATGGATGTGGTCTTGTTACCTTGTGTTTATAATCTACTAGACGAATGACCCGGGCAACGCCCGTGTTTTACCCGATTGAATGTTTTTATTCCAATACTATTTGTTACAATTATAAATTGGAGCCGTGGATGTCACTCTTGTGAAATGTCCCGCTCCAAACTTTACATGTACATTAGGTCAGCTGGTATTACCCCTTATTTTCACCGCTAGAGGCGCGAGCGAATTG
Organism: Cordylochernes scorpioides; assembly: GCA_030710605.1. Classification (NCBI taxonomy): domain Eukaryota; kingdom Metazoa; phylum Arthropoda; class Arachnida; order Pseudoscorpiones; family Chernetidae; genus Cordylochernes; species Cordylochernes scorpioides. The sequence continues at coordinate 31,640,451 of CP092869.1, read as the reverse complement.
ACTTTTTGTAAATATACATAATTATAAAGATAGAAGCTTCTATAGAAGATAATGATCATAATGATGATGCGCGCGCATCCGTGACATGAGGAATTGAGGAATTGTTGACGGTGGAAAGACGGTCGTGACTATATATGTTGACTAGACGAATGGCCCGGGCAACGCCCGGGTTTTACCCGAGTGCGTATATATTTTAAAAATGTTTTAATTGAAATACTATTTGTTACAATTATAAATTGGCGCCGTGGATGTCTCTCTTGTGAAACGTCCCGCCCCAAACTGTGTGTGTCTTGAAAATATAAAAATAAAAAATGTGAACGGAAAAATATGTCCAGGGTAGCCTAGTGGTCATGGCATCTGCCCGGTAAGCGGAAGGTCGTGGGTTCGATACCCATCCCTTGACACTTTTTTATTTTATCCATTCTGACCAAAATCTATCCGTGAACTTCACACAGTGAACTTCACACAGACAGAAGCATTAGATAATGATAATGATCATAATGATGATGCGCGCGCATCCGTGACAGCGATGAGGAATTGATTTAGGAAAGACGGTCGTGACTATATATGTTGATAATAATAAAATAATAATAATAATATAATAATAATAATAATTATTATTATCATTAGATAATGATAATGATCATGATGATGATGCGCGCGCCTCCGTGACATGAGGAATTGAGGAATTGTTGACGGTGGAAAGACGGTCGTGACTATATATGTTGATAATAATAATAATAATATAATAATAATAATTATTATTATTATCATTAGATAATGATAATGATCATAATGATGATCCGCGCGCATCTGTGACATGAGGAATTGATTGAGGAGGAAAGACGGTCGTGACTATATATGTTGATAATTCAAATTGTGCCTTATCATGGATGTGGTCTTATTACCTTGTGTTTATAATCTATAATCCAAACTGTACCTTATCATGGATGTTGTCTTATTACCTTGTGTTTATAATCTATAATCCAAACTGTACCTTATCATGGATGTGGTCTTATTACCTTGTGTTTATAATATAAAACGCCCGGGGTTTACCCGATTAAATGCTTTTATTCAAATACTATTCGTTACAATTATAAATTGGCGCCGTGGATGTCATTCTTGTATAATATAAAAATGAGTTTTAAAAATTGTAAAAAAAAAAAAAAAAATGCATCGGCCGGGAATCGAACCCGGGGCGCCCGCGTGGCAGGCGAGCATTCTACCATTGAACCAAAAGCAAACGGTGACAGAATTAAGAACGCATGACGATGGTAACTGTATATTATCCGTGACAGAGGCCACGACAGACGGTCGTGACTATATATATTGTCGCGGTTCTTTGCGACGATGCGCTTCTTCCCTTCGTGGTTCACCCACTTAGGCTCCCGTTGCTCCTCCCTGCAGCTTTTCCCCGCAGGCCACCCAGAGACGTTCGGCAGGATGTTCGGCAGGGCTTCCACCCGGCGTTGAGGCTTGTTTTCTCTTCTACGGAACTGCGTGCGGCTCGCGCCGGCTGATACTGTATCTTGGAGGGAACGTGGATCCCATAAACATTACCTTACATCCCGGGGCCAACACAAAAGCGCATTCACAGTCAACCTCCCCAGGAACGGGACCACAGCAGTCTCTTTGGAGGCCTTACACGTAACACTGCCTCCCCCTCAAGGCGGATCGTCCCGATCCGGTCTCATCGCTTCTGTCGCCCAGATGTCACGCCTCTCTCGCCAGTGCCGCTTCTCCTGCCAGAACTGCCTATCTCGCTGGAATCGCCTCTCTTGATGGAACCGCTTCTCTTGCTGGAGTCGCCTTTCTCGCTGGAGTCAATCTTTCTCGCTGGAGCCGACCCTCCCGCCGGAGTTGCCCTTTCGCCGGAGCCGTCCTTCTCGCCGGGATCGCTTCTCCCGCCGGAGCCGTCCCTTTCGCCGGTACCGCTTCTCACTCCGGAGGCACCTCTCATGCTGACTCAGCCTCTTATGCCGACTCCGCTTCTTATATCGGTACCGCTTTTCGTGCCGGAGGCGCTTCTCATGCCGGCACCGCCTCTTATGCTGGTACCACCTCTCTCGCCGAGACCACCTCTCTCGCCAGGACCATTCATCTTGCCGGGACCTCTCCTTTCGCCGGGACCGCTTCTCTCGCCGGTAACGCTTTTCTCGCCGGCACCGTTTCTCTCGCCAGGACCACCTCTTTCGCCGGGACCACCTCTCTCGCCGGGACCTCTCCTCTCGCAGGGACCGCCTCTCCCGAGGGCACCGCCTCTCTCGCCGTCGCCGCTTTTCTCGCTGGCACCGTTTCTTCCGAGGGCACTGCTTCTCTCGCCGGTACCGCTTTTCTCGCTGGCACCGCTTCTCCCGCTGGGGCCGCTTCATTCGCGGGTCCGCGTGAAGCAGATTCAGGGTCTGTCCAGGAGGCTCCTCAATCAGGCCCTCCACTCCACGCAATTTCCCCATGTGACCCGGCTCGACTTCCAGTCCTCGAGACTCTGCCAGGCCCTCTCTGACATCATTCAAAGCTGTCTCGGCCGTACCTGTCTCATTCTGAAAGTGGGCCTTCAGTTGAGACAGCAGCCTCTCCATCTCTAAGTTTCTGCGAAGCCTTTTCTCTTCGCTTTCCCTTTCCAACAGAAGCAATTCCTCTTTTCTTCGACGCCTTCCCTCTTCGAACTCTTTTTTTCATCCGAAGTATTTCCTCCTCCGTTCGGCGCTTTAATTTGTCATACTCCTCCCGGTGTTCCTGCAGCCTCCGGTCGATCTCGGCCAGCGAGTCCTGCTCAGAGGCCATCCCTTGGCCTCTCACGTCAATGGGGCTTTGTCAGCAACTAAAAAAACTTTTAAATAAAAAAGCCTCCTGGTGACCTCCACGAGGAAGAATCCCACTTCTGACACCAGTTGTCGCGGTTCTTTGCGACGATGCGCTTCTTCCCTTCGTGGTTCACCCACTTAGGCTCCCGTTGCTCCTCCCTGCAGCTTTTCCCCGCAGGCCACCCAGAGACGTTCGGCAGGATGTTCGGCAGGGCTTCCACCCGGCGTTGAGGCTTGTTTTCTCTTCTACAGAACACCTCGGAACTGCGTGCGGCTCGCGCCGGCTGATACTGTATCTTGGAGGGAACGTGGATCCCATAAACATTACCTTACATCCCGGGGCCAACACAAAAGCGCATTCACAGTCAACCTCCCCAGGAACGGGACCACAGCAGTCTCTTTGGAGGCCTTACACGTAACACTATTAATGTTATACCATTGTTAGCACGTTTTCTTTGATGTTTCTTCTAGAAAGAACGAGCTGACTCAATACGATTCAATTCGATTTATTTCACACAACAAAAAGAGATTACACTACGATTTAATGCGATTTAGTTGTATTTAACACAAAAGAAAACAGAAGAAGAAAAAAACAAAACAAAAAGAATGATGATAAGTAACAATAAAATTCTATGAATATGAATTATAATTAATTAATAAAATACAATAATAATAATAAAAATAAAACCTAACATATAAATTACTATAATAATGATAATAATAAAAAAACCTAACATACTCCACCCCGGTGGACTAACTTAGTCCTCAGCAAAAGGTAATGGTACTATTTTAGAGACAGTTCTAGTAAGGTGTTCTTGGTGCTTGGTCTTCACCTCGACGACTCGAACTTTTCCGTCTGCTCCCGGAAAGACTTTGGTGATGCGACCAAGGCTCCAATACATTGCTGGTGGTGATATGGTATCCTTGAGCAAGATGAGGTCACCTTCTTTAATGTTGGGTGAGGATTTTTGCCATTTTAGGCGTTGTTGCAAATTGTTGAGGTATTCTCGATTCCAACGTTTCCAAAATACATTTTTAATTTTTTGATTTAGGCTCCAGCGGTCGAGGTAGTTTATCGGAACATCATCATCATTAGATTCTGGAAAGGCAGTTAAGGGACTCCCGATTAAGAAGTGTCCTAGTGTTAGAGAATTAAAATCGTCTGAATCTGAACTTAGAGGACAAATAGGTCGTGAATTTAAACAAGCTTCTATTTGAGTTGTCAGAGTACTCAGCTCTTCAAATGTGAGTATTTGAGACTTTAAGCATCTGAGAAGATGAAATTTGAAGGATTTTATTCCAGCCTCCCAGATACCTCCGAAATTTGAGGCGGAAGGAGGTATAAAATGCCAGTTGATTCGTTCATTAGATATGAATTTTTGAATTGTTGAAGCTTTCAATATATCAAACTGCTCTCGGAGAATGTTGTTAGCTCCCCTAAAGTTGGTCACGTTATCACTAAATATATCAGAAGGTTTTCCTCGACGTGAAATAAACCGCTTGAGAGCTGCGAGGAAAGCCGCTGAAGATAGGTCTGATACAATTTCTATATGAATTGCTTTTGTGCAGAAACATACAAATAAAGCAACATATGATTTTAATTTTACTTTGGATCTTTTGATGTTTGGTTTCATAAAAAAAAAAAAACGGTCCCGCAAAGTCGATTCCAGTTTTAGTGAACGGATTTGATTTCACAATTCGGTGCATCGGCAGATCTCCCATGATTTGCTTGGTAACTTGGCGTTTAGCCCTGAAACACACCATGCATTGGTGGATTAGTTTCTTGACCAAACTTCTGCCTGCAGGAATCCAATATCGTAATCGTAGTGCTGACATGGTCAGTTGAAGACCAGAATGTAAATGATCTAGATGACACTGTCGCACTATTAATTCCGTGATAAAATGATCTCTTGGCAATATTATTGGATGCTTTTCATCAAATTGCAGATTTGAATGACGTAATCTTCCTCAAATCCGTAATAGTCCAGATTCATCAATGAAAGGATTCAAAGATAAAAGCCTTGAGTTAGTTGGTAAAGATTTCTTTTGTTTGCAACAGGTAATTTCTGATTGAAATTCAGAACTTTGAATGAAACGAATGGTATTGTGAATTGAACTTGTTAATTCGCTTGAAGATAGATGTCCTTTCTTTCTTTCATTGAAAGAACATTGGACATTGAATACAAATCTATAAATCCATGCTGTAATTCTAACAAGTTCGTTGATATTTGAGTATTTGAAAATGAAGTCTGGGAAAAGAAGATTAGTGGAATGAAAAACAGAGAATGTTTTTCGTCTTTCACCTGAAATTTCTTTCGGAAAATCATATTGAGTTTGAATCGGATCTTCAAAGTTCACATCCGAGGGCCAAGTTGGTCGTCGCCACCAAAGAGAGTGATCCACCAGCTCTGAAGGAGTTATACCTCTGGAAGCGCAGTCTGCAGGATTATCTTTCGAAATGACATAATGCCAGGAAGAATGTAAAGTCAATCTTTGAACTTCAGCAATCCTATTTCCGACAAATGGTTTCCAATGTCTAGATTCAGATTTAATCCAGCTGAGAACAATTTTGGAATCAGTCCATAAAAATACTCTATCAATTTGTAAGCATAAAGAATTACAAATAGTATCATATAAAGTTTCGAGAAGAAGAGCAGCGCCCAGCTCCAGCCGTGGTATGGAAATCATTTTCAGAGGAGCTACCCTCGTCTTGGAAGCAATCAGAGAAACTTTCACTTGGCCTGATTTGAAATGAGATCTTATATAAAATACTGCCGCATATGCAACTTCTGAAGAGTCACAAAAACCATGAAGTTCAACAGAAAGTAAAGCTCCCCTGCACGAGAAGTATCTAGGAATTTGAATTTTATTTAATACGGATAATTCCTTTTCGATTTTCTTCCATTGAGAGAACAAAGTATCAGGCAAGGGATCATCCCAATTCAACTTCTGTTTCCAAAGTGATTGAAGCAAAATTTTAAGACGAATAATAACTGGTGACAGCCAGCCTATAGGATCAAAGATTCTGGAGATGTGGGACAACAAATGTCTTTTAGAATTCGTTTGTTCTGGAATGTCATTAACAAGAATCTGAAAAATGTCCAAGGAAGGATTCCAACAAATACCAAGTATTTTGACACATGAATCACTCTCAAAATCCCAAAGATTATGCCTATCCTCAACCTGTTCTGATAATCCAGAAAGGACCTCTGGGACGTTTGATCTCCATTTCCTAAGAGAAAATCCGGCTGAAGAAAGAAGATTATTGACTTCACGAATATGACATGTAGCTTCTTCAATTGTGTCTGCACCAGAAAGCAAGTCATCAACATAAAAATCGGTTTGTACTATTTTTGAGGCCACTGGGAAAGTTGACACCTTGTCCCTTGCAAGTCGATGTAGGGTACGCATGGCGAGATATGGAGCACAAGACAATCCATATGTCACAGTCAGCAGTCTATAATCCAATAAAGGTTCTGATGGTTTTTTTCTCCATAAAATTCTCTGGAAATCACAATCCCTAGAATCGATTCTTACTTGGCGATACATTTTCTCTATATCTCCTGAAAAAGCTATTGGGCGTGTTCGAAATCTTATCAGAATGTTGAAGATATCCTGTTATAGTTTTAGTCCTACATGAAGAAAGTCATTTAGAGATTTGCCATTGCAAGTTTTGCAAGATGCATCAAAAACAACTCTCAATTTAGTGGTAGTGCTTTGCTCCTTAAAAACACAATGATGAGGTATATAATAACATTGTCCTGAAGGTGTATCCAGCTCATCACTGGGAATAAGTTCCATATGATTGATTAAAAGATATTCGTCCATGAAATCACAATATTGTTTTAGGATACTTGGAGATTTTTGTAATTTTCTTTCAAGTGATAGAAATCGTTTCAGAGCATTGATCCTAGATTCGCCAAGAGTTGGCAATGTTCTAAATGGCAGCCGAACAGAGTATCTTCCATCTTCCAGAATTTTGAGGTTATTAATATATATTTCTTCACACGAAATTTCTTCTCTGGTTAAAGATTTGGCAGAGGGTACTGACTCCAGCTCCCAGAATTTTTTTAGAAAATCATCTTGTTCCTCCGACGCGAACATAGTTATATCTTGATTGGAATTTTCACCTGACAGTAATATTTTACCTGTAAGTAACCATCCCAATTTGGATCCGCACGCAGTGGGTCCAGATAAATTTTGGAATCTAACCTTCCCGTTAAATAAGCATGGAGCAAGCTCTGCTCCTATCACTAAATCAATCTGGCTAGATTTGTCAAAATTGGGGTCAGCCAGCAGAAGATTTTTCAAATAAGGCCAATTATCCTTTTCTATAAAGAAATTGGGCAATTCTGATGTGATCTTATCAATGACTATAGGATTGGCGTTGAATATTAGGTTTGAGAGAGAGAGAGAGAGAGAGAAATGTGGGCTAAATTGGAGAGAGACCTCACCCATTGATTGTTCTACAAGTTTATTTCCCAAACCAAAAACTGTAGTTTTACATTCAGCAAGAGGAAGATTTAATTTATTTCGACAACTATTTGTTATAAGACACCTTTGAGAGCCTGTATCTATGAGGGCTCTACATGTTTGTAGAACCCCATTTTCCGATTTGACCTTTATTAAAGCCGTAGAGAGTAATATCCGATCATGACTTTTGTTGTCTGCAAAACATTAGACACTGGCATGGGTCAATGGAGATATGTCCGCAACAGGACTTAACATTTCCGGTTTGAACTGATGCAAAAGAGTATGATGTCTCTTATTACATGATTTGCAATTTTGCGTGAAGACGCATGACGATACTCTATGGTTAGATCTTAGACAGTTGTAACATAGACGATTATCTTTTACAAAAGTCCATCTTTCAGGTAACACCATACCATTAAACTTAGGACATTTTAACAAAAAATGTTCACCTTTACATAAGACGCACGACTTGACTCTGCTATCTATACTAGAGCCAGAGGCAAATGTTGCTGAATGAGAATGAGTGGATTTATTCATTTTGTAGAATTGTTTTGAATTTTCTTTATTCTGAAAACTCCCGAGACTTCCAGCAAATCTTTCCAGGAAAGAAATCATCTTTTCATAAGATGGATATTCTTTCTCAAGCAAACTCATCTCCCATTCCTTTCTTATTGAACGATCAAGTTTTGATTGAATTATATGAATTAAAATCATATCCGATAAAGTATTACGTTCCAATCCGAGGATAGAGAGATTCTGAATGCTTTCGTTACAAGTGTCCAGGAGATCAAGTAAATCTTTAGTCGATTCTTGTTTTAAATTTTTTAGATCATACAATTTTTGAATTTGTTTAAAAGCCAATTCACTTTTTTTGTCGAATCTATTAACGAAGTTTGCCGGGCAATAGGATAATTTTCATCAGAAATATTGAACGCCTTAATAAGTCTAGCGGCATTTCCTTTTAGTGCAGAATTTAAATATTGAAGTTTTTGATAATTTCCCAGTGTTGGATTTTGATCAATAGATCTAATAAAAATTTCCTTAAAACTCAGCCAATCTGAAATATCACCACTAAAGGTGGACAATTGAAATTTGGGAAGTTCTAAATTCGTTTCACCAGAAAATGTATTTTTATTTAAATTTCCCAGCGATCTATTTATTTTTATCAGAAAAGAATTGATTTTAGACTTTGCCTCAAAGTATACCTTAAATATTTCTTCAGCATTAATGCCTTTATATTTTACTTATTTCACATATTATCAAAGCTAGCTTTTAAATTTAACAAGTCTTCTTTATTTTGCATAAGTGCGTATTTATCATTGCCTTCTAAATTATATTCTACATCTGCTTTTATCAATTCTAAACTTTTAATCAGAGATTCAAAAATCAAGATTTCTGTTTCCATATTTTAAAGATTATTATTCAAAACCCTACCTTTCTTTATTTCTATCGCTTCTAAGAACTTTCTATTTCTTCTACTTCTTTCCCGGGGTTCGGCACCAAAAAAATCTTAGCACGTTTTCTTTGATGTTTCTTCTAGAAAGAACGAGCTGACTCAATTCGATTCAATTCGATTTATTTCACACAACAAAAAGAGAATTACCCTACGATTTAATGCGATTTAGTTGTATTTAACACAAAAGAAAACAGAAGAAGAAAAAAACAAAACAAAAAGAATGATGATAAGTAACAATAAAATTCTATGAATATGAATTATAATTAATAAATAAAATTGTTGCGGATGTATGTAGTTTTTCTTTTGTCGCTGTTGTTTAATGTAAAAGAAAGAAATAATCAAAAATGTATGTCTTGTTAGCTTTTTATTTTTAACTCACTTCAGCCATTTTACAAAAAAACTTATGTAAACAATGCCAAGTGATGATGATTATTTAAATAATATTCTATGAAAAGTTAAAGATAAAAATAATAATTATGAAATATTTACAGCACGTATCATTTACCCCCGCTTTGATGCATTTATTCACGGAGAATAAATGACTTTAATTGAGAGATGTGAGCCTTTATAGGATCTCCTGTGGGATTTCTTGGTGGGTTGTCTTGATCCGTTGTAGAGAGTTCGTAAGTCACTTTAGACAATCTTCTCAAAACTTGGAATGGTCCTTCGTATTTGGGAGCTGTTTTAATTAACTTCGGATCATTGTAGGGAATTCTTTTAAGAACGAGATCTCCAACTTTAAATTCAATGTCGGGATGTCTTGAATCATGTCTCCTTTTGGGAATCTCACGATGATGTTGAGTTCTTTTTATAGCCAGTTTTCTAGCATCTTCTACCGAGGTTGAGGGGTTATCAGCAAATTGTGGCTGCACATTGTAACCAAAAAGTAGAAAAGATGGCGGAAAACCTGTTACGTCATGAGGGGTATTGTTGTAGTCAGTAATGACCTTGGGCAAAAGTGTGCTCCATTTCACCTTCGGTTTATCAAGCAAGGCCGTTCTTAATTTGGTCATGATTGTTCCGTTAACCTTTTCGCACATTCCATTACTCTGGGGGCGGTATGGTGTGGTGAAAGTTTGTTTGATGTTATGAACTTTCAAACACCTTTTGAATTCCTTGGAATTAAAGTTCTTTCCATTGTCAGTGATAATATGTTTTACGGGTAGCGAGACTTGAAGGATTCTGTTGAAACATTGTAGCGTTGCTTGAGCTGTGTTTTTGATAGTGGGAAATGCCCAAACATATCTTGTAAGATGATCAATGAACACTTGGATGTACTTGTGCTTTGTCTTTTCAGCTGCTGTTCCCATAACTATTGTATCTGCACTTATTACTTGAGCTGGTTGTAGTTCTGTGTCTGGAATTATTAGTTGTCCTAGAGTTGGTTGGTTAGATGATTTGGTCAGTTGACATGTCTTGCATGATCTCACATAAGATTTAATTTCCTGTACCATGTCTGACCACCAAAATAAAGGAACTATTAATTTGACTGTTTTGTTCATGGATGGGTGACTCATGTTATCATGATATTCCTTCAGAACATGTTCTTTAAAAGAAGCAGGCACCACAGCCCTGAGTAGTCCTCTCTTCTTGACCATCACTGTGTTTTGATGATCTTGAGGGTCTTCAATGAAGCTGAGATCTGCCTGTCTTTGATGTTGTTGTAGCTCGAAAATGGAAACACTTAGTACTGGGGCTCTTGATAATGCATCTACATGAGTCTGTTTGTTTCCAGATCTGTGTGTGATTGTAAAGGTTTTAGTTGATAAATTGACTAGCCACCTGAAAAATTTAGATTTTGGATTTTTGAGATTGAGTAGCCACTGTAAGGCTGAGTGATCCGTAATAACTTGGAAGGGCTTGTTTTCCAGATACACCTCAAAATAATCTATTGCTTGGATGACAGCATAGCATTCCAGTTCAAAAGCTGAGTAGTTCTGTTGGTGTTTAAGAAGCTTTTTGGAATAGTATGATATTACATGTTCTGTTGAATCAATTTCTTGACTTAGTATTCCTGCTATTCCAATTGCTGATGCGTCTGTATATAGTTTGCAAGGTACTTCTGGGTTGTAAGTGGTAAGAATTGGTTCAGATGTTAAAGCTGCTTTTAATTCTATAAAGGATTTATCAACTTGAGGTGTCCACGAGAATAATTTATTTTTCTGTGTCAGGTTTGTAAGAGGAGTGGCAATCTCTGCAAATCTTGGAATGAATTTCCGGTAGAAATTTGCCAAGCCAATGAATCTTCTGATTCCTTTAACTGTTGTTGGTTGCGGAAAGTCTTGAACAGCTTTGATTTTATCAGGATCAGGTTTTACTTTATTGTGACCAATGATATGGCCTAAGTATTTGACCTCTGACTGTGCAAATGAGCATTTGTTGAACTTAAGCTTGATGTTGTATTCAAGCAATTTTTCGAATACCTGCTTTATCAGGTTCATATGCTGGGAAAAGGATGAGGAATAAATGATGATATCATCTTGGAAAACACATACTCCTTTCCATAAAAGAGTTCCTATCACTTTCTGGATGATTTTCTGAAATGTTGATGCTGCATTTTTGAGTCCAAAGGGCATAACCAAAAATTCATAATGTCCGTCATTGGTGACAAAGGCTGTTTTGGGAACTGACTCAGGGTGCATTTGAACATGCCAGTATCCCCAAGCCACATCTAGTGTTGTGAAATACTTTGCTCCATGAAGTCTATCAAAAATATCTTGCAAAAGTGGTAAGGGTTGTTTATCATCAATTGTAATTTTATTGAGTTCCCTGTAGTCTACACAAAGTCTATTGGTCCCATCTTTTTTTTGCACTAAAACAACTGGAAAAGACCATGGGGAGGATGACTCTTTAATTAATCCTTTCTTAATCATTTCTTTGACTTGTTCGGAAATTTTCTCATATTCAGAGATGGGTCTTCTATATGGTCTTAAACTTATAGGCAAATGTTCTTTGGTGACTATATTGTGCTGAATGGAGATTCTTCCTATATCTGTTTGATGTTGACTGAAGATTTGCTCATTTTGCTGTAATAATTTATTCAATTCATCCTGGTTAGGTTTTTGCAAATGATTAAAGGTTGTGCAAACAAGTGCCATTTCTGCTGATTGCTTAGTGTAGACTGTTTTATCTTTAGTGTCAACAATAAGTTCAAAGTCTTCTGCACTATCCAAGCCAATGAGTAGCTGGAATTTTAAATTAGGCAATACATGGAGTTTGACCTTTCTAGTTTTATTATGAATTTGCAAGTCTACATGAACATATCCCAAAGTGTTGGTTAATGAGTTAGCTTGTTGAATTTGCATGGGAGAATCTATTAAAGGATGTAAATTCAAACTTTTCATTAAATTTTGATTTATTAAAGATATGGTAGCACCTGTGTCCATGAAGGCTTGTAAAGGATGTTTGTTGACACAAATTTTAAAGTCTATCAATTTATTAGGAGGATTATGAGTTGATAAGCAAGTTACTTTGTTTGTTTCATTACTTGTGGTTGATTCTGTGACTGTTGTAATGAATTGCTTTGGTTGTGTATTTTTAGATGATCTCTCTGTTTTATAATTTGGGTCATAATCAGGACATTCATTCAACCAATGTTTCACTTTAATTCTTTTCTTTATGCAAATTGGGCAAAAAAATGGGCAATTTGAAGCTGATCTTTCCTGTTGAGATAGAGTGCATACTTTGGGTTTAAACAAATTTCTTAGTTTACTTTGTTGCCTGTTATGCTCAACAGAAAGTGCAACTTGTATCCATTTGGTTGGATCTGCAGGTTGTGCTGCTGCAAACACATCCCTCCAATTCAAAGGTAGCCCATCTGTTAGTAGTTGTATTTTCTCTTCCTTTTTCAAGGATGTTTGATTCAGTAAGTCCATTTTTTCTTTAAAATAAGTCTCCACTGTTTCACTTGCAAGGAGCTTTCTGCTAGATGCTAATACAATGGGACTATATATGCAAGGCTTAAATCTGGCAATGAGTTTATCTTTTACAGTTTCCCATTTCTTTATATGTGCATTTGTAAGAATTTCATCAGCAAAAAATTCTAAGGCTTCATCTGCTAAATAGTAGATAAGATTGTGTATTTTTTCTTCATCATTTGCCTTTAAATTTTCTACTTCATACAACTTAATCCAACTTTCAATCTTTATGTTATTCTTACTGCCAGAATATTTTTCAAATCTATGTAAATTTGCTATTATAACAATAAAGATGTCTCTAAATGAGTTATTTAAATTTGAAATATATGATCTTTTGATTAAAAATTTACCTTTTTAATTTTCTTTCGTATCCTGTCGAGCTGCGCCAAATATATTGCGGATGTATGTAGTTTTTCTTTTGTCGCTGTTGTTTAATGTAAAAGAAAGAAATAATCAAAAATGTATGTCTTGTTAGCTTTTTATTTTTAACTCACTTCAGCCATTTTACAAAAAAACTTATGTAAACAATGCCAAGTGATGATGATTATTTAAATAATATTCTATGAAAAGTTAAAGATGAAAATAATAATTATGAAATATTTACAGCACGTATCAAAATACAATAATAATAATAAAAATAAAACCTAACATATAGATTACTATAATAATGATAATAATAAAAAAAACCTAACAACCATGTTTGGAAGTGATTTATTCATTTTAATATTTAAAATTTTATTTTTATATGAAGTTAATGGCGTAGGTTTTAGAAGAAATTTGAGATGTGATGATTGTAAAAATTATGAAGTAATCATGATGACTTGGCAGTTTTCTTTATGAAAATATTATTTCGGTGAAATACACTTTTTGGTCACTACCTATAGATTTTGATGACATACAAAAAAAAACTAAGAGCAGATTCGGAATCAGCGCCATTGGATTACCCAAAAAACATTCTAAATGCTCAAACATCAAAAACTTTTTAAAATTTTGTAGACCTGTGTTATCTGATAGCATCAATTTTGCGTGCGGGAACGCCAGCAGGAGCGCGGGTGGTCCCATCGTTGTGCGCTGTAGCTATTAGTAAGATCGGCAAACATTGTTGCCGAAAAGAGTAAGATAGGCCTATTATCTGATTGCCACGATAATTACGGAGGGATGCCTACTCGAGTGTGGGTCGCCTGAATGTAGGTGGCAATCAGCAAGGCGGGAAGTACTTGCTGCTAGATATGAGGAAGCAAGGAGTCATGGATTGCTTGAGAGGACGACTACAGGATCGTAAGTGACCACTCGCATGTATTGGCTCGCTATGAATAATGCTGTCAGATGGACTGCTGATCGAGATGATAAGCCGATGATTAAGAAGGGGCGAAGTGCCGCTCTGATCAATTCACTGAACATTCGCAACGTGCGGCCTCTAGAAGCACCGGCTATAACTTTCATTTGTGGTGCCGCCCTGATCAATTCACTGAACATTCGCAACTTGCGGCCCCTAGAAGCATCGGCTATAACTTCCATTTGTGGTGCCGCCCTGATCAATTCACTGAACATTCGAAACGTGCGGCCTCTAGAAGCACCGGCTATAACTTCCATTTGTGGTGCCGCCCTGATCAATTCACTGAACATTCGAAACGTGCGGCCTCTAGAAGCATCGGCTATAACTTCCATTTGTGGTGCCGCCCTGATCAATTCACTGAACATTCGAAACGTGCGGCCTCTAGAAGCACCGGCTATAACTTCCATTTGTGGTGCCGCCCTGATCAATTCACTGAACATTCGAAACGTGCGGCCTCTAGAAGCACCGGGTATAACTTCCATTTGTGGTGCCGCCCTGATCAATTCACTGAACATTCGAAACGTGCGCCCTCTAGAAGCACCGGTTATAACTTCCATTTGTGGTACCGCCCTGATCAATTCACTGAACATAGCAACGTGCGGCCTCTAGAAGCACCGGTTATAACTTCCATTTGTGGTACCGCCCTGATCAATTCACTGAACATAGCAACGTGCGGCCTCTAAAATATGAGAGCAGATCTTGCAGTTATTGAGCTTCGCCATGTGCGACCTCTGAAACAACGATTAGATTTCGCATATTCGGCGTTTATTTTTTTACATTTAATTATTTTTAGCCTCATAAATTGTTGCTAGGTTCACTTAAACAATTAAACCATTTCATTTATATTTATTTTTAAAACTATAAATTGACCTGCCCGGGGCCGAGTCTCTCGACATCTGGTAGCCCGACAACTCGAAATAACGACAGCCGAAATCCCGACAGATCAAATTGCCAACAACCTAAATCCCGATAACTCCAATAATCCAACAAAATAGAAATATAGAGAAAAATGAATATATTTTCATTGTTGATGAAAAATACTCAAGTGATGAAACAACAAAAAAATATTTTTATTTTGACCATTCAGTGACTTTGAATTGTCGGGACTTCGACTCTAATGGGGAAAGTTGTTTGTAACTTTCTATGTGCTCCCGGACAACTTTTTCAACCTACAAATATAATTATCTATAGAGATAGAAATAATTATAAATGGAGTGTCAATTCGCTTAATTGATAAATTTCCCCAAGGACCACATCACTAAACAATTTTAACGTTCATTTTTATTAAAAGATAATTCTACATTTTGGGAGAGAATATAACGCTCGTAAGTCTCTCTTTTTTGTTAATTTGTAACTGTTATTTAACTTATACATCCATGTCTGTCTACAAATATTGTAATCAATGTTTAATATACTCTTACAGAGAGAGAGAGAGAGAGAGAGAGAGAGAGATTGAGATTGAAACTTTTTTTATTACATCGGTCATATATGGTTATATAAGGTTAAATACATAAATATGAGTAAATAAGATCATGCAATGATAAATATATATGAATGAATAAATGTAAATACATATAATAATTGACAAATATACATATATAAAAATATATACAAGTTCTTTATTGGTGTCGCCAACCGCGGGAACGACTCCGCCACTGGTGGACTGCGAGAGTTCTTTCCCACAGAGTGGGCAGGTCTAGGTGTTGGCTGGCGTTGCCCACCTCAAGACCAAGATGGTACTTGTAGATGGTAGCCTTCGCCACACTTGTGATCTTCATTCCCTCGGGATGGAGGCCGACGCCGAAGAGCCAGGCCTGCAGATCCAGGGGCATTTCGCAGGAGGCGAACACCTCCAGGAGCAGGGGTCGCACGGCACGGCAACTCCAATATCTGTGGGTCAGCGACCCGTCGCTGGACCCACAGGCGGTACATTTGGCACGCCTCGAGGCAGGATGGTCAGGATGTGGCAGCGCGTGTAGGGTCAATCGTAGAGCGACATCTGCGTCGTGCCCCGAGAAGCAATTGCGACGCAGGTCAGCCTAGGAGATGAAGCGGGTCACATCTACGGTAGGATCCCACCGCGCAGCCAGCTCTGCAGTAGGATGGGCCTGGAGCCGTGCCGCGTCCAGTGCCCGGCGCGCGCTCTGGCTGTTTAGGCGGGTAATGGGCGTTGTTGAGCCCCTCAGAACGATGGTCTCCGCCTCGTACTCCGCATGATATCTGGAACTGGCATTTTCCTGCAGGAGTCGCTGGTAGAAGATCCCTAGGTGCTGTGCGTCCAGCAGCGCAGCCCGCGTTGAGCGTACAAGAGCAGGGGCGCCATCTGAGAAGTTCCCGACAGTCGTCTGAAGCCAGCGGTCAGGAGCCAGCAGGTCTGGCGGCCGCAGGAACCTGTTGTCGCCTCGAAGACGCAGAGACCTCAGGATGGAGAATTCGGTGGTTCAGCTCAAGAATTCTGGACACGGATTCCCAAAGACTCAGCAGCCTCCTTCTCCTCGGTGAGAGCCAGACATCAGGAGCCGGCGATGTCATCCACGTCCGGCTACGGACCAGCCAAGAGTAGCCGTTGGCGGCGCCGCGCAGAGAAGCCTGAACGCCCTTCAGGCAGGCAAGCCGAAGCTGGCCCGCGATGTCAAGCAGGCCGACGCCACCCTCGGAAGCTGGGCGAGCCAGAATGCCCCCAGGGAGCCACGAGACTCGGCTCGTACCCCACACGAAGCGCGCCAGCCGCGCCTGCAACCGGCCGATGGTGGTTTCAGGTGGAACGTAGCCGTGCAAGATGGAACCCAGGACCAAGCAGTTGGCCGCACGAGCACGACCCACTAGAGACTGTCCGCGAACGAAGGGAGACCACCTCGCGATGGCTCGCTCTAGCAGCCCCATCAGGTGGGAGGCCTGGGAGGCAACGGTGTTCCCGGCGGTGATCGTGCAGCCCAGGATATTTAGTGATTCGGACGTCCAGGAGATCCCCAGAGGAGATTCCGTCCGGTGCCTCCAGGAACCGCACCAGAGCCCGCAGCTCTTGCTGAAGTTTACAGCCACCCCAGAGTCCATGCGGAACTCTTCGAAGATCAGGGGAACGAGCTCAAACTGAGCGTCGTCCCTGATGAAGGTACGATGTCATCCGCATAGGCGACCACGCTGCCACGGCCCAAGATCCTCTCAAGGCGGCGTAGTAGAGGCCCTATTCCGATGATGAAGAGAGCGGCGCTGAGACGGCAGCCCTGCCTCACCCCGTTAAGAAGCGGGAAAGCTCTGGTGTATACATCTCCGATCCGGATGGAGGCGTCTGCTTCCCTGTAGAAGACAGTAAATCCACCCGAGGAAGGCAGATAGATGGTAGGCCTAGTTTCTCCAGCAGGGCGAACAGGTAGCTCCTGCTCAGGGTGTCGAAGGCCGACTTTAGGTCTAGGGAGATGACGGCCAGCGGTGTGTCATGTCTCGCTGCCCAGGCGACGCTGTCTGCTACTTGCGCAATGTCCCAGAAGGATGACCGTCCCGGAACGGCGTTGGTTTGACAGTCGGGCGCGAGGTTTGGCAGATGACGTCGTAGACGGCCCATGAGCACGCCGCTGAGGACCCTGTAGTCGGTCGTTAGTAGGCTGATTGGTCGGAATGCCTGTAGACCCGGACCACCGTGCGATTTCGGCAGCAGGATGACCTTGCTGCGCCTTGAAGATGAAGGCAGGGCCCCGCGGAGTCGAGAAGCCTCGAAGACTTGCCAAAGGACTTCGGCGAAGAAATCCTCAAAGGCCTTGGCAAACTCGCAGAGTAATCCGTCCCATCCAGAGGCACGGCCGTTTGGCAGGCTGTGAATCGATGCCGCTATCTGGTCGTGGTAGATGTCGGCGAGAAAGAGCTGGTCCCACTCGTCGAACTCCAAGGGGATCACTTCAGCGAGGAAGTCGGCGATGGCTTCTTCCGAGCTTGGATCCTGAGCGAAGCGACTGCTTAAGCGCTCCAGAAGGAAACGCCTAAGCTGGCCCCCGGAGATGGCGTTGCCGTCATCGTCGGTGAAGGTGGAGGGAGAGCGACGACTGGCTCGAAGGGAACGCCCGAGGTCCCACAAGGAAGGATAGTCGGAGCGGGCAGTATCGTCCTCCAGTCTCCGCCTCAGGAAGAGGCTTGCTCTCTCGATGTATCCACCGCCGGACTCGGCGACGGCAGGCCCGAGTGATCGTATCTCCGCGACTAGTTCTGCCTTTATCCTGTTCCAGTGTTCCCATAACATCGAGGGTGAAGTATTTGCTAGGTCTTCCGATATTTAATCGATGAACTTTGCCATTCGATCGGAAAATAGGTCTGACCGTAGCAGCTTGCCGATGCAGGGAAGTCTTATAGGAGCTGGGTCTCCTACTTGGATCAGGACGGCACGGTGGTCCGAGTAGGCGTAGTCGATGGTTTGGTATTGGGTACGCGGTCGCAGAAGCCTGATGGAAATAGGATTCTGTCCAGACGACGCGCGTCGATCCGGCTTCCGATAGTAGCAACCCTGGTGTGCTCCAGTGCAGCATCGAAGAAGGTGGCGACGTCGACGAGGTCGGCTTGGTCCAGAAGCTCCGCGAGGGCTTCTGCTGAACCCGATGCCAGGCCCTTCGCCGACTCCTCGGAGATATTTAGGTCACCGAGGATCCACGTATCTTCTTTATTCGCCAAAGTTGCGATGATCTGGAGCTGGCGGCATCGTTCTTCAGGAGCATGAGAGACGTGGGTGTTGACGAACGTCATGGAGACCCCCAGGACGGTGAGGTCGATTATTGCAATTTTTCCAGGCCACAGGATCTGCTGCCGGTGAACAACAACCCCAGGTGCGAAGACGCAGGCGAGGCCTGATCCCACGCTGGTCGTTGTGGGTGCAACGACGGCGCTGTAGCCATGGCAGAGATCTCCTGCGTCGTCCAGGGATATGACGTTCGTCTCCTGTAGGAAACAGACATCAATTTCATGCTCCTTGAGAAAGCAGCAGAGCTGTATTCTCCGACGAAGAGCGGCGATGCCGCGTGTGTACAGGGTCGCAACTCGGAAGTTCATTTGTGCTTGCAAGCAGAGTTTCTGGCGCGCGATAGCTTTTTATACAGGGTACTACTCTACCGATGCAGGGAAGTCTTATAGGAGCTGGGTCTCCTACTTGGATCAGGACGGCACGGTGGTCCGAGTAGGCGTAGTCGATGGTTTGGTATTGGGTACGCGGTCGCAGAAGCCTGATGGAAATAGGATTCTGTCCAGACGACGCGCGTCGATCCGGCTTCCGATAGTAGCAACCCTGGTGTGCTCCAGTGCAGCATCGAAGAAGGTGGCGACGTCGACGAGGTCGGCTTGGTCCAGAAGCTCCGCGAGGGCTTCTTCTGAACCCGATGCCAGGTCCTTCGCCGACTCCTCGGAGATGTTTAGGTCACCGAGGATCCACGTATCTTCTTTATTCGCCAAAGTTGCGATGATCTGGAGCTGGCGGCATCGTTCTTCAGGAGCATGAGAGACGTGGGTGTTGACGAACGTCATGGAGACCCCCAGGACGGTGAGGTCGATTATTGCAATTTTTCCAGGCCACAGGATCTGCTGCCGGTGAACAACAACCCCAGGTGCGAAGACGCAGGCGAGGCCTGATCCCACGCTGGTCGTTGTGGGTGCAACGACGGCGCTGTAGCCATGGCAGAGATCTCCTGCGTTGTCCAGGGATATGACGTTCGTCTCCTGTAGGAAACAGACATCAATTTCATGCTCCCTGAGAAAGCAGCAGAGCTGTATTCTCCGACGAAGAGCGGCGATGCCGCGTGTGTACAGGGTCGCAACTCGGAAGTTCATTTGTGATTGCAAGCA
This sequence comes from Cordylochernes scorpioides, assembly GCA_030710605.1. Classification (NCBI taxonomy): domain Eukaryota; kingdom Metazoa; phylum Arthropoda; class Arachnida; order Pseudoscorpiones; family Chernetidae; genus Cordylochernes; species Cordylochernes scorpioides. Next base: position 31,620,648 of record CP092869.1, on the reverse strand, counting down.
GAGTTTCTGGCGCGCGATAGCTTTTTATACAGGGTACTACTCGTGTTCCCTGACAGACCCATAAGCGCGGTGACCAAGTTGGCAATGACCATTCTCTGATCGTTGTTTGATTTCCTGATCAATCTGTCCATTTTTCCATTATGCGGGATTGCCTGAAGGAGTTCTTCTCTCTCCAGGCCCAGCTCCTGGGCACGAGCGATGGATTCAAACGTCTTTTTGTTCTTCAGAAGATCGTCCATCTGATTCTCAGCCAGAAAGCGCTTTTCTTGACAAGATTCGGGCAGAGATTCGCTTTGATTTTCCCGTGTAGGAGGAGTCAGGACGACCGCCGCTTCTGCTCTCACTGTGTCGCTGGGAGGAGGATCTGCGACCACAGCAGTAGCCGTGGTACTTCTGCAACGGGAGGGGCGTTCGAAGTGGAGGGCGGTTTGGTCCAGGCTTTAAGGCGTGCATCAGGAGCATCCACAGGGAGCACAAGCTTGTCCTGGAGACCAGTCTTGCGGGGACAGTTGGCACGCTTGTATTCCTGCTTGTAGCACAGGGAACACTTAATGCCGTAGGTCACGTAGACGTGCGTGACCACTCCCTTGGCTTTGACGTCCAGCCGGGCAGGGATCTGGGAGAGCTTTATTCCGTCGCGCAGAGTTTTAAAAGCCTCCCGAATAGCATCAGCCCAGCAGGAATCCTCTAATTGCACCATCTTCTGGATGATGGACGTGACCTCTCCCTAGGGCCGTAGCGCAGTGACGAGGTCAGCGTCCTCTACGAAGAAGAGCACGTTGCCGAGCACGATTCTCTCAGCCCTATTCCTGAGGGGGAAAGGCACGCAGGGTGACGTCTTCGATGTTGAGACCCTCCTCTACTAGTTTGTCTGCGAGCTGCACGCTGGAGAGGCCGACCAGGATGTGCCCCTCCATCTTCGTTAGTTGGTAGATGGTTTCCTTGCCCAGCTTCGCTTCCAACGCCCGGAAGTATTGTTCTTGTGTGAAGTCTGCGCAGAATTCCAGGTAGACACACTGGTCCGCCTTCCCCGCTGCCGACCTTGCTCGGAAGGTTGCCTGCTTCTGCCTGGTGGTCTGGCACTCGTGCACCTTGCTGGGTCTTGGTAGCTGCTGCCTGCTGCTGTTCAGAGGCATTCCCGGTGCCTGAACGCAGCCCTATTTGGTCCTTGACTTGGCGTGGTCAGGATCATGCGGCCTCTTCTTGGAGCCGCCCACTTTGGTGAAGCCCAGATCTTGTCTCTCGATAAGCTGGTCTTCTTGTTCCGGGCAATCAGCCCAATTGCGGCAATAATTTGCATGTCCGCCGTCCGTCGCCGGCTTAGTATTTGCATGCTTGTCATTTTTTGAATCTGAATGACTTTCAGGCATTTCAGATTCAATTGGTGATTCCTCGGCGGAGATTTGGCCGATTTTGACGAGGTTTGCATGAGCTTGCAGCCTCTTGGCTTTTAGCCAGTATCTCAAAGGGGTTATTTAACTACACATTCTCCATCTCAGACCCAAAAAACGCGGTGCTCATCCCCCATCTTCTTCTGTAGCTTCTTTAGACCGGGGACGGTGGCAAGCGCTTCCAAGATCTCGATTCTTTCTAGCCCTTCGAACTCAGGCTGGTCCAATATGTCATTGGGAACTCGCTCGAGGAGATCGTTGAGCTGTTTCCGGGTCTTTAAGGGGGTCCCTGAGGGACAGATAGGAAATTCGGCCCTGCGGAGCAGGGCCAGGGACGATATGGGCTCAAAGCGGCCCTTGCGTCCACTGTATTTTGCTGAAATCTAGATCCACACACAGCCAGAAGGAATGATGCATTCTCCATGCACCGAGCGGCCATTGGTAGGCCCCTCGCGCCCGCCATTATGGTCTGGCTTCATGGGGTTGACCATTCACCCACAGGCGTCACCGAGAGTTCATTGGCAAGGTTGCTGACCGAGCCCTCTCGTTCGGACTTAGAGCCATCCGTCCTACGCTCCAATAGGACTCCCCCCCCTTTAGCCCTCGTACCCTTAACCAGTACTCCCTGAATCCGTCGACGAGTCAGGGACCTCTGAGGTACGAGGTTTACACGGGGAACCGGCGTGAAGGCGGGGGGGTGTTACTACTGTGTGCACCCCTTGGTTTTTCAACACCAGGCGTCCCCGGTGCAATTTCGCGTACGACTGGGACGCTCCCAATGGCGCACACACAGAGCGAAGACCCAAGAGTTTCAAGACACGTGCGCCTCGCTCAGACGACCAAGGACAGACGGCCAGCTTACAGCTTCACTGGACATCAGTCAGTGGCACCCCTACGGAGGACAACACGCAGAGACGCCTCTCCACCCACTCTAGAGACGGAACCACCTACTAGAGGACGGGAAAACTTCTTCCCCGTGGTCCCTGAGGGAGTCGACACTTGGGTCTTCTCCTTTTTCATCTCGTCTGGTGATGTAGAGGCCTTTGGGTTCTCCAGGGCCATGTTAGGCATGTCCCGCGAAGATGTTTTGGACTTCTTAACGCCACTGGATAGCCTTGGTGGAGGAGGGGATGGGTCTACAGCGGCGGTATTTTGGGTCTGTGCAGCAGGTGGGGTTGATGATGCAGCTGGAGTTGGTGCTGCAGTCGATGGTGGACCTGCGGCTGTCGTTGGTGAGAGAGCCTGAATGGTATTTGAGGAGGAGGGCTGCCTTCTTCCGGCGTTCTTTGGGCCAGCAGGGGAGCCCCTGGTAGAAGTAGGCTAGCCTCTTGCACGCTAGTCTTCCGGGGGCAGTTGGAGCGTTTGTGGCCTTGCTTATGGCACAGAGAGCACTTGATGCCGTAAGTCACGTAAACGTGGCTGGTCACCCCCTTGGATTTGATTTCGAGACGGGCTGATATGTGAGAGAGAATATTTTTCGAGTTATTTGCAAATATGCGTGGAAATTTGCCCTTTAGCTCGAAAGTAGTGCCTCTAGCAGGGAAAATGCGAAGTAATGGTCCGATGACCTAAGTCGTGGCGCCATCTATGTACGATATTTATACCTATTCTTTATGTCCTCACTTCTTTTTTCTAGATTTAATTCATTTTGTCTACTCTCTAATTGTAAATACGCTGCTGTATCACCTCATAAGCATAAATAAATAACCTATTCTTTAAATTCAATATATTTATATATCCTCTTTTTTAAATTTACATTTTGTTTAAAAAATATTATATTTAGTTTTTCATTCAATTATTTATTTTAATATCGAATTTTTTTATAACTTATATGCGGAGTATTCTTCTTTTGCAGAACTTTTACATATTTTTAAAGACTACCATTTTCATGCCTAACCTTTTCTTTTTCTGAAGCTCTTTACTCAATTTCTAGGCAACATATATATAATTCAGATTGTGTTGTATCATTGCTTTACAGTTTTTTTTCAGAAAGCTGAATGCCTCCTAAAAAACGCAAGGCTTTTGGCCACTGCCAGGCAGAGGCTAAAAAAGGAAACAACAACGTGCTAACGAAACGCCTATAGAAAGAGAGCGTAGACTTGCTAATCTGCGGGAGAGATTCAGTGTTTCGCATGCTTCAGAGACAGAACAGCAGCGTGAGGCCCGGCTAAAGGCTACGCGAGAGAGAGCTACAACCTCCAGGGCTTCAGAGACAGAACAGCAGCGTGAGGCCCGGCTAAAGGCTAAGCGAGAGAGAGCTACAACCTCCAGGGCTTCAGAGACTGCAGAGCAGCGGGGGGACAGGCTGAGTGGTTTGCGCGACAGAGCTACAACCTCCAGGGCTTCAGATCATCTCTTTATAAAAATATCGCTTCTCAGACACAAAGTTTGGAGCGGGACGTTTCACAAGAATGACATCCACGGCGCCAATTTATATTTGTAACGAATAGTATTTGAATAAAAGCATTTAATCGGGTAAAACCCGGGCGTTGCCCGGGTCATTCGGCTAGTATATATATATATATGTTATATTGAAATATTATTCTATTTAAAATTATATTTCATAGATATAAATACTCTGTTAAATCGACCGCCAGAGGTCATGCTTCCCCTATAAAAACTCGTTGTTGTTCTTCCCCGATGGCTGGCTCAAAACATTTGTACATTATGTAAATAGGCATTTCATTTTTTTATTCTTAAGCCAGGCAGTACTTTTACGAAATTATGTCTTTTATACATTCCTTAGCTCAATTAAAGCAACCTCTGATCAAAACCATTATTATTTTTATTTCAAGATTTTTAACCACGACTGCATTAACATAGTATAATCCTCAACATGATCTAAATTCAAGCAGGAAATCTCAAATCATTCTTATTTATATAACAATAGTCGAAAGGATATTTACCTGATTGTTTCAAAAATGGCAAAAGCAAAACTAATATGCAAATCTTCTACAATCAACAATAGTCATCTTAACCAAACATAGCTCATTTTTAATTATGCAAATCAAAATTAGCCTTCTCTAACCAAAAATAACCTACTTCAACAAGACATAGCCCACTACAATCAAACATACCCATCTCCAAACAAACATAGCCTTCTCCGCTATAGCTTTTCTATACGATAATTCGTATAGAATTCGGTGGAGTTCGTGTGGACAATGTTCTAACTGAAGTGCCGCATTACAAGGTATAGATAACTTAACATAATAGGCAGGAGATATATAAGGGGTGATATAATAGTGGGGGCACATATAATTGGGGCAGGGTCCGCCACGTGTAAACAGAACTGGTTCGAGGGGAGGGTGGTAAAAATAGTTGTTTCCCTCGGTTGAGTGGGACATAAATCCTGTTTGCACTTGGTGAACTTATATTTGTTGGGAGAGCATCATTCTTTTGATAAATTTGGAGATTATTGATATCTATAATTAATTTAAATGTTTTAAGGGTATTAATAGATAAAATACCAAAAGGTAGTGAAGCTTCTATTATAAAAAATTTAGTTTTTGGGTGATGCCATTTTAGGCAAATTTAGGAAAGGCATGTAAAATTAGTAATTTGATAATAATTTGATAATAATTTTTTAAAGTAAAATCAAAGTAATGAATTGAAATTTTATAATTTGATTTAAAAAATAAAGTAAAATTTGATATAAATGAGTGTGTAAAAGATTTAAAAATTGCATTCAAAATGATATAAAAAAGGTAAAAATTGAATTTAAAATCCTTAAAGTGAAAATAAACATAAAATTTATAGGGAATTAAGTTGTGAGTTTGAGGAGAAAGTTATGTGGTTTTTAAAACTTACAGTTTTGAAGATTGTTCAGTCAGGAGACTTGGTCTTTAGTTGTCGTCCTGCTGACGTGGAAGGCGCTCCATGTAGGACTTGTAGAAGCTTGTAGCTTCTGTTTGGCGACGACGGCATGTCGCCTGGAAGGTGGTTGCGTTGTAAGACCGAAGGTGGGGGTCTTAGCGGTTTATTTTGTAGGATCTTCAGCTGTGTCGTTGGGGGATTAACAGCTTGCTCCTGATATATAGTCTCTTCTTGAGAGAGAGATTGCTCGGTCGTTTCGTTGTAATGGTCGGTTGCTCCTCCATCTTTGCTCTTTCTCGCTTCTATGGGGACAGGCTTCTTACCTTCTTCGTTGTGGTCTCCTTCGTTTTGGTCATCCTGTCGACTCTCGCTATAGCTGTGATAACCGAGGGTCTCTCGCTGTGATGTAGTAACCGAGAGGGACAGTCAGGGCGTGGATAGTTTTCCAGTACCTCTCTGCATCTTGCAAGACCTTTAACAGTTCTCACAGAGTACAGGCAGTCGTGGTCGCAGAAGAGTGGAAAGCTTGGGAATGTCCACACACAAAAACGAAGAGACACAGTTGTAGTAGGAAAGTTCCGTGAACAGATAAAAGTCGAACTAAGAGTAAAATTGAGATAAAAGAGTTCTTACTGTTCTACATGGTCGATGAGGTGGACCTGGGTACAACCGACGAGGGCTTACGCTGATGGTGAAGTGATTATTTTTTAGGCTAGGACAGAGGTCTTATATATATTTGCCGAGAGAGGAGGTATGCATGAGTATGGACTATCAGCGGGTGCAAAGAGCGTGGTGCGTCAGCAATATTCTACACCCAATGACCTGATGGCAACGACCCGCAAAATTACTTTTTAGGGTTGTTGGGCTTCTATCTCGATTTTAGACGTTTTTGGACTTCTATCTCATTCTTTTGCTTTAGCTCAACTCTTAATATATTACAGGGTTTTATTTATTCATCCTCAGTTTGTACAAAGTACATTACATGTGAAGATGTAATGGCACATGTCAATCATGCGTATAAATATTTCTAGATGTGTATCTATATACAACATGACAATCTTGTTTTAAGTATTATATAATATAGGGTTGTTGGTTTAAATTACCATATATATATTTTATATGTTTTCTTTTGTCTGATGATAGTAACAACGCTGTTACCAAAACGTCACACACTATTGATTTATTTAGATTAGGTCTTATTTTCAGGTGTGTATGTTTTAAACCATTTATTCCCAGATATTTAAAACCATTTATATTCAAAATGGGTGGTATTGAACACTAGGTGGGAAAAGAAACTTTCTAGAGGACATGCAATGTAAACCTTTAGCTAACATGATATGCGAAGAAGACCTTAGATTCACATGATATGGTATGTAGACCATACACTCATATATTATGAAATGTAGACCATAGGCTCACATGATATGGAATGTAAACTTTATACACAAATATTATGAATGTAGACCTTAGACTCACAGTGATATAAAATGTAGACCTTAGACTCAGATTATTTAGAATGTAATCCTTAGACTGAGAGATATGTAATGTAGACCTTAGATTGACATGATATGTAATGTAGACCTTAGACTGATATGATATTGAATGTAGACCTTAAGACTGACATGATATGTAAGGTAGACCTTAGATTAAGTGATATGGATTGTAGACCTTAGACTGATAGGAAATTGAATGTAGACATTATACTTGACATGATATGTAATGTAGACCTTTACTGATATGATATGTAATGTAGACTTTAAACTAACATGGTGTGAAATGTAGACCTTAACTTATATTATATGGAATGTAGACTTTGGACTCATATTATATGGAATGAAGACCTTAGGCTGACATGATATGTAATGTTAACTTTAGACTGATATGGTATGGAATGTAGACCTTGGAATGACATTGTAAATAATTTAGATTTAGACTGAAATGATATAAAATGTATACATTATACTTGACATGATATATAATGTAGACCTTAGATAAGATATGATATGCAGTAGAGCTTAGACTGACATGATATGGAATGTAAACCATAGACTGACATGATATGGAATGTAGACCTAATACTGACATGATATGTAATGTAGACCTTGACACTGACATGATATTTAATGTAGACCTTATGCTGATGTAATGGGGAATGTAGACCTTAGACATATTGTAAGGTTTTTTTTTTTATTATTATTGTATTATATTAATTAATTATAATTCATATTCATAGAATTTTATTGTTACTTATCATCATTCTTTTTGTTTTTTTTTCTTCTGTTTTTCTTTTGTGTTATAAATACAACTAAATCGCATTAAATCGTAGTGTAATTCTCTTTTGTTGTTTGAAATAAATCGAATTGAATCGAAATGAGTCAGCTCGTTCTTTCTAGAAGAAACTTCAAAGAAAACGTGCTAACACATATGTTATGTGGGATGTTGACCCTAGACTCACATTATATGTAATGTGGACTTTAAAACTTGTGCTTTATAAAATTTAGACCTTGGGCTGACATGATAAGTAATGTAGACTTTAGACTGACATGATATAGAATGTAGACTTTAGACTGACATGAAATGGAATGTAGACCTTAAGACTAACTTAATGTGTAATGTAGACCTCAATATGATGTGATATGGAATGTGGGTTTAGGTCTGATATGATATAGAATGCAGACTTTAAGACTGACATCATATGTGATGTAAACCTTAGATTGACATTATATATAATGTAGACCTTAGGCTGACATGTTATGTAATGTTGACGTTACACTGACATGATATGAAATGTTGACTTCAAAAACATATTTTGAAGGTAGACTTTAGACTGAGATGATATGGAATGTAGACCTTAGGCTCACAGTGATATGGAATGTAGCCCTTAGACTCAGATGATATAGAATATAGACCTTAGACTGACAGATATCTAATGTAGACCTTAGATTGACATGATATGTAATGTAGATTTTAGATTGACATGAAATGGAATGTAGACTTTAAACTGACATGATATGGAATGTAGACCTTAAGACTGACTTAATATGTATTGTAGACCTCAGTCTAAAGTGATATGGAATGTTGACCTTAAACTGATATGATATGGAATATAGACCTAAGACTTGACATGGTATGGAATGTAGACCTAAGACTGACATGATATGTAATGTAGACCTTAGACTTATGTTATGTGTAATGTTGAGCCTAGACTCACATTATATGTAATGTAGACTTTATACTTATGTTTTATGAGACGTAGAGCTTAGGCTGACATGATATGTAATGTAGAACTTAGACTCACATGATATGTAATGTAGACTTTAGACAAACATATTATTGATGTAGACCATAGACTCAGGTGATATCGAAAGTAGACCAGAGACTCACAGTGATATGGGATGTAGACCTTAGACTCAGAATATAGAATGTAGACCTAGGAGTGACAAATATGTAATTTAGGACTTAAATTTACATTATATGTGATGTAGACTTTGGACTGACATAATATGGAATGTAGACCTTAAGACTGACATGATATGTAATGTAGACTTCGGACTGACATGATATAAAAAGTAGACATTAGACTGACATTGTATGGAATGTAAACCTTGGACTTATATTATATGGAAGGTAGACCTGAGGCTGACATCGTATGTACTGTAGACCTTAAGACTGACATGATATGTAAGTTAGACCTTACACTGACATGATATGTAATGTAGACATTAGACTGACATGGCATGGAATGTAGACGTTTGGCACACATATTATGAATGTAGACCTTAAAATCAGATGATATGGAATGGAGAACTTGGATTGACAGATATGTAATGTAGACCTTAGATTGACACAATATATAATGTAGACCTTAGATCAACATGATATGTAATTTAGATCTTAGACTGACATGATATCTAATATAAACATTAGACTGACATGGTATGGAACGTTGACTTTAGACACACATATTATGAATGTAGACTTTAGACTCATATGATATGAAATGTAGACCTTAGACTCACAGTGATATTGAATGTAGACCTTATACTCAAAATATAGAATGTGGACCTAGGACTGACAGATATGTAATTTAGGACTTAAATTGACATGATATGTAATGTAGCCTTTGGACTGATATAATATAGAATGTAGACCATAAGACTGACATGATATGTAATGTAGACTTCGGACTGACATGATAGGAGGGGTAGACATGAGACTGACATGGTATGGAATGTAAACCTTAGACTTATATTATATGGAAGGTAGACCTTAGGCTGACATGGTATGTAATGTAGACCTTAAGACTGACAGGATATGTAAGTTAGACCTTACACTGGCATGATATGTAATGTAGAACTCAGACTCACATGTTATGTAATGTAGACTTTAGACAAACATATTATTGATGTAGACCTTAGACTCAGGTGATATCGGAGGTAGACCAGAGACTCACAGTGATATGGAATGTAGACCTTAGACTCAGAATATAGAATGTAGACCTAGGACTGACAGATATGTAATTTAGGACTTAAATTGACATTATATGTAATGTAGACTTTGAACTGACATAATATGGAATGTAGACCTTAAGACTGACATGATATGTAATGTAGACTTCGGACTGACATGATAGGAGATGTAGACATGAAACTGACATGGTATGGAATGTAAACCTTAGACTTATATTATATGGAAGGTAGACCTTAGGCTGACATGGTATGTAATGTAGACCTTAAGACTGACATGATATGTAAGTTAGACCTTAGACTGACATGATAAGTAATGTAAACATTAGACTGACATGGTATGGAATGTAGACTTTAGACACACATATTATGAATGTAGACTTTAGACTGAGATGATATGGAATGTACACCTTAGACTCACAGTGATATGGAATGTGACCTTAGACTCAGATGATATAGAATGTAGACGATAGACTGACATGATATGGAATGCGGACCTTAGACTGACATTATATGTAATGTAGACCTTAGTTTGACATGATATTTAATGTAGACTTTAGACTGACATGATATGTAGGGTAGACCTTAGGCTGACATAATAATTAATTTAGACTGACATTATATGGAATGTAGACCTTAGACTCATGTTATATTGGAGGTAGACCTTAGGCTGACATGATATATAATGAAGACCTCAAACTGACATGGTATGGAATAGGGATTTTACACTTGTATTTTATGGAATGTAGACCTTAGGCTGACATGATATGTAATGTAGATTTTAAAACATATTTTGAATATAGACTTTAGACTCAGATGATATGGAATATAAACCATGGACTGACAGAAATGTAATGTAGACCTTAGATTGGCATGATATGCAATGTAGACTTTAGACTGACAAGATATAGAATATAGAAATTAAGACTGACATGATATGTAATGTAAAACTTAGACTGACATGATATGGAATGTAGACGTAAGACTGAAATTATATGTAATGTAGACCTTGAGACTGACATAATATATAATGTAGATCTAAGGCTGATGTAATGGGGAATGTAGACCTTAGACTTGACATGATATGTAGTGTAGACCTTAGACTGATATGATATGTAAAGTAGACATTAGATTGACATAGTATGGAATGTATACCTTACACTTATATTATATAGAAGGTAGACCTTAGGCTGATATGGTATGTAATATAGACCTTAAGACTGACATGATATGTAATTTAGACCTTACATTGACATGATATGTAATGTAGACATTAGACTAACATGGCATGGAATGCAGACTTTTGACACACATATCATGAATGTATACCTTGGGCTCAGATGATATGTAATGTAGACCTTAGATTGACACGATACGTAATGTAGACCTTATATTGGAATGATATGTAATTTTGACCTTAGGCTGACATGATATGTAATGCAAACATTAGACTGACATGGTATGGACAATGACAATGAAAGTAATTTTATTGACTGTGAGTCAACGTTAACACTCAATCAGGAGGGTGTGAAAAATATTTACAATTAATCCAGTTGTTAGGAATTAAGGCATCGCCACTGAAGCCTATACAAATCGGAGCCAACGTTGGAATGGCAATCCTGGGCCTGTTCTATGGCCGCGCCGAGGAACTCAGCCAGGACATTCTTCAACGCAGGTGAAAGTTTCACCATGAGGGCCCTTCTGTCCTCGTGGCATATAACGGCATTCATAAGTTCACTAAAATGAATCCCTGATTGATATAAGGGCCTTAGGCAGGTTGTGTGCTTCAGTTTCTGAAGATTTCAACAATCATAGTTTCCTCCTGCATGAGTAGCGTTGATTCCTCGTCGGGGGGAGCGGGTGGTGTCGTCCCAGCAGGCTGAGGCGCAGGCAGTGGGGGTGTTGGAGGCACTGCAGTTGGTGTTGTCCTCAGCTCAGCTTTGACTTGTCCGAGGACTTTGTAAAGGTTGCTGGCTGCTCCGGGCCTCAGATCTAAGATTTGCCCGATCAGGCCGGCGAGGGCGTCGCACTGCGGAGGCGACAGGAGGGGTCCCTTCCTCTGCGCCTTGGTCCTCGAGGAGAGGAGGTCCAGGACCTCCTCCCGCCCAAGACCAAGGGCGTCCGTCCTAGCGAAGGATACGGTGGGGTGCCTCTCGATGAACTCATCGAGGTCGCATGGTATGGAATGTAGACTTTAGACACACATAATATGATTGTAGACCCTAGACTCAGATGATATGGAATGTAGAACTTAGATTCACAGTGATATAGAATGTAGACCTTAGACTCAGATGATATAGAATGTAGGATTTAGACTGACATGATATGGAATGCAGACCTTAGACTTACATAATACAAGGTATGTCCCATAAGTTCCCGGACTGGGTCCATAAAAAAATAAATAAATGGAAAATGTAAAAATATTTGACTGTTTATTATAGAAAAAATATCTGGCAACACGGTGGTACCAATATCGAGTCGGTAGGTGCGCGCGCGCCAAGGTAATTCTAATTTATTTAAAGGTCACACCTAGCGCTGCGGCGATTTTACGATGGAAAAAAATTGAAGCAGAGGATTTGCATAGAATTTTGTGTGAAACTTCAAATATTAGCAACCGAAACTTTTGAAATGCTTAATAAAGCATTCCCCAATGACGCCCCTAGATTTAAAGATTAAAATTAGATTCTAGATTTAAAGCTGGCCGAATTTCCATTGAAGATGCTCCTCGTCAAGGACGCCCAAAATTTCAAAGTACTGATAAAATGTGCAAAAAATCACCGATTTGATAAAAGAAAATCCTCGAACCACTTTGCTGGAGCTAGAGCAAGACACAGGCATCTCTAAAACAACGATTGGAAGGATCGTAACCGAAGATTTGAAGCTCAAAAAGACTCCTGCAAAATGCATCCCAAGATTCCTCACTAATGAGCAAAATCTGTGTCGGCTTGCAGCCTGTGAAGACATGTTTAAAATGACAAGAACGGATCCGGAATGGAAAGAAAAGATAATCACAGGCGATGAGACATGGGCCTTTGGCTATGACCCTGAAACCAAGCGTCAATCTGCCGAGTGGAGAGGTCAGGGTGAGCCTAGACCCAAAAAATCCAGGATATTGAAATCCAGAAACAAGGTGTTGCTGGTCGCTTTTTTGGATAACAAGGGCAATTTTCATCACGAGTATCTTCCTGCAGGCCAAACAGTTATAAAGGAAATGTATTTGAGCATTATTCGCCGTCTAAGGGAAGCGATTCGAAAAAAAAAGGCCAGAAAAATGGACTAATGGTGACTGGATCCTACACCATGACAATGCCCGCCCTCACACAGCGCACTTGGTGACGAGTTTTTTGGCGAAAAACGGGACAGAAATCCTACCTCAACCACGCTATTCCCCAGATATCGCACCAAATGACTTTTTCCTGTTCCCCAAACTCAAAGCAGTTCTAAAAGGAAGACATTTTGACACCAGGGAAGACATAATAGAAAAATCGCTGCTGGCATTGAAGAGCATTCCAAAAGAGGCCTATAAAAACTGTTTCGACAATTGGGAGAAACGATGGCGCTGGAGCGTTGTAGCAAGGGGGGATTACTTTGAAAAGTTTTAATAAAAAAATTTAAAAAAAATCTTACCTTTTTTTTTATGGACCCAGTCCGGGAACTTATGGGACATACCTTGTATGTAATGTAGACCTTAGTTTGACATGATATTTAATGTAGACTTTAGACTGACATATGATATGGAATGTAGATTTAGACTAACATGATATGTAATGTAGACCTTAGACTGACATAATATTAAATGTGGGCCTTAAGACTGACTTGATAAATAATGTAGACCTTAGGCTGACATGATATGTAATGTAGACTTTAGATTGACATGATAATTAATGTAGAATTTAGACTGACACATTATATGGAATGTAAACCATAGACTGACATGATATGGAATGT
>CP092869.1:31532579-31606930 GCA_030710605.1 Cordylochernes scorpioides | reverse complement strand
AGACCTTGACACTGACATGATATGTAATGTAGACCTTAGACTTATGTTATGTGGAATGTTGACCCCAGACTCACATTATATGTAATGTGGACTTTAAGACTTATGTTTTATAAAATTTAGACCTTAGGCTGACATTATAAGTAATGTAGACTTTAGACAGACATGATATAGAATGTTGACCTTAGACTGACATGAAATGGAATGTAGACCTTAAGACTAATATAATGTGTAATGTAGACCTCAGTCTGTTGTGATATGGAATATGGGTTTCAGTCTGACATGATATAGAATGCAGACCTTAAGACTGACATCATATGTGATGTAAACCTTAGATTGAAATTATATATAATGTAGACCTTAGACTAACAGTGATATGGAATGTAGCCCTTAGACTGAGATGGTATAGAATTTAGACCTTGGACTGACAGATATGTAATGTAGACCTTAGATTGACATGATATGTAAGGTAGAATTTAGATTGACATGAAATAGGATGTAGACTTTAAACTGATATGATATGGAATGCAGACCTTAGACTTACATAATATGTAATGTAGACCTTAGTTTGACATGATATTTAATGTAGACTTTAGACTGACATGATATGGAATGTAGATTTAGACTAACATGATATGTAATGTAGACCTTAGACTGACATGATATGGAATGTAGATTTAGACTAACATGATATGTAATGTAGACCTTAGACTGACATAATATTAAATGTGGGCCTTAAGACTGACTTGATAAATAATGTAGACCTTAGGCTGACATGATATGTAATGTAGACTTTAGATTGACATGATAATTAATGTAGAATTTAGACTGACATTATATGGAATGACTTATGACTTATGTTATGTGTAATGTTGAGCCTAGAATCACATTATATGTAATGTAGACTTTATACTTATGTTTTATGAAACGGAGAGCTTAGGCTGACATGATATGTAATGTAGACTTTAGACAAACATATTATTGATGTAGACCTTAGACTCAGGTGATATCGAAAGTAGACCATAGACTCACATTGATATGGAATGTAGACCTTAGACTCAGAATATAGAATGTAGACCTAGGACTGACAGATATTTAATTTAGGACTTAAATTTGAATTATATGAAAAGTAGACATTAGACTGACATGGTATGGAATGTAAACCTTAGACTTATATTATATGAAAGGTAGACCTTAGGCTGACATGATTTGTAATTTAGACCTTACACTGGCATGATATGTAATGAAGACATTAAACTGACATGGCATGGAATGTAGACTTTTGACACACATATTATGAATGTAGACCTTAGACTCAGATGATATGGAATGGAGACATTGGACTGACAGATATGCAATGTAGACCTTTGATTGACATGATATGTAATGTAGAATTTAGATTGACATGAAATAGGATGTAGACTTTAAACTGACATGATATGGAATGTAGACCTTAACACTGACTTAATATGTATTGTAGACCTCAGTCTGATGTGATATGGAATGTTGACCTTAAACTGATATGATATGGAATATAGACCCAAGACTTGACATGATATGTAATGTAGACCTTAGACTTATGTTATGTGTAATGTTGAGCCTAGAATCACATTATATGTAATGTAGACTTTATACTTATGTTTTATAAACGGATAGCTTAGGCTGACATGATATGTAATGTAGACTTTAGACAAACATATTATTGATGTAGACCTTAGACTCAGGTGATATCGAAAGTAGATCATAGACTCACAGTGATATGGAATGTAGACCTTAGACTCAGAATATAGAATGTAGACCTAGGACTGACAGATATTTAATTTAGGACTTAAATTGACATTATATGAAAAGCAGACATTAGACTGACATTTTTATTTATCAATTGCAGAGTACACGCCATATCCACAATTCGGATATTTGCGCGTGAAATATAAACATTTAAATGAAAGACACAAAAGAAAAGTAGTTAAGAAGATATATACATATTTACATATCAGTATGCAAATTGATTACATTAGTAATCACTTAACTAGCTAAATACATTCTGCAAAATTTGTTGAATCTTTGGTATATGTCCTTAGTGGAGACCAGATGTTGCAAATTTATGGGAAGTTGATTTAGTTCCCTAAGATCAGCGGTCAGCGGGCAGTCAGTTAATAAGTGTCTGGGGTTCTGTTCTTCGCCTCCACACGAGCATCCAGGTGATTCAGCTTTGCCAATTTTAAACAGGTATGAATTGAAGTCGCCATGTCCAGTGAGGAATTGCACATTATAGAAGTTAGGTTTAATAAAATTAGGAATTTTTGGGCCACTGAAGAAACTTTTGAAATTTTCATTGGTCGCTTCGTAATATTCCTGCTGTTTCTGGTTTATAAAGTTAGAAATTATGACTATTTTTGCTGGGACAAATCGGTTGTAATCTATATTTATTTTCAATATATTTGATTCAATGAAGTGAGTGAGCTTTGGAGTTCTAGCAATGATATGCGTACAATTTGACGATGTTGTATTGTATGCTTGTATACCATGTTTGAGAATTTTATACTGTAGCGAGTTTAATTTGTCTTTGGCTTTTTTTGGGATGAATTGGTACCATATCGTAGATCCGTATATTATTGTATTTCTAAATAGTGTTTTGTACAGTACAATTCTCCTTTTGCTGTCAAGACCCCAGGCCTTCTTTGTTAATCCTAATAGATATCCACTTGCTCTGGTTGTTTTCGTGATAGTATCATCAATGTGCGGCATAAAATCAAGTTTATTCTTATTTCTGTGGTTTTTGACGGTTATTCCCAAAATTTTTACCCTATCTACCGGAATAATGGTATTGTTATTCGAAGTTATTGTAAATTTTTTATTATTGAACAAAGGCAAAACCTTCGTTTTCTCCTTGGATATTCTTAATTTGCTGCTTTCACACCAATTTGTTATTTTTCTCATTATGCTTCCTATTGTATTTTCAAGTTCTATTAGGTTTTTATTCCAACATATCACCGTAATATCATCTGCGTATCCGATGATTTCACTATTCGGCTCAGTATACTTGCATAGTAAATCGTTCATGATTATATTCCATATTGTAGGGGAAATAGGTCCTCCCTGCGGGCATCCTTTGCTTAGTGTTTTTTGAACTTCAATTGATGTGTATCTGTATCTTATTTTCCTATTATCAAAATATGACTTGAAAAGTTTAACAATAGATGCATTTACATTATCTTCATCGATTCTTTTTAGCACCATTGGCCACCATGCATTATCAAATGCTCCACTGATGTCGATTGTTATAATGGCCGTAAATTCCTTAGCTTTGTGGTCTAAAGCAGTTTTGACAATGTCAGTTAGCGCTGTTATTGTTGATCGTGATTTTGTAAATCCGTGTTGACGATTACTGAACATCTTATTTTCTTCATAGTGTTTGATTATTTTATTGTTAATAATTTTTTCAAAGATTTTAGAAATGTTTGAGTTCAAACATAAGGGTCTGTAGCTCTTATACTCGCCGTAGTCAGCTTTACCTGGCTTTGGGATAACCAACACTTCTGCTTTCTTCCACTCATTTGGGAAGTAGCTCATATCCAAACACTTCTGAAACAGCTTGGTCAAGAGCGGAGCGATAAGGTGTTTAGTATGCAATATCATATTATTAGATATATAGTCAGTTCCAGGAGATTTCCTTGGGTTTAATTTATCAATTATATCATTTATTTCCTTCATTGTGACTACTATATTTGCTGTATTCAAAAGCTTTGGTTTATAGTTTCTTATTTCTTTATGTAAATTCGTGTCATCGTTGAGGCTGTCATCAGGAAAGAGACAAGCTAACAAGCCCTCGGTTCTCTGCAACCGCTCATGATATGTATTTGTTTCCAATATTTGTATTTGCTTGTCAGGTGTTCCTTTAAATTTTTTGTATATTCTATATAAATTTCCAAAAGGATTGTTTGAATTATTTTCTTCCAGAAAAGTTCTCCATGAAATTCTTTTTGCTTTCTTAATTTCACGTATATATTTATTTCGTGTATTTTTGAACAATTCAGCAATATAACGTGGAGGATTAGGATTTCGGTAATATAAGTTTCTTATATAGTGAAAGTTATTTTTCATAATTTCCAGTTCTGCATTCCACCAGTTGTTCGCTCTACCTCTCATAGAGTTGTTTTCCCTAATTCTTAATGTTGAGTAGGCAGATTCAATTAAGATATTTGTAATTTCTCTTATTGTTTGATCTATCATCTCTGGTGTAGAAGCATTTTCTATATAGTTTTTAATCTTTTTAATCTTCTCATGGTCAGTTCCATCCACGCTCTGAGTGTATTGACTCCAGTCAACTCCCCGCTCATTGAATTTCCAATTTGAATAAGAAGTGATTGTGGAGAATTGATCATCTATACAGACATCAAATGTTATTGCCTTGTGGTCAGATATTTGAGAGATTTGTTTAGAGCTCCAGTTTCTAATATTGCTAATTGCCCGTCTATTTGTTAACGTTAAATCGATTATGCTCGCATTTCGGCATGTTGGAGTTTTGACATTATGTATCGTTAAGTTTAAATCGTCTATTTGTGGTGTTAGTTTATGACCATTGTAGTTTTTCTTCGAGTCAAACCATAGTGGATCTCTTGCGTTGAAGTCTCCACATATGACCACTGGTAAATCTTCGTACTCATTACTTAGTTGTCTTAAGAATATTGTATGTTCGTTTTTCATAGAGTTTGGTTGTATATATATATTTGAGATTATGACTTTTTTAGTTGAGGTATAAATCATAATTGTTGTTGCAAATGTGTTTGTATATTTTTTGATTAGTTTAGTCTGAAGAAAGGCATTATTTATAATGATTGCTGTATTGACATTTCGGAAGTTTTCCAGTTGAAACTTTTTCGCGGACCATGAGTATATTACTTCATCATTTATTGTGTATGGTTCCTGTATTAAAATTATATCAGCCTCCGTAAAGTCTTTGGAAGCGCGGAGTTCATTAATACATGCAATGCTTTTTCTGGTGTTTTGTTGGACAACTTTGACTTTATTAATTTGTATGGTATCTAAGTACGTGCCCCGTTTGTTTACTGCTCCAAGCGTATTATTCATTTTTATATTGTGGTTCAGTAGTTGTGTAGGCAGTTTTTTGTATCGTATACTCAATTTGTTTAGCATATATCGGGCAGTCTTTGGAGTTTGGTTTATGATCTTGATTTCCATTTTTAAAGTATGGGTGTTTCGTGCAATTGCAACACTTAATGCTGCCAGAGCAAAGATGCTGACCTTCCTGGCCACATTTGACACATTTTTTCAAATTAGGGCAGTTGTTTGTACGATGCTTAGGGTTAAATTCAAAGCAATTTTGACATTGGCTAACCAGTATTTTATCTCTCACCTCACAGCGTTGTATGTCTGTGTAAACTTTACCAGTTTTCTTTAATATTTGGTATACTTGTGTAGAGACTCTCAGCACGATGTCTTGTTCCTGCCTATTAGATTTGATCGGAAAAAGAACCTTTATATGATCTTGTAGGTTGTCAAGCTCCGGATTCATATTGCATAATATAGTTGGCAGATTGGTTATATCAGTTATTTTATTGACAGATTTGATAAGTATATTTGGGTCTCTTAGTTTTGGTTTGTATACCTTGCTTATTTTATTAATTTCGTCTGTATTTTTGAAACTTTCTAGAAGCTGGTCGATATCTTCCTCATTAGAAGATTTAATGATTGTACCATTTTTCGTATTTATTATGTTTGTTATTTTAGCTTTGTTACCTTCCTGCCGTAAAAGCTTTATTTTTTCGCTTACCAGTTGATGAATGCCTGATACGTTTAGATTGTTATTTGCTGAAATAATCAAAGTTTTCTCTTCATTTATATATCCGTCTTTCTGTATTGATTTTCCTATTTTATTTTTAACCATATCTGCATAAGTATCCTTAGTTGTGCTTTTTGAAGCAAATTTACGTAGTTCATTTTTTATTTCATCTAAATTAGTTTGCAGACATCCTTCAATTTTTGAAACATTTTCATCAAGTTTAATTAGTTCACATACGCTATCTTTTATTTGTTTAATAGTTCCTTTTAAATAACCAATATCCTCTTTGCAAAGATTTTTCCTATTGCTATCATATTTGTCAGAAAAAATACTTAAATATTTCATCCAAACGATTTAAAATTAATGAGTTCATATCTCATTCTAGCTATGAATCTCCGCAATAGATAACGATCAAAAGGAAAAGTTGATATTTTCTTGCTAATAAGAACTAAAAAGAAAGAACAAAAGATCAGTAAAGTAAATTATACTTAGCTTGAGTAGCGAAGAGCGATGCAAAACACGTCCGCTCAGGCTCAGGCAGATGCTAATAATCTGGTATGGAATGTAAACCTTAGACTTATATTATATGAAAGGTAGACCTTAGGCTGACATGGTATGTAAGGTAGACCTTAAGACTGACATGATTTGTAATTTAGACCTTACACTGGCATGATATGTAATGTAGACATTAGACTGACATGGCATGGAATGTAGACCTTTGACACACATATTATGCACTGACCTTATATGTAATGTACACTTTAGACTTATGTTATATGGAATGTAGACCTTAGACTTATGTTATATGGAATGTAGACCTTAGAATTATGTTATATGGAATGTAGACCTCAGAATTATGTTATATGGATTGTTGACCTTAGAATTATGTTATATGGAATGTAGACCTATTGATATGGAATATAGTTTATAAACTCACATTCTATCAAAAGTATACCTTAGACACACATTATATGCAATGCACACTCAAATAATAAAGAATGGAAACTTTAACCTCTCACATGCTACCGAATGAAATATAGACCTTAGCATGTATATACTGTAGACCCACACTGTGTGGAATGAATAAGATGGACCTGGAAGTGAAGAATGATATTCCACTATCAGTTAGTAAGAGGGTTTTTAAAGAAATGTCCCACAAACAATAGGAGTAGGATTTGAGTGGACATCAGGAAGAGGAAATTGCCAGACAAAAATAACTGAGGTATATACAAACATCCATACCAGTTTATGGAGAGAAAACAATAGGCCAACCAAACTCCATATACCTCTGGTAGAAAGACTGAAATATTGTTCTTAATCATTGCAGAAAAAAGGTACGTATTTGTGTTATTTAAAATTCATTGTTTGTTGTTGTTAGCGTCCATCAAGTCGAGTTTTTCTTCTGGTGGCTAAATGTACAAATATTCTCTAATTTTATCTGTAGGTGACTATCACTCTTTGTTAAAGTTGAAAGTGCAGTCGTCAAGAATATAATTAAAAAAGAGAAAATTAATCTCAAGAAGTTTATTTTATGAACTCTTTGAGCAAAAAAATATATTAAATTTAAGTAAATATAGAATTTAACAATTAATCCTATATTACAATTTACATACTTATAAAAATTATATCTAACTTACCTAACCTACTCTAAAAAACAAAAACAATTCATTTATATATTTAAGGTGGCGCCATCTGGTGGCCAAAGAATAACAGAGTTATTTTAGAAAGATTATTAAAATAAAATAATATTTACAAGGATTTATATCTATGAAATTTCTATAAATTTTTAAAAAATTATATAACATATATATATATATATATATATATAAATAGTTGTTTAGTTTTGTATTAAAATTATCTTCATTATTTTGATTATTTAAATTCAAATTATAAAATTTTTAAATTGTTATTATTTAGTAGAGAGAGAGAGAAAAAAAAATCCTTTACTTCTAATACATCATTCAGTTAATTATATATTTATAATTAATAACAATAAAATTTAACAACGTAACGTCTTTTGCATCGGCTTTTACACGTCATTTAGACATACTCTAATTTATATATAGAATAATAGAAGTGAGAATATATTTAATATTATAAATTTTAGTAGTTAGAGAAAAGAGAGAAAGACAGAACCATGCACTTTTAATCAAACTAATAATAAGAAAAAAAAAGTTTTGTAAAGAAGGTAGATAAGATTGTTAGTATATATATATAAATTTTTATAATTTTATATTTTATCCTTTTTTTTTTTTTTATGATTTTTAATTTTTTTTTATTTTAAAATATGAATATAAATAGTTGTATTTAGTAATATATCTATAATATGAATTAACTTTTGTTATAAGTTTGGTTATTATGTTTTGAAACCCTAATGGTAGACCAGACATATACAAAGTTTACATCAGTTTTAAATGTGGAATCACTGTTATATTTTTGTTATATAGTTTTTACACTATATATATATTTATATATATATATATATATTGACTTTTTTAGCCAGTTTATTGCAGGTCTTCCTCGCTTTCTTTATCATTCAATTTCACTAACATCATTCACTTTTCTTAGCGAATTGCTTTCATTCTATGTCCTAAGTAGTTCAGTCTTTGTTTGCATATTTGGAACTCAAAAGATCTATCAGCTTTATTTTTATTTAAGATTGAAACCTTTGACTTTATTTCTTTCAATGGTACACTCTGAGTAGCTATCTCCATGTCCACATTTTATGAGCTTCGATAATTTTTCTTCTTCTTTTCTCAGAGTCCAGCTCTTATATCCTAAAGTTATCACAGGGATACCATTGCCTCTACAACTCCCTTCTTTTTTCAATAAAACGCATTAATCTTTTATAAATTAATCAAATTTCATCATTGCTTCTCTTTCTAGTTATATTCTTCTTTTTACTTCCTCTAAACAACCTCCCTTCTTATCAATCCTGGATCCTATAAATATGAGATGATCAACTATGTCAATTTTTAAAACAATATAAACATCTAGTAAGTGTGCAGGATATACAGTAAAACGCCGCTAATACGAACCCGCGATATAGCGAACCTTCCCTTATAACGAATCTAAGGCAATTCCCAATTCCATTCCTTTGAAAATACTATCCGTATAACGAACTTTACGATTTTTAAAATAGCGAACTACCCCTAAAACGAACCTATTTTAGGTCCCAAAATAATAAAATCTATTCAAAATACTATGTTTATAACGAACTTAAAATTGTAATTACTAAATTTTAAAATGACAAAATTTCGCGATTTCAAAACAATCAATTTGGGGGCATTGTTTGTTCATATTTACGTTCTATTTTAGCCGCATGTTTTATATACATTTTTACACATTATACTTTTATCGAATATAATATCTTTGCATCCGACAAGTTTGAAATAGAAAAATGCAAATAGCTTCCAAAATAAAGAAAAAGAGCAAAGAAAGGCGTTCTGAAAAACCAAAAGCGATTACTAGAAAAAAGTCATTATCATGCTTTTCAAAGTGAAACAACGCTAGAACATTTTCAGAACATGTTAAAATAAGAAAATGTAACTTTTCTAATTATAAGAGACTAGACGAATGACCCGGCTTACCCCAGAGAATTCCCACGAGTGCAATTTCCTTCATACTGAAAGTACATCAATAAAAAAAGTAGAAGTGCCATAGAATAGCAATACAAAAGTAACATATAAACCACAGGCAAAAGGTTTGTGTGATGGCAAATATGTGTATTATATTAGTGTTTAGGTATTTGATATAATAATTTTTTGAAATCCATTCAGTTGTTTCAAAATCAAAATAGTTTTAAAAGATGGCACCTTTTTCACCCAACCCCCGAGGTACCCGCCCCAGCACATTAACCTTAAAATTGCCTGAGTTTAGTGAGTGACTGCGATGCCCATCTTCTCAGTAAGAATAATAAAAAATAGGTTTATACAAGGTGCGTTCATTAATTTCCAGGACTGCTCTGTATCTTTGAAAAAATAAAACAAATAAAAAAACTAATTCAATATTTTTCGAAATATGCCCCTCCTGCCTCAATACACCCGTTCCATCTTTTTTTCCAATTGTTGAAGCAGGAGATAAAATCACTTTTTGAGAGGTTCCTCAAGGTTGCCTTCGATTCAGCTTGTATCATATCAACGTTGTCAAATTTCCGTCCTTTCAAGTTAATTTTCAATTTAGGATAGAGGAAAAAGTCATTGGGGGCTAAGTCGGGGGAATAGGGATCTGTATGGTTGAATGCTCGGCCAAAAACTGCAAAACAACATGGGCTGTGTGCGGCCGCGCATTACCGACGTGAAGTATCCAGTCATTGTTTTGCCATCTTTCAGGTCTTTTAAGGCGCACTGCCTCCCTTAAGCACCTCATTATCCCCAAATAAACAGATAGTCCAGTCACTGAAGATAATTCTTCTGTTAGATTTAATTAACTCCTTTATTTTGAGCTTGTTTTCCTCGCAACGAAATGATCTTGGACGCCAGTATGCTGATCATCGTTTACCTTTTCCCGACCTTTTTGGAAGCGTGAAAATCATTCAAAAGTTCTTGAACGGGATAAAGCTGCATCGCCAAAAGCTTCTTCAATCAATTCATACGTCTCAGTATCACTTTTTTTTCAATTTGAAACAAAACTTAATGCAGATTCTCTGCTCTTCGAAAATGGCCATTTTAAAATTAGAAATGCGAACCTTACAAGGAAGTTGTTTTGTTCTATTTTTAGATCGGCGCGTGCGCCACGAGACTCGTGCTTTCAGTCAGGTGTGGTCGAATGTCCAATATTCAACTCTGTAAAAAATATTTTCTCTAGCTTTTTTATTTATTTTATTTTTTAACCAGTCCTGGAAATTAATGAACGCACCTTGTATAAAAATTACTTATTAAGACATAATTAATTATTTTTGGTCTTGTTGATATTTATTTTAAACAAAATTTTTCACTTTCTTCTTCAACTTTCTCAATAATAACTTTTAGGGATCTTCTTAGTTTTTTTTTTCTGCCAGCAGTGTGGTGTCATCAGCATAGCAAAGATAATTTATTTTCATTCCTCACCAATGGGTACACCTATTTATATAATTCCTTGAGTTAGTTAAATACAGGAAAACTGCTAAAATGAGCCTGGAGATAATATAACGAACCCCCCATCCCTTATAACAAACCTGAAAAATTATATCCATGCTTATATTTTTTAATACAGTGAACTATGTCTATAGTGAATCACAGGTTTAGTCCCATTGGGTTTCGCTATAAAGGGGTTTTACTGTATTTTGTTACATCAATTTTAATGCGCCTTGAATTTATTCAAAATATTCTATGATATTTAATATTTATTTAAAACAGAATATTTAGAATATCATCATTCCTTGTTATAGTTTCATTCCTTTTGTAATATTTATTGTACATATGGTAATTTAAACCAACAACCCCATATTGTATATAACTTATAACAAGATTTCCATGTTGTATAAGAGAAACACATCTGTAAATGATTATACGCATGATTGACATGTGTCATTACATCATCATATGTAATGTACTTTGTACAAACTGAGGATAAATAAATAAAACACTGTAATAGATTAAGAGTTGAGCTGAAGCAAGAGATAGAAATCAAAAACGTCTAAAATCGAGATAGATTTAGAATTCCCACAAGGTCTAAAGATGGAAACTGCCACGGCGCCAGTTTAGAATTTCGCCAGACGATCCACACTCTTCGCATCTGTTGAAATGAAATACTCCCTTTCTCAGAAAAGGTATATAAAGCCTCCGTCTTAGCTAAAAATACAGTTACTTGACCATCTGCGTGTGCCCTCGTCGGTTGTACCCCAGGTCCACCTCATCCACCATGTAGACCAGTAAGAACTCTTCTATCTCCATCTTTCGCTCCTAGCTCAACTTTTATCTGTTCACGGAACTTTCTTAGTGCAACTGTGTCTTCGTTTTTTGTGATGGACATTCCCAAGCTTTCCACTCTGCCTCGACCACGACTGCCTGTACTTTGTGATAACTTTTAAAGGTCTTCCAAGGTGCAGAGAGGTACTGGAAAACTCCCCATCCTGACTGTTCCTCTCGGTCAACACAGTATAGCGAGAGTTGACAGGGACTCACACCATAGTTTAAGTCGACTGTATACCTCATCACATACATATATCTTGATTGGTTATTGGAGCGAGAGAGGACCTAGAGAGAGACTGCAGATCACGACCTACGAGGAAGACGACGAATAAATAAACACAATAACTTTGAAAGGTAATTTATTTTTATTTAATTTTATTTATTTAC
This sequence comes from Cordylochernes scorpioides, assembly GCA_030710605.1. Lineage (NCBI taxonomy): Eukaryota > Metazoa > Arthropoda > Arachnida > Pseudoscorpiones > Chernetidae > Cordylochernes > Cordylochernes scorpioides. The sequence goes on along the minus strand of CP092869.1, from coordinate 31,594,852 downwards.
TTTTACTTTATTTATTTGCTTTGAATATGAAAACCCGCTCGGGAAACGTGTATAACACCAAGAAGGAAGAAACCAAGGTCGACGACCCTGCAAAGCTGCAACTTGGTGCAACAATTTAAAATATATAGTTTAGCCTCCATGAGTGGATACTTCTATACAAAGGACTGTGTGATTTCATTAAAAAAATTTACAATTTTTCCAATTAGCTACTCTCTTGTAAAGAGGATACATTTGCTCAGAAAATAGGCGAGAGAGATAGGTTCCACTGTAACAGTGTGTTAAAAAAGTTGTGAAATGAAGTGTAACATGGCACAGGATAAAACATTTACCAGCCACTTCTAATATGCCCTGTTCCAGATCAAATGAATTTGGATTCCCAAGAGGTCAGCAATAGATCAAGGTAAGTTTTAGCTTGGTGTTGTGAGACATGTCGAGAATAGAAGGATGAAACCAATGCCACCATCGGCAGAGGTGTTCAGAATGTTATCACTCTCTCTCAATTAATAAAATTATATGTACTATCTCTCTATATATAAAAGTCAGTATATATATACAGTCGAACCTCTTTAATTCAACACCCCAAGGAATCAGAGCTTTCGGTTGAATTAAAGGTAGTGTTGAATTAAAGTTAGTCATATGAGATTAGCTAATATTCTAACTCGCTAAAATAATATTTTTTAAAATAGCTTTGTAATATAAATTAATGATACTAATTGAAACCATTATGTGTGTACTTTTTAATATTATTTTTTTATTTTCATGATTAACTTTTAGCATCAAGGACAAAATGGCATTAATACATATTTTGGAAACATAAAAATAAATACAAATATTATTTTATTCTCATTGAAGAATATGGCAGATGAAAAGAAATAAATATGAAAAAAAAAATTAAAATATTATTTAAAAATAATCGTGAAGATCTTTTTAAAAAAATCCTTTATAGATGTCGGGTTTTGCACTGAAATCCTATTCAGGATGTATTCCAGATGGTCTATTTTTAAAAGACATGCATATCTTTCTTTCTTTGAAATGTCTTTTAAATAACAAAGAACCTTTATTGCATTAAAGTCATCCACACTGCTGCTGCAGGGGTTATTGATTTTGTGTTAAAATCTTTTATAATAACACGGAAATGGAATATTGAAATATGATGTTATCATAATCATTGTGGCTTCATTTTATAAAGATTTATTTATTTAAAAGGAAATTATCTATAAATTTTAAAATAACTAAAATATTTTAATGCTGAAAATTAGAGAGAAAATAATATTATTAATTAGCGCACGATATCCTAAATTCCCGCGTAAAGAAAACATTAACACTCGCGACATTGGCGACAACGGCACTGCAAAATGAAACTGTAAGTTTTTTAAATTTAGGCCCTACTCCCTATTTATCAACTTATCAAAAGTTGCAGCCGAGAAAAGCAAAAATACACTTTGTTTATATTTTATAAAATGTTATTTATTTATTTTGTCCTACCGGGAGAATCCTGTATGGCACGTGTGCCCAATAAAGGCTATTGTTGTTGTTGTTGTGTATTTAGAAAAGTTTTCGAACAAAAAGCACGGGCTGCCTGGACATGCGCCTGCCAGCGAGCTCACGCGCCAGCCAGCGAGCTTCTTACGCGCTTGTCAGCGAGCTGTCTTTCTAATTCCGCTCTCCGGCCAACAATACAAGTATATTCTAAGATCAAAGAACTTGCGCATAAAATTAAATCCAAAAGACAAGTATATACATACGAGTCTAGGCGCACTGTGACATTCCGGCCCCTGATTTATGGAGCATGTCTCCATGAATCTCTTAGTTTTGATCTGGTGGGTCCATTTTTAGTCCAAGTGGGTAAACCTTGGAGATTGAGCGCTCGTAGATGACTTCCTTACCGCCTTTTTTCGTGGTAACCTTCACCACTTGAACTTGTAAATCTTTTTCAAGGCGCACATCTGATATGAAGCTACGCTTCCACATGTTCCTCGGATGTTGCTTGTTCACAAGAAAGACTAGGTCACCAATACTGATAGGCTCTGTCTGTTCACGCGACTTACTTCTTGTCGCGAGTTTCGGAATGTAGTCCCTGGTCCACTTGATCCAGAACCGGTCCGCCAAGATCTGAGCTCTCTTCCATTTATTCCTTAGATTATTATCGGTGTCGTTGATCTTGGACGGAATCGCTGGCCCAGCGTCGTTACTTCCTCGCAGGAAATGGTTTGGTGTCAACGCTTTTTCTTCAGTGGGATCGCTGGACACGTACGTTATTGGGCGGCGCGCGCTGTTGACTATTTTCTCAACTGACTTTCAAGATTGAGTACAGGCACTTTTTTCCGACTTTATAAGCCGCTTCCAGGTTCCTCCTAAACGTGGCGCTGCGGGTGGACTAAACTTCCATTCGATTGGCCCAAACCTTCCAATCGCAGCGATATCAGTTTCTGTTCCCTGGTGGGCGCATCGCTCGTGCTCCGCCTGAATCAATAACTCCGTGAAGTGGTGTCTTGAGAGCAAAATTGCTGGAGTCTTCTGGCTTTGCAGAAGCTTTTTGGCTTGCTGCACTCGGATTTTTAGACAAATTACACCGTCTATAAGAACTGGGGAAAGTCGAGCGAGTTTCACCTGCTTCACTGACTTTCCTCTGGCCAGTACTGAGAGCTCTTTTGCATACACTTCACTCTGGATCCACTTCACTAGAATCTTCAACGCTGCATCATACTCTCCTGGATTTACTATGAAACTATCTTTCACTAGCCGAGTGTCCCGGGCAACGCCCCGGGTTTACCCGAAGGGCCCGCAGAGACATTAAGAGTATAGATAGTGGCTTAAAAATTGCAAAATTGCAATGGGTATAATTTGATTTTCTAGAAGCCTAATTTCAAGTATAAGAGTGTGTAAAAATACATTCTAAGTATATACATTTGGGCAGATCTTATATATTTTTATATCAAATTGAGAATGGAATCATATCATCCACAACAAATCTTATAATTAACAACATATTAAACAGCATAGTGCAAAAATGTAGAATATTAATGTATAGAGCAGTGAGGGAAATAGGCAAATAAAGAGAAGACCAAAAGGTTCGAGGTGAGAAACTATAGGAATTGATTTAAGGTTTATATAAATATATTTAAAGTGAAAAAAAAAAGAAAAAATAAATAAAAAATCATAAAATAAAATTGCAGACAACACAACTATAATGCATATAAGAAGACATATAAAAGGAATAAATTTATTTGAAGGACCGCATTAAAAACTACATTTCTAGTTTAATATATACAGTATATAACCTCGCTAATTCTACACACGAAAATTCGACCATATTTTGTTGTCCTGAACTATGGCCTATCATATAACAAACTGTAATTCGACACTATCGATAATTCCACTCTTCCGATAATTCGACCATTTTGAAATTCAAATTTCGAGATTTAAATACTACCTCACCCCTAAAAAGGTATTACAGAGGCGAGCAGCGGCCGCTAAAGACGTTCAAAATTTATGTATAGAGTAGTGGGAACATAAGTAAATGAAAATAATTGATAATAAATAGTTTATTAGCAAACAAATAATACAAAAAATTCCTTTCAAGTAAGAAACTATAGGCAGTGGTGAAATGTTTAAATGAAAATATTCAAAATGAAAAAAAAAAAAGATGAGAAAATAAATCAGAAAAGATAGTTGTAAATTATATTGCAGAGGAGACGACTTATTAGAGGAATTCATTTAAGGTCCCTCATTAAAAAACAACATTTATATATTTTTATATTTACATGGGTTCAACTTTACATGTATGCTATCCAAAGTTCGCACACGTGGAAAAGCCACATAGAGCTGTCCATGCGTAAACACTGGCTCTTGTAGCAAGAGACCAATTCTAACAAAGGTTTGGCTTTGAGGCTTATTTATAGTCATAGCAAAAGCCAACCTTAGTGGAAAATGATGCCTCTTCAGAATGAAGGGAAGGTTGGTATCTGAAGGAGCCAAAGATATTTTTGATATCAATACAGTGTGTCCAACTTTGGTCCCTGTCAGTATTTGTGCTTCGAGGACATGAGAGCACATGCAACTGGATCACCATACGTGTTCCATTGCAAAGACTCTGTTTAGGATTCAAATTTCTCAGAAGCTTAATGATAGCACAGACCTTAAGGTTTAACTGGTGTGGAGGCATTTTCCTCTGGGAGTAAGGCTATTGAGAAATTCAGTAGGGAGTTATTTTGCTCCTCCACATTCTCACACTCCACACTGTCAACACTGAGAAAACACTGCCTCATGTTTGGTAAGCAATTTCGGGGAGAAACTATAGGCATTGGTTGAAAATTTTAAATAAATATGTTCAAAGTGAAAAAAAAAAAATGAAAGAAAAATACAAGTCAGTAAAAAAATGCAAACAACACAACTAAATTGCAGATAAGACGACATATAAAAGGACATAAGGTAATAAGACCGAATCCAAATAAATAAATAGTGTGTGACGTTTCGGTAACAGCGTTGTTACCATATTCAGACAAAAGTGTTGAAAAAAAACGGAAATATCCAGAAATGACCAGAATGAGAATGGGAAAAAATGGAAATATCTTTAATTACGGGGCTGCTAACCAGAATGAGAATGAGAGAAAAAAAAAGGAAATATCTTTAATTACGGGGCTGCTAACCAGAATGAGAATGAGAAAAAAATGGAAATATCTTTATTTACGGGGCTGCTAACCAGAATGAGAATGGGAAAAAAAAAGGAAATATCTTTATTTACGGGGCTGCTAACCAAAATGATAGTTTTTTTGACACTTTTTTTTCAGCAATTAGAAAAAAATATCACAGCATGTTTTAAATAGTTACTGTTATCAAGTTTGTAAACAAGATAGCAGATAAGATGGTGATAATTTTCAAAGCAACCAAAAATTTATTCTTTGAAAAAAAAAATTGGAAAAAAGCCCACTTTTTTAAAAATATAGTTAAAATCATATCTGTAAATGTCATTGATATTTCATATTTCTTTCATTCTGTTAATTGTAGCACATTTATTTTGAATGCTTACAATCCTAATTGAGAAATCAACAATTAATTGAGAGAAAAAAAAAAGATTCCAAAGACATTAGGAAAGATACTGCAAAAAAGAACACCAGACACAAAAATAGGACTAAATTAAAATTTACAATTATAATTATAATAAAGTATTATATATTAAATAAATTGAATCAGAATACGAAATATTTATTAGGAATTGATTAAAAACAATAATACAGAAGAACGTGTTTTAAAATAAACAATTTGATGATGATAAATTGCTAACAAATAAGATAAAATAACAAATAAGATAAGCAACATTTGAAGGCTAAAATACTACGATTGTAAAATCGAATAATTTAAAAATTAATAAATCTATTAATATTTGGAAAATAAAAATAAAACGTTCGTGTAAAGCAAAAAATAACGAATATTTTAGTATATAGATGACTATTTATAGTTAAGTATCTTTGGAGGAGATAGCTTCAAACTTTACAACTGTGAACTCTGTTAGCCTATTATCTATATAGATATTCTCTTTTATTTGATGAATCTAGTTCAAAATATAATGGTGGTGATAAAGAATGAGCAACAACAAATCCGAAACCATTATTTACAGTTTGGATTTGTATCTGAATTTTCAAAAATTGTTGTTATAGTTCATTTTTACGACAACCATTGCATTTTGCACTGTGGTGATAAATCAAATACATTGTTTTAACTAATAATTGAAAAGGAGAAGTGCCATTTTTTGTATATGAATACCAACCCCCTGAAACTATAAAATCTATTTACTTACCTACCAAGATGTGCGAAGAGTTTGATTGTGTCAAGATGGTGGAGCTCCCAGCTGGAACGTCGCCTGTTGGTCGTCCTCATGTTGCTGGCAGCAACAATCAGCCTAGGGATGCCTGTGGGGGAAAATATCTCTGGTGAGGAGCCTGGTACCATTGCTTCTACTAGAGTAGTAGTTTCCACAAGAGGCTGCTTCAAAACAAGCAATTTTCTTGGCCTCCCCATTTTACAAAATTGATCATTTGAAAAGGAAAAACTAAAAAATTCAGGTAAAAGGTTAATTTTAATTTTGGTTTTGCAAGCTTTCGAGCAAATTTATGCTCTTCAACGGGCAAATACCTTTATGTATTGAAAAAGCAGAAAATTTGCTTGAAAGCTTGCAAAACCAAAATTAAAATAAACCTTTCACCTGAATTTTATATTTTCCGTTTTAAATAATTTCTGGGTAACTATTGCTCTCATATAAAATTGATCATGCAATAGATGGTTTGCTTGAAAGAATTTACCTATTGGGGGTATAAATAAGTTTGTATGGTTTTGATAAAGATGGCGCAACTAGTTTATTATCTATTGTTTCATCTGGCTACACCATTATTTTGAAGCGTCAAGGGTAAATAAACTATTTTCTGTTTGCTCCTTGAAATGTCAACTTTTGTACCAAATAATATGTTTTTGCGGAGAGTTTTACTTCATTACTTCAATATGAGACATCATATTTTATTGAAAGTTTATGGTAACCTTGCTCTAGCTGGAAGAACGTGTCAGAAGTGGTTTGAACGGTTTAAAAGTGGTAATTTTGATTTTTGAAGACAAATAAAGACACGGAGTGCCACCAAAGGATGAGGATGAAGAATTATAGATAAGGCTCAATGAAGATCCAACACAATCGCAAAATAAATTCACAAAAACACTTGAATTAACTCAACCACCCATTTTTCATTTCTCAAAAGAAATGGGAATGATCCGAGAGGTAGGAAAATGGGTACCGTATGAACTGAAGCCAAAGACATCGAACGTCCTTTTTTAACGTGTGAACAACTCCCCGAACGTTAAAAAGAAAGGGGATTTTGAATCTAATTGTAACTGACGATGTAAAGTGGCTCCATTACGATTATCCAAAACATCGGGAAGCGTATGAATACACTGGCCGTGCCTCATCATCGAAGGCCAAGCCGAATACTCATGACGAAAAGATTATGTTGTGTATTTGGTGGGACCAGCTAGGAGTAGTATATTATGAGCTGCTACAACCAAACAAAAGTATCACAGGGGAGGTGTACCGAAGATAATTGATGCGTTTGAGCCGAGCATTGTGAAAAACGGCTGCAATACGCCAATAGACACGACAAAATTATTTTGCAGCGTGATAATGCTCGGCCACATGCTGTAGCACCCGTTAAAACGTACTTAGAAAGCTCAAATGGGAGGTCAAAATGTGGACTGGATGACCAGAACTTCTTCAATCATGTGGAAGTAAAATAATGGATAGATGAATGGATGGTGGTCAAAGAACCTGCCGTTTTCCGCGATTGGATGCGCCAATTCCGAGTAAGATGAGAAAAGTAATGACTAGCAACTGACAATATTTTGAACATTAAATGTCTAACCAATTTTTCACAATGAAGCTTCAATTTTCGAAAAAAAAAAAAACAACCGCACAAACTTATTTATGTTCCTGATATATGTAATATTGTTGCAAATATGATCCTGCCGACGTATGGATAAGCTGGCAGTCGTGTACGTGAGGCGAGTGTTGATGTTCTACCCACACGCGGACAAAAAGCAGAGGCAGGGCTAGATGTTAGCACCGAGAGTGATCGGGGACAGCCCACGGAACAGAGGTAGAGGCCATGATACAAACTTGGATGCTATCACCGAGACATGGAGAGAGATCCCGAGTGAGAAAGAAGCGGTCTGTCGATGGCCATCCTGTAGAACCTACTGCTGCTAACCCCCTGCCAAAACCTGTACAGTTTTTAGGGGTCGTCTATAAAAAGTCACTGGAGGGGGGCCCATCTGTATGGGCGTTGGTATTTTCCTCCTCTGCCTCCAGCTGATTACTCCTTTTGGCGTCTCCATTTTTGTTTAAATACAAATAAGGGCGTACAGGTTGTATTAATAAAGATATAACATATATACAAAATATGAGGGTGGAAGCAAATAGGATCATTTCACACTTCAATAGAAGGGTATGATCTTATAAAGTATCAACTCTAACTAATTGGAAGATAGGTGAAATATACCAAAAATGTCATTATTATACAGTTTAGAATAACTATATATATATTTATATTAAAATATATTCAATCCAAATTATATGAAACTTTTTTGATTAATCTCTTGTTATGTTCACACACACACACACATACACAAAGAATATTCTGTTTTAGCATCATTTATTTCTTTTTGTTTTCCAATAAATAGATGTCACCTTTTGACTTCGACCTTGCTTTATTCAGGTGTGAAGAGAAACAGGATTAAGTTTTAATAAAAGTGTAGTTTACTAAGAAAAAACATGTGATTTATCATGTGCGTAATAAATTCAGTATGCAAATTTGTGTTGCAGGCAGGAGATCAATGGTGAGAATGTTGACTTCTACCACCACTGTCCAAGATGATAGCATTTCCGACTCAAAAGACCCATTGAAAAAAACTTCACTCAATGAAATAATTTATCTAAAATCAAGAAACATTACATTTAAAACTAACATAAGAACTAGCTACTCAAAACCTGAAGATTCTAATGATTTCACCGATATTTCTAAAAGTACCATTTACATAAAAACTGTCGTAGTTACTAACTATACAAAAACTTCCGAAAAAACTAACTCGACCAAAGTTACTCCAGTAACAATCACCCCAACACTTACTCCAGTAACAACCACCCCCACACCTACTCCAGTAACAGCCACCCCCAAACCTACTCCAGTAACAGCCATCCCCAAACCTACCCCTTCAACAACCACCCCCACACCTACACCAGTAACAGTCACCCCCAAACCTACCCCTTCAACAACCACCCCCACACCTACTCCAGTAACAACCACTCCCACACCTACTTCAATAACAACCACCCCCACACCTACTCCAGTAACAGTCACCCCCAAACCTACCCCTTCAACAACCACCCCCACACCTACACCAGTAACAACCACTCCCACACCTACTTCAATAACAACCACCCCCAAACCTAAACCTTCAACAACCAACCCCACAATTACTCCAGTAACAACCACCCCCAAACCTACCCCAACAACAACCCCAAAAACTACTCCATCAACCACCCCCAAATCTACCCCAACAACCACCCCTGAAACTACTCCAACAACCACCTCCAAATATACTTCATTAACCACCCCAAAATCTATTCCATCAAACATCCCTAAAACTACTCCAACATCCACCCCTAAAACTACTCCAACATCCACCCCTAAAACTACTCCAACAACCACCTCCAAAACAACTCCAACAACCATCCCTAGAACTATTCCAACAACCACCTCCAAAATAACTCCAAAAACCACCCCCAAATCTACTCCATCAACCACCCCAAGACCTACTACATTAATAATCCCCAAGTCTACTCCATCAACAGCCACCCTGAAAACTACCAGAAAGCCACACATTTCGGATAATTTTTCTATTCTTTTCAACTCTTAATTATTTCCCCAAAACTACTCAAGTGACAACTTCACAAACACAGCCAAAGAAACTAGCATCACCAAACTGCTAGAGGAAATTCCGTATACACAAATTCTTCCAAAACCTTTTTTAAAAGACCCACGTCAGAAAACTGAAAGGATTAATAAAATATTTTCAAAAAGCGGAGAAATCAAATAAATATTCCTTATAGCCACCACAAAACTGTAGAGCATTTTAACAGTTAAAACTGGTCCTTATTTGGTTTAAAATAGAGTGAACAATGCAATAAAATACTTGAAACAATTTTGTTGGGAGAGAGAGAGATATGTCTTTTTTTTTTCTTAAAAGATACATACGAGAATGTCTTCACTTTTAGTGTATTCCAGCTTGATTCCATTTTGAATTTCCTCTTTCACAAAATAATACTTTCGGTTAATGTGCTTTGTTCGTGAAGTAATTTTGTCAGATTGTATCCAGTTTATTACAGCCTGGCTGTCACTTTTCAAGGTAATTAGGAAAGTTAAATATTCACAAAGTTCTTCTAGTAATCCCTTTAACCATAATACTTCTGAAATGCCTTCACATATTGAAATAAGTTCTGCTTCACATGTAGACAAGGCTACTAAATTTTGCTTCTACTTCTCCAGTTTATTAAGTTGTTGCCAAGTTTGACTGTATAGCCTGAATAGGATTTTGCGTCTCGGGGTGTGCATCAGCTCGCATCAGTACTTATTGTAATATTGTTGTCTTTTGACTTATTTGCCAAAATTTTATTTTTTGTTCCCTTCAAGTATCTATTAATCCTTTTGACTCCAGTTAAGTGTATTTCTCTTTGATCATTACTATACTGTGATAAATTGCTGACGTTGAAGGATATGTCCGGTCGAGTACCCATAGAAAGGTACATTAGTGATCCAATCATTTCCTGGTATACAGTTTTATCTACTGGCTTAGAGTCCGAATATTCATCCAAATTTTGATTTTGATCTCCAGGTGTCTGCACACTGTTGCATTCTTCCAGTCTAAATCTGAAGAATTGTATCAATATGATGAGTCTGAGATAGATAAAATCCATCTTCTGCCCTTTTTATTTTAATTCCAATAAATGGTTCGCTATCTTTCTTTTCTGTTAGAGTAACATATTTTTCTATTTTTGAGGCTAGGTTGTCATTAATTTCCTTACTAGTTACAGCATTGATGAGATCATCGACATATAGACCCAGTATTGCATACTCTTCTCCTCTCTGGAGTTTATAGACACATGGATCACATTTGGCTCTAATCATTCCCAACTGGTATAAAATTTCATTGATCTTTTTGTTCCAACATTCTCCTGATTGTGATAGACCATACAGACTTTTTTCCAATTTACACACTTTGTTTTCTTCTCCTTTTTGCATAAAACCATCTGGTTGTCTCATGTATACTGTCTCTTCTAACTCACCATAGAGATAAGCTGTCTTCACTTCATAAGTCTTTATGATCAAATTATGTTGTGTTGCAAGAGCTACTATTGTTAGCAAGCTTTCCTTTTTGAGTACAGGTGAAAAAGATTCATTATAATCTACACCATATCTTTGATTGCATCCAACAGCAAACAGTCTGGCCTTTCTTTTATATATGCCGTTATTTGAGGTTTTCTTTGTACTGTAGACCCATTTACTATTGATGACTTTCATGCCATTTTCCCTTGGTACTAGTGTCCATACTTTATGCTTCTCTATCTCACTGAGCTCTTCTTCCATTGCTTTGTGCCATTCATTTCTTTCTCCACTATCCATTGCTTCTTTAAAGTTCTCCGGGATATAATGATATATTTTCATAATTAAGTTTGCATCATTCCTATCCTTTATTCTTTGTGAGCGTCGAACTCCTTTTTTGATCAATTTTCTTTCTTGTTCTTCAAGTCTTGCTTCGTGCCGTTCTTCTAAGATGCTCTTTGTTTCTCCTTTCTTTCTTCCTTCTTTTACTCATCTTTCCTCTATCGGTTCAGTTTGTGATGAGTCATTTTCACAGTCACCACCTAGTTTTACTGAAGTATCCTCCTGAGACTTCATTTTACTCACTGTGACAGGATTGTCTTCTTTCAAGATATGAAAGTTTTCAGCAACTATTTCTTCACAATTTCATTTATAGACCAAATGATCACAATTAGTATCTTCCTGAATATCATTTGCATAATCAAATTCTCTCTTATCTTCACTAAATTTTACTGATCTGACTTCATGAATTATCTTTGTCATTATATCATATATTCTGTAAGCTTTACTTTCAATGGAATAACCAATAAATATTCCCGTTCTACCCTTTGGTGAAAATTTCTTTCTTCTTGGTTTGCTCTCAAGCCAATGTGTCAACATCCAAATATTCGAATGTGTTCGACCGATGGTTTCCTGCCATTCCATCTCTGCATAGGTGTATGGTGCTTGATAGACCTGTGGGGTGTACAATTCTTAATGTATGTAGCTGTAGCAATTGCCTCTGCCCAAAACTTCATGGGTAATTTTGAGCCAATTAATAAGGTTCTTGCTGTATCTTTAAGAGTCCTATTCACTCTCTCTGCGACTCCATTACTTTGTGGTGAGTATGTGGTGGTAAGTTGGTGATGGATCCCACTTCTCTTGAAAAGTCCTTCAAATCTAGAGTTACAAAATTCAGTTCCATTGTCGGTTCTTACATCTTTTATTCTAAGACTTAATTCGTTTTCGTCTCTTGCTTTAAATTCTTAAATCTCTCAAAGGTCTCATCTTTTGATCTCAAGAAATATACAAAGATTCTTCTACTGTAATCATCTACTATAACAAGAAAATACTTAGTTCCTCCTAAAGATTGACATGGCATTGGTCCACATAAATCCATATGAATCAACTGCAGGGGCTTAACTGTATAATATTCTGTAGTATTATATGGCTTCTGAACCAGTTTTCCTATTATGCATGCTTCACACTCTGGTAACCTTTCAAATTTTAGATCCAATCCTCTTACAATATGTCCTTGAATCATTTTTTCATGTGTTCTTCATTTATATGGTGTAATCTTTTATGCCATAAACTTATATTGCTATTTTTATTTGATAAATGTGTATTTATAACCATGACATTTTCATTTTTTGATATTGATACATATCTTAGTTTTGTTTCCATCATAAACATTCTATCTTTAATACATGCCTCAGCAACTAAATCATTCCCTTCATTATAAATTTTTGCTCCATCCTTATTGAAAATAACTGAATTTCCTTTGTTGACTAATTCGTATACTGAAAAGAAATTATTCCTTAAATTTGGTACATATAAGATATCTTTGATGCGAATATTTTCTTGACCTTCACTTGTGCATGTAGTAAGTCGCATATCTCCTTTGGCTATGGCTTGGGTAGTTTTGCCCTTCTCAGTTAGGTTGATATTACTTTTGTACTCTGTCACATTTTCCATCAAAGTTAGTTTTGGGGTTAAATGTGCGGTGCATCCTGAATCTATACACCATATTTGCCTATCATTTCTCTCATCTGGTGAATCTTCAAATTCTTTTACATATGTTTCAAATGCTTGCTCATTAATTCCACTTTTCATAGTATTGTTGCATCATGGCTAATGAACCTATTTTATTTTAATTAGTAATATTATTTTTCATATATTTTAAATTCAAAATTATTTTTTATTTTTATTTATTTTATTAAACAGAATATATGTATTATAAACAGAATATATGTATTATATAATCACTTGTATTTAGGTACACGTCTGATTTCACTGCTCTCTTTGATGTGAGAAAATAAATAAATTATTCTGGAGGCTACTTAAAGTAGACTTATCTCATTATTCCCTTATATAAATTTGTAGGATGGTTGAAACACGCTCTGGTAAGATGCAAGACCCAGCACAGGAGAGAATCATGACTGAAGAGTCTGCCAAGCCGCAACCTGGTGCAACAGTATCCATTAGGTTATTTGAATGTTTCCTACTGTATTTGTGATTTCTATAATCAGGAGTCCTATTCTTTTGATATCCTTGTTTCTGTTTATCTCGAAGCCAGCAATCATTAGCTAGATGTCCCTTTTTACTACAAACAAAACATATTTTTGGCTGAAAATGTTGAACTTTTCTATCTTTAATTCTGTATACTTGTTCATGGCCATTCTCAACCGATTGATTTAATCTCATATTTATTCTTGACTCCTCTTCTCTTAGAGTTTGTTGAATATCTTCTACTGTTGCCTATCTCTTAGATCGTAAGACAATAGCAATATTTTCATACCTTGGATATATGCTTCTGACAATATGAAATGAAAGTTCTCTTGAGGTAAATTGATGCCCTAATGATGAACTTCTAGCAGCAATATTTTTGCCCTTGTTATATATTAATCTACAGTTTCATTTTATCTTTCATTCTAATGTTCTTTAATTCTAAGCCTATATCAATAATTTTATCTTCCAAATTGCCTGTGTATGTTTTTTTCAGTGAGTCCCATACTTTCTTAGCATTTGTTTCACCTATGAACATTCCAGCTTGTTCATTAGTCAATGTTGTGATGACTATCCCAAAAGCTTCATCATTTTTATCACTCCAAATCTCCCAAGAACCTTTGTGTTCCATATCAGGTTCTGGATCGGAAATTACACATTTGAATAATTTTCTTCCTTTCAGAACTGCGCCGATTTTCAACGCCCATATTTGATAATTTGTTCCTGTTAATGGTTCATTTTTTGTTTGGGATAAAAAATTATATTCAGCCATTTTCGCATTTTGAGCTATTATAAACAAACCAGTATAATTAAAAAACAAATATATATTTTAATTTTTTTAAATATTGGGTAGCTTTCAAACATGCAATATATAGATATAATTTAACTTAATCTATATAAATACCTTTAATCTTATTAGAAGTGCTTCAGTTTACTGATCAGAATAAACTTCTTGCTTAATCTTCAGATTAAATATTTTCGCTTTTGAGCTTTATATCAAATAACCACGCTCTGCTACCAATTGTTGACTTTGCTTAGAATTTTTAATGAAACTGTTTCCAATAATTCTAAATTAAACATTATATTTATTGATTTACAAGAGAGAGAACAAACATATAAAAGGGAAACCAATATTGAACAAAGGAACTTTTTTATGTTTCGGTTAGCGCCTATTTACCTGTGAGCTTACACACACTCTGTGGTAACAATTAATTAATATATATACAACACAATTTAATTCGAACCACTAAACAAAAGACTGCCAAAACATTAAAATATGTAAAATATGCGGTGTACAGGGTAGCCACGACTGTACTGAAGCACCAATTTGTCACAATTGCTCTAAGCACCCTAAATTTAAAAACCTTTCTACAAACCATGAATCAAATTCAAGTGTATGCCAGATTTACAAATCACAAATAGACAGAATTATCCAAAGGACACAATATTCACAAATATACGAGGGAAATGATGTATCAAATACAATTTAAAGTTGAATCTTAAATATATTAATATCCTATATGATTGAAAATGAGAATTCTATATAATAAAAACTACTAAATTCCATTGGAAAGCTTTTATTTAGAAATTAATTCTTTTAGTTTTGTTTTAATTGAATAATTCTCTAATATCTTGCATATTTTAATTTTAAAATATTCCTTAAAACTCTTTTTAATCTGTAAATTGCTTTTCTCGAATACAAACAATACTTTACACAATTTGATTTCATTTAACTAAATTTGCATATCAACCCTTTGTACATATATCAATTGTGTTGATATATATATATATATTTTATATTTTCATCTAACTAACTAACTTGCATACTAATTCTGTACATATTTAAAATATCTTTCTTTCTTTTCTTTCAAAATTTTGTTTATCTTTAAAGTGCAAGTGTCCCTAGGGGGACATAGCGCTCTAAGTCGAAATAAAGAAATTAAGTCTAATAGGAAATATACTTGCGTATAACATTTTTATAATTTATAGTCCTACAAAATAAAAATGAGTAATTTATATTAATGACATTTCAGTAACAGCTTTCTTTCAAGTGGAAGGTAACACACGGCTGTTAAAGAAATACCGCGTAGAAATTAGTTATTTGTAATTTACAAAGTGCATGATAGTTATCCCTAATTAAAATGATGTTCCTTATTACAATATTAGAAATATTACAAGTTAAGGATGTCAAATATCTAGAGAGTAACAGCTGGTCACTAAAATGTCGGGAGTTAAATAAATAATAATTGGTTGATACACACACAGCTTAAATTTTCTCTCTCTCTGAATCAACATCCAAACAACAAATAATCTTCGGATATCAAATATCAGCTTACCTCGGAGTGGAAGAATGTTGTCTGACATCAAGGCTTGTCACATCACATAGAAATTAATAAAACGACACTTGAAGTTACACCGCATGAGTTTCTTTTAACGAAAAATCAAAATTTTATTTCAAGGTGAAATATCGACTATTTCTATCCTTTTTGGATGAAGTATGAAAGGGTGAATTATGAAAAGTAATGATAAACGGAAAAGTAAAAGTGTCCAGGGATGGGAATCGAACCCACAATGTTCCGCTTACAGGGCAGATGCCATGTCCACTAGGCTACCCTGGACGTATTTTTCCGTTCATAAATGATACATAAAGTAACTTATAATACAATATATTTATTGTACAATAATTTCATAATTCACCCTTTCATACCTCATCCAAAAAGCTTAGAAATAGTCGAAATTTCACCTTGAAATAAAATTTTAAATTTTCGTTAAAAGAAACTCATGCGGTGTGACTTCAAGTGTCGTTTTACAATCACAAGCCGCAGTTGTATTACATAGAAATTAGTTATTTGCCTTTTAATATGGCATGATTGTTATCCATAATCCAAATATTGTACTTTATTACAATCCCACAAGTCAAAGTGTCTATAAAGAGAATCAGCACTATATAGCTTCAAGCCCCAAGCCTTTAGGTCATAAAGGACATGAAAACAATGACCAATGTACGCAAATTTATTAAATTTATAGAACTATCTTTGATGACTGGAAAAGCAGTGAATGTCATGAGGACGCCTATATAAAAATATATTCCTTATAAAAAAGCAGTATTTATTTCAATCAATTTGAACCTTGTTGAATTTTTGAAAGTGATACGACAGATAGATTTGATAGAACTGTTCTTTTTTAAAATTGGGGTAGCTACATCAGGTCTATAAGAATAGTAAACAATAAACTGAAACTAAATCAGCATTACTACTATCAACAATGATCTGATGAAGCAGGTACCAAAATATACTCATATATTACTATTTAAGGATGGCATATAATCGAATTACAGTCCAACCTATTAATTCAACATCCGAGGAAATAAAAAAATTGGGTTTGATCAAAGTGTATATTAAGAATTTAGTCGTTTAAGATGATTATCACTTCATCACATTTAATCTTAGTAGATATTTTTAGGACTTTTTTTTGTTGACACACTTCAGGGGGAGTTAATTTGAATCTTTTTAAAATTATAGATGGCTAAATTAAAGTATAAATAGGCTGATTGAAGTTTGAATTTTTGTCAGTTGAATTTAAGTAGGTAATTTGAAAGGAAAATGGTTGAAATATGAAAAATTGGTTTTATTATTGTAAATGTTAAATTAGTTGGTACAATTGTGAAGAAGTTATATTCTATGTTCTAAGATAAAAAAAAAAGACAATTGATTTTGTGAGTTTGTTGAGTTTAATGTTAAACATTTACAAAGAGGGAGAGAAAGTGCCAATTCAATAAATTTTCATCTTGACACCCTCCCTGAGAAAATAAAATTGTCCCAATCAAATAATTTCAGTTTTTCTACAATTTTGTAGGTTAAAGGTGCTATAGTATTCCATGAGAGACCGCATAAACACATTTCTAAACCTGGTGTTCCCTGGAGGTGGTCTCATATCAGACTGTGATATCATGTCAAGTCATGGGGAATCTCTCAACCAAAACAGAGTCTCTGATTAAAGACCACCATCAAAAGAGACCAAAATTATCCATGTTTCCACACGTTCTTTTATTATAGGATGTACTGTATTTTACATACACGCCTCAATAAATAATAATTTTCAAATTTCTCTTTTTTTCTGTCGCCCCATGAAAATATTATCTTTTTCAAAATAATGAAGAAATAGAATTCAATTTTGATAAAGTTTAAATAAAGAGCTTTTATTTTATGAGTATCACTTAACTAAAGTATACAGTAAACATTAAACAAAACGCGTCATATATCTATAAAAATATACCAGTGGCTCGTCAAATGACGACTTATTGCTTTAAGTTTAATTAATGCCTAACTGGCCTTGTCCTTATTGCTTACAGAAGGCTCGATACCAATATTTATATGTAATTTACTGTCCTTAAAGCATGTTTAGTGTCATATATATAAGCATAGCTGTCTAATTCTGTATTAGAGCTGTTCAAGTAGTCTCTGGTGGATTAAAATGGAGAAACCGCTGGGAGGGTACCTCACTGATGAGCCAAGCCCTCTCAATATTATGTTATGAGACAGACGGGGATATAAGTCTTAATGGTTTTATTTGGGGAAGTGCTCTATCATTTGAGTGGGCCACGGTCACTAAGGCCCGGTCCAAAGCTGAGCTCATGGTCTGGTCCAAAAAGGTTTTGTGAATCCTGGGATAAATTAAAATGTATTTTTAGATTTTATTCTTTTGTCTGATGATGGTAACAACGCTGTCACTGGAATGTCACACACTATAAATTTATTTGGATTAGTTATTATATTCTTGTGTTTATAATCTATACTTCAAGTTTTGCCTTATGAATTTTGATAGACTTCAATGGACCTAAGAAGTTATTTTTCCTATGAGCTGAAGAAAATGAATTCCAAAGTGAATATCAATGTTGATGCTAAGCCATCACTTGAAGATGCTATTTTAAAGAGTTCAGGATATAAAGCTCTTCTCTATTACAAGAAGTTGAGAAAACACATAATTAAAAAGATAGTTCTTCTGTTCACATCTATTTTCTTAAGTTCTGTAAAATGCATAAAGTATTCCAATAATTCCTAATGAATTTCTCATTACACTTGATATCTCTTGATCACTCATATCACTTGATCACTCATATCACTTGATCTTGTAAATGGAGAGATTAGATTTCATTGAAAATATATTCATTTCAATACTAAGACTATTAATTCAAATCTCAAAATGCTAGCAGATAGTATGGATAGTGACCTTTTAGAAAAAATAATAAATATTATTGAATCAAAAACAAATTAAATTGCTAAACAAAATTTAAACAGCATTTAAAAAAAAAATAGAACGTATTTTGAAGAGAAATGACATCCTCAAATTATTATGCCAATACAAGGAAATTGATTTTATTAATGAAAAACTCTCTTTTAAAATAAAAATAAAGTACTCAACTTTGAAATTAAACCTAAAAATAACATAATGAATTTAGCTGGTGAAGGTACCCCAAATGAGTCCTAGACTTTCTTAGCAAAGGTTATAAATATGCCTTAGGGGAAAATCTGAAACAAAAATAAAAATTGGATATTCATTCAAAAACAGAAGAAATATGCAAAATTCTTAACCCTAATGATGCAACAAATATAAAATATGAAGTTACTAATACACTGAAACAAAAATATAAATCAAATAGTATTGATAAAAAAAACTGACTTCTATACATAAGGACCTGCAAACAAAATATGTAATAACAAAATACGACAAAGTAAATGGGATTGTTTTAATAAAAAAAGATTATAAACAAAAAATGTTTTCTTTATTGAATAACACAATATCACCTATTCTTTTATACAAAATGATCCAACAAAAAACTTTGAAAATAAATTGAATACAATCATTAAAAACTGGAGAAAAACAAATATATTAATAATAGGCTTTTAATCAAGTAGAAAATTATGATGCACATGTTCAAAATATATATTGTTTTAAATATGTTAATTTAATGTAGATATTTTAAAAATTATTCATAATAATATTTTTCATATATTTCAAATTTAAATTTCATATTTATTTATTTTTATAAAACAGAATATTATTATGAAATATTATGTACCATAAAATCATTCCTATATTGATACACTGGATACTCCACCTGCTTTAAACTTTGATGTGATAAATAAAGAGATATTCGAGGTGTTAGCTAAAAATATAGTTGTCTTATTATCGACTGGTGTAACCTTTTAGGATGGTTGAGACACGTTCTGGAAAGTTGCAAGACGCGTCTGAGGAGAGAATCAAGACTGAAGAATCTGCCAAAACGCAGCCTGGTGCAACAATATATATGTATTCGTATTTCTTGAAAAAAGATACTTCGGCCAGTATGAATCTTTTTATTACCTCGACGTTTCGACAAAAAGCTTTTGTCCTCGTCAGGAGCAAACAAAAATCAAAACATATAGCAAGGCGTTAAAAATTATTCTAAGGCTCTGAGGGCGTTCTCACGCGATATTCGAAATTTTGTACAACATCCAAAGCACGAGTCAAAAAAAATATTTAACTCACAAAAGACTATGATCTTTGAAATAAAATTATGATATACATATATATATTAAGAAATTATAAACAAAAATAAATATAAAAAAATAATAATAATAATAATAAAAATAATAATAACATTAAAAAGATTTCACAATAGTATATATTAATCGATATCTATTATGTACAATTTATACTTACCCTTTATAACTACTTATTTAAATTTAAAAATAAATTGTATTGTAGCGGAATTCCAAAGTGAATATCTTCATATACATTTAAAGTTCTTTTCCCCATTTCCCGTGATACCCACCCCTCTAAAAATAATCTTTCTTTTTTAAATTTTATATTCCTATGAAATATCTCAATATCATTCCAATCTGGCTTATGTCCTGAATATAATGCATGTTCCCCAATTTTGCTCAACGCCCTTCTCCCCATTAAACCCTGTTGGTGTTCTTTAATCCTAGTCTCTAAATTACGGCCTGTTTCTCCTACATAAATTTTGTCACATTGTGTGCATTTAATTCCATAAATTACATTACTTGGTTTTGATGTGCCTATGTTATCCTTCATTATGCTATTTCTAGTTAAAAATTCCCTTTTTGTCCCCGTACTATACCAAATATTATATTTGAATTTTCTCAAAATTCTAGATATTGCGTTATCTATATCTCTATAATTATTCCATATTATAGAGATATAGATAACGAAATATCTAGAATTTTGAGAAAATTCAAATATAATATTTGGTATAGTACGGGGACAAAAAGGGAATTTTTAACTAGAAATAGCATAATGAAGGATAACATAGGCACATCAAAACCAAGTAATGTAATTTATGGAATTAAATGCACACAATGTGA
Source organism: Cordylochernes scorpioides (assembly GCA_030710605.1). NCBI lineage: Eukaryota > Metazoa > Arthropoda > Arachnida > Pseudoscorpiones > Chernetidae > Cordylochernes > Cordylochernes scorpioides. The sequence goes on along the minus strand of CP092869.1, from coordinate 31,574,085 downwards.
CAAATTTTATGTAGGAGAAACAGGCCGTAATTTAGAGACTAGGATTAAAGAACACCAACAGGGTTTAATGGGGAGAAGGGCGTTAAGCAAAATTGGGGAACATGCATTATATTCAGGACATAAGCCAGATTGGAATGATATTGAGATATTTCATAGGAATATAAAATTTAAAAAAGAAAGATTATTTTTAGAGGGGTGGGTATCACGGGAAATGGGGAAAAGAACTTTAAATGTATATGAAGATATTCCGCTACAATACAATTTATTTTTAAATTTAAATAAGTAGTTATAAAGGGTAAGTTTAAATTGTACATAATAGATATCGATTAATATATACTATTGTGAAATCTTTTTAATGTTATTATTATTATTATTATTATTTTTTAATATTTATTTTTGTTTATAATTTCTTAATATATATATGTAGTAATCCCAATGTGGAATGTACTGGGCAGTCGTGGTAGTGGGTGCGTGATGAAATTCCCGCACTGGGACAGCAAGAGACAGAGGCAGGTCTAGATGGTAATTCCAAGAAGGTAGAGGTAGACCACGGACGAAGACAGTCGGACCACGGGCGCCGCGGATGCCTACATCGCGGATAGGGGTGAGAGACCCGACCGTATGACGGCGTCGCTCTGAAAACAACTAACTTTGTCCCATTTCTGGGCTCTTTATATACTGGACGCCCGCATATGGCGGCGAGTTCTGATTGGCTCCTATAATCACGCCACCTGTCAAGCGCCGGGTTGTTTATTACGTCTGGCCACCTGTTGACGGGGTGATTGAACTCATTATCATAAACACCTGTTCGTCTGGTCTTTGTCGTCGTCTGGTCTACCTTTACCTCTTTATTTTATTTGTCATTTTGTTACGAGTTCGATACACATTTTCATATAGGTATGGGGTTATTATAAATATTATAAGAAGGTTGTGATCTAACTAGTTCAAAATATACTACATATATGTATATCATAATTTCATTTCAAAGATCATAGTCTTTTGTGAGTTAAATATTTATTTTTGACTCGTGCTTTGGATGTTGTACAAAATTTCGAATATCGCGTGAGAACGCCCTTAGAGCCTTAGAATAATTTTTAACGCCTTGCTATATGTTTTGATTTTTGTTTGCTCCTGACGAGGACAAAAGCTTTTTGTCGAAACGTCGAGGTAATAAAAAGATTCCTACTGGCCGAAGTATCTTTTTTCAAGAAATATGAATGCCGGCCAGGCAGCCTCTATCTTCACGATATGTATTCGTGGTTGGCCTTTCTTGATTTGTCAAGAAAATGGGTTGGCAAATATCAGGGAACAGGCTAAATCAATGTTTAGTTGATTTCTGTTCCACTAGATGGCGCTCTGCCATCTAAAAAGCACATGTGCTCTGGTTCAAATTCACATTAATAGGTACCGCTCAGCAAGAGCAACCTAGTTCATGATAATTGAAACAAAGAATAATATGTGAAGGTTATTCACATATTAAACAAATTTTAACACGGGATTCAATCCCGGTTCATGACTGTCGGGAATCGAGCGTGTTACCCTCTCATCCACCGACTTACATGTGCCCGTGGTCAGGATATGCCTTCTTTATTTTTATGATCAACACCCGACCTTTTTTTATTATTTTTCCTTTATTATTATTATTTTATCCTTGGTTGATGGCTGCACATTCTATTTATAGAAGGCATATCCTGACCGTACTCACATGAGCATTTAAAGATGGCAGAGCGCCATCCAGTGGAACAAAATTGGGTTGGTCAAATATCACGGAACAAGTTAAATAAAGGTTTAGTTTATTTTTGTTCCACTTGATGGCGCTAACATCCTTCTCAATTTCTACCTTTGGATTTTCTGAAGCCCAATAAAAACAATTATGTCGATTGACATGGCCATTCAATTTAAAAATAGCCTCATCATCCACATTATTCGATTAGGCAAATTTTCATCATTTCAAGCATTTTTTCACAAAATTCCATCTTTCTATCCCAATCATCTTCATGTAGTCCATGAATCAATTTGGTAATATAGGGCTTATAACCAAGTCCTTTTGGCACTCGTTGGATGAAGGTTCTGGGTATTTTTAGCTCTTGAGACAACCTCCTTGTTGATTTTTAAAGACTAGCTTCTGAAGATACTTTAACTAGGTTTATATTAGTTTCACTAGTAGCAGAGTTGCTATCTCAATTACTTTAGCCAAAGAAATGTCGCCCTCCGACAAAATTCTATTTTGTATTTTGGCATTATATAAACCACAGACCATTTTATCACGTAAAGAATCCTCCAGAAAATTTCCAAAGTTGCACGAGGAAGCCAAACGCTTTATTTCCACCAAGTAATCCGAGATGCTTTCTTCCTTTAATTGCATTCTTTAAAAAAAATGAACCTCTCTACTACAATTGAACGCTTTAGAGAGAAGTACCTTTTCAAGATATCTATTAGGTTATTAAAGGTTTTATTTTTAGGTAGAATAGGACTGCACAAATTCTTCAAAACACCATATGTTTTACTTCCCATGAGGGCTAGAAGATAAGCCTTTTTCTTCTCATCCTCTGCCTCCTCCAATATGAGAAACTGTTCCAATCGTTCATAAAACGTTTCAAAAGTTTCACTTTCCTCATTATATTCTTTAAATTGGTAACTAGCCATTTTCTTTTATAACAACATATATGTGCAATATATATATATTTTAATAAAACATAACTTCTTAAAATTTTATTTTACTCTATCTTAAATTTGCATCTTAAAACTTTGCAATTTGTGTATTCTAAAAATAACTTTCAATTATATGCAAAATCAAAGATATTTTCTGAAAATATTTACTTCGAAATTCAAGGGTACTTACTCTTATATCATCGTCGCCACAAATGCAACATCTTTGTACTTTCTTATTTTCAGAAAATCTTTATTGTCTTTGTAATGTCTGATACAGCTTTTTGTTCTTTGTTTGCGAACCGCCAAAGTCACAAAAACAAATCAAAAAGGGAGGATGATAACCTGCGTCTTGCAGATTAATATTTTCATAGAAACATCCTTCCTTATATATATAAAAATGAAATGCGAAATCGATGTTTGTTATCGCATCACGCAAAATCTACTGACTCAATCATTATGGAATTTCGCATGTAGGTAGCTGAAGATTTCGTTTAACATATAGGCTATTCAAAAAACCAAAAAAGTTAATGTGCTTTTTTAAAAAATAAAAAACCAAAAAGCGTTAGTTCCAGTCTTTTACCGCTAGGGCGCAGCACTGGTCGCGACGATAAATGAATTTGATTTTTTTAAAGCATCGGTGGTTCAGTGGTAGAATGCTCGCCTGCCACGCGGGCGGCCAGGGTTCGATTCCCGGCCGATGCATTTTTTTTAACAATTTTTAAAACTCATTTATATTATCTATATTAATAAAATGCAAATTTCATAAGTGGTGTTCGCTAAAAACTTTCGTTACAATGCATCAATTTCAACCTAATTTTCAACATTTATGTAAAACGAGATGGAGCAGGTTTTGCTTAACATCAAAATATTTTTCCTAACTTTAACATGCGTAACTTCGCTGTTATCGATTAAATACAAAAAAAATCAACAGAGTTAATTTTATTTATATATATAAATACAAAAAAAATTCAGCAATTCATTCAACTCAATCTAAAAAAATATTCAAAACAAGCAATTTTAAGATAACACCATATGTAAAACAGTCGGCCAAGAAAACAACAACGATATTACATCTTTCTCACATATTCACACACAATCTTGATTAATAATTAAAACTAATCTTTAACATTGTTTATTATACTTCATAATATATAATATTCGTTAGGCAAACTTTCACTCGGATAAAACCCGGGCGAAGCCGGGTACACATCCGCTAGTATATATATATATATATACATATTTATTGCTAGCTATATATCAAATGTTTTGTTGGAGAAGTAACAAATGTCAATATATCTTGACAATAATGGATCCAGTAGGGAGTGGATACTAGCACCACATATATTGTTTTAAAAATTTTCGTTAGGCAACTTTCAATCGGGGAAAACAAACCTGGTGAAGCCTGGTATATTCGCTAGTGACAATATAAAGAATGAAAAATTGTAGGTTAGATTTTAGAATCAATTCAAATTGTATATTCATACACCTTTTCAAAAATGTTTATTGTCCTGACGTTTTTCGATGATCCAGCATCGCCTTTTTCAAAGATAAGTTTTAAGAAAACTTCACACAGTTTTCTATTTGTGACAAGGGCGACAGTGGGTCGCTGAGATATGCCAGGATAATAGACTTTAAAAAGAGGGTTGCTAGCTGCTTGAAATATTAGGCTTAAGATAATCACGTATAACACGCTGATGGCAAATAAGAATTCATACAAAGAATCGCAACCCTTTTTACGCGTATGCTTATATTTTAAAATAAACAACTTCCAACTTCTCTCACTGCAACGATAAAAAAAATGGGAGGACCTGGCTCATCAGTGGTGAACCCACCCAGCGGTTTCGCCAGTTTAATCTACCATACGCTGTAATATTGCTTTGGGCTGTTTTGCTCTTATACCGATACCATGGTTTCTAATGCTTGATTGTTCAACAATAGTAAACATGTGCTATTCTTTTATGGCCCACACGATCATCTATTTAAAAATTCAAATCATTACGAAAATATGATGAAAGAACCTTGTTTGAGTAGAGATCAAGTTTTTCGCGGATGATATTGTTCAATTTGTATATATGGTTCCAAAATGACTTTACTGAAAGAGCAACCTAGATTATGATATATTTACAACGAGGAATATTATATGTGATGGTTATTCACATATTAAAACAAAGTGTCCGATGCACGTTTCGATCCCGGTTCATGGCTGTCGGGAATCGAGGGTTTTAACCACTCGTCCACTGACTTCTTTTATAAACATAAAAATTGTTGTTAATATTGTACTCAGATAATTTGGATATAAATCTTTCTTTCATTTTGAAACTTTCATGGAAAATATTTGGGACTGATATTATCTAAGCGCATCATATTTAGATTGAGTAAAGATATAGGAAATATTAGCGCAAATTTTGTTTCAATTTTACGCTAGCGCATACATTTCATCGCACTTTCTACGTTGAAGAGGTAATGCGAGGGTCTGACGTGGCGAATTCTGCCTGCAGTGTCGACAATTTAGGATATGCGTCGTCAGAAAACTTAATCAAGTGGTGTCACTAGTCAAAATATTTTAAAAATACACTGGAGATAGAGAAATTTGAAACTTTTATATTCTAAGGAAATTGATCTGATATGAGAATGACATAAGCCATAACTTTTGAAATCGATAAAAAAAATCTATAATTGAATTTATATATGAATAAAACAAAGCATCAAGGGCTGCGTTTCTTTATTAAAACAAATATATTCGAGCTTTCGGGCACATACGCCCTTCTACAGGAATTAATAGACAATAATCCAACTAGTTTGAAATAATATTTATATTTAAATTTAACGTGCATATATAATAATATAAATATTATTTCAAACTAGTTGGATTATTGTTTATTAATTCCTGTAGAAGGGCGTATGTGCCCGAAAGCTCGAATATATTTGTTTTAATAAAGAAACGCAGCCCTTGATGCTTTGTTTTATTCATATATAAATCTTACAGGGCTTTTTCAATTGATAATTGAATTTAAATGGAAAAAAGGCCGTATTTAAATTCCATCAACTTGCATAAACTTATTTCCAACTAGAACTGGCATTTTATTTAGAATATTGATAAAAAATTACTTATCTCTATATACTAGCGGATGTGTACCCGGCTTCGCCCGGGTTTTATCCGAGTGAAAGTTTGCCTAACGAATATTATATATTATGAAGTATAATAAACAATGTTAAAGATTAGTTTTTATTATTAATCAAGATTGTGTGTGAATATGTGAGAAAGATGTAATATCGTTGTTGTTTTCTTGGCCGACTGTTTTACATATGGTGTTATCTTAAAATTGCTTGTTTTGAATATTTTTTTTATATTGAGATTATTAGCTAGTATGTAAAAAATTAACTCTTTTGAATTTTTTTTGTATTTATATATAATTAAAATTAACTCTGTTGATTTTTTTTTGTATTTAATCGATAACACCGAAGTTACGCATGTTAATGTTAGGAAAAATATTTTGATGTTGAGCAAAACCTGCTCCATCTCGTTTTACATAAATGTTGAAAATTTGGTCGAAATTGATGCATTGTAACGAAAGTTTTCAGCGAACAACACTTATGAAATTTCCATTTTATTAATATATAGATATAAAAGTCAATTTCTGTCTGTCTGTTTCGCGATAAACTCAAAAACTACTGAACCAATTGGTACCAAATTTTGCATGTCGCTTTTTATAAACCTGAGGAAAATTTTCGGCTGCATTTTGATTAGTATTTTTGGCTATTTCTTTTTTTCATTAGAAGAACTTTTTTTTTCCGCGGAGTAATCCGGAATGGAATGAATACCCAAATATGGCCATTTTTTATAAGCATCAGTGGTTCAGTGGTAGAATGCTCGCCTGCTACGCGGGCGGCCCGGGTTCGATTCCCGGCCGATGCATTTTTTTTTACAATTTTTAAAACTCATATATATTATATATAATTATTATATCAAATATATTAATTAAATAAAATACCTAAACACTAATATAATACAATTTTTGCCATCACACACACTTTTTCCTGTAGTTTATGTGTTACTTCTGTATTGCTATTCTATGGCACTTCTAATATTTATTATTGATGTACTTTCAGTATGAAGGAAATTGCAATCGGAGGAATTCTCGGGCGAAGCCGGGTCATACGTCTAGTATAAAATATTTATGAAGAGCTGTTAATAAATGAACATTGAAATATAAAACAGTCGGTGGACGAGTGGTTGAAACCCTCGATTCCCGACAGCCATGAACCGGGATCGAATCCCGCATTATACACTTTTTTTCTGTGAAGAACCTGTTCATATTTCTCATGTAAATAACATAAACTAGGCTGCTCTTTTTGAGTGGTACCTAATAAGGTTATTCTGGAACATTGGAATAGCAGGAAATTCGAAGGTAGAAAGGAGAAATGTGAGTGAAATACATACTAGAAATTAAAATATCAGAAAGAGAATTAACGGGGAATTGGGACATTGTTGGCCAAGTGTAAGCAAAGAGCGTCATCGTGAAAAATTTCACACCAATTTTCAAACGTTTCCTTATGTAATTAAATAAAATATATTTTCCAAATAAAACTTTATTAGGTACCGCTCGAAAAGAGCAACCTAGGTTATGTAATTTACAATGAATTATATGAACAGGTTCTTCACAGAAAAAGTGTACATACGGGATTCATTCCCGGTTCATGGCTGTCGGGAATCGAGGGTTTTAAACACTCGTCCACCGAATTCTTTGAATAAAATATATTAAAGTCTGATAATATCAAATTTGTATTTAAAAATAAACGCTTTGTGTGTGAATTACATAATTTAATAATATAATTTACAGTTAAATAATTTAATTTGTATATTTATAATTTTATTTTAAAATATAAGCACACTTTGCATCACGCAATTCAATAAAATTATTTAAAGTTAAATATAATGTAATTTTTCATTTGAAAATGAATTTAAAAACAACATATAACTCACCTCTAATATTTAATCTATCTAAATCCAACCTCTAATTTTTAACCTTTCTAAAGCTAACCTAATTTAACCCATCTCTGAAACTGACTTAATTAACACAAGTTGCATTTGAATTTTTACATTGGCATTGGTAAAACAAACATTGAAGCTCTACCGAGTTCTTTATTGGAAGAAAATGAATTAAAATATATAAAAAAGTTACTATATATATATAAATGAAAAAACGTTTCAACACGAAAAATTATTTGTAAACTAGCGGACGTACCCGTCTTCGCCCGGGTTTTACCCGAGTAAAGGTTTGTCTAACGAATCTCTCGATAAAGTGAACATTTTTCCCGGTTCCTTGAAAAATACTCGATAAGTTGAATAAAACCAATATTAATTGGTTCCCTCGGTAATTGGAAGTTAAAGGAATAGTATCTTGCTTTGGAATTGTATCATTATTCTTGTCTCAAATAAATTGCCGTGTCATCCTGAATTTTGTCCTTCCTAATTTTCTACATTACAAAATCATCGTATCATCATGATAATATTTAGAGCAGATTGTTGAATTATAAAAGAAAAAATAAAATATTTATCTTGATTATTTTTAGGCGAAAAGTTATTTCAAAAATTTTATTTGCTAGAAACCTTCCCAGTACTATACTAAATAACTTCCCAAAGTTTCATGGCGTTCCAATGAGTGGTTTGGTCAGGCATAAAGGACACACACACACACACACACACACACATACATTCATTTTTATATATATAGATAAATAAAATATTTGTGCATTAAAATTAAATATTTTATTAAAATTTGAAATTATTTTATATTTTTATTTACTCAATTCATTGAAAATTGGTTTGAAAATATTTCACGATGACGCTCTTTTTTTTTGCTTACACATGGTCAAAAATCTCCCAACCAAATGGATAAACAATCGACAGATAAATATCGAAATGAATGGCTGTATGCGCAAAACAAGAAAGAGCGATAGTCATGAAATGCTAGAGGCTGGCATACATCAGTCACCTCAAAAGAAAAAAGGTGTTTCCTTTCAAGAGTATTTATTCGTTCAACCATTTAATACCAATGAGGCCCCTGAAACCCTCAGGAAGACACCAGGAATAAAGATGATAGAGGATTGCCTCTTTGTCCTCGGCAAAGAATTCCCTGAACGACCTCCACCGGCTCCTTCACCACATGGAGGAAACTTAAGTTCCACCTTCTATCACACGTGGATCGTGAAATCCGCCATCAGCAGGCTCGAACGTATTAAAGAAAATCAGGAACGCGAAGAATTTCGTCGTCTTGAGAATAAAAAGAAATGGCGAGAGCTTCGACAGGATAAGAAAAAGATAATAGACGCTGAACTGGAGAAATTGGAGCTACCACCTCCTCTCAATACGTACCCCGTTCCTAATTCTTCATTTATAAATATCAGAATAATTTTGGCGAACTTCTCTCAAATATTTCAAATTTTATCGACTGTGTTTTTCATTGTTGAATAAAAATGATTTCATACCAGAGATGCACTTCAAACATCTATTCCATTTTAAACTAAAAATATTAAGTTTCAGTATAGTGACTACTTCATTAGACAACCTTATTTTGAAATTATTTGGAGAATAATATCATATTTTTATATATACATTTTTTTGAATTGCTGGTTTATCATTTTATGGTTTATAAAAAAGTAAAGAAATCAATTAAAGATATGTAATGGCGAATTATATTCATGTACTTTTAAATGAGAAGCTGTCAAAATAATTGTTTCTTACATTTGTAGGTTCAACCTAGGTAAACTGAAACTTTATTTATTTATTTTGTCTCAATTCACAGGGGTTACATTCGATCAGAGCTTGCGAGTCACCTATTTGCACATGGCGAGTTGATGGCGTAGAGCTTTTCCCTCAGACCTTGCAGCTGTTGGAGCTCATAACTAAGCAGGTCGTCGGGGATTGATATCTCCTTTATTTTGAAAAAATACCTTGTATAGTAGGATTAGATTAATTTTGCAGTTAAGGTATAATGTCTTAACGGAAAATAAGGTACATATATCTTCTAGATCGGGTTGGTTTAAGTCCTTCTTCAGTATCTTGTTTGATAGGTTGAATGGAGCTCTCCTATACTTGTCCAAAGGTAGATTCTCATGAATGCGTTTATTTTGTCTGTGGTTGTAATATTTTTTCACCAAACGTATGTTATTATCGGTAGAATATCACTTATGTATAGAGTAAACTTTTGGTTTGCAGATAATATGCTTCTGTAGTTAAAAAAACCTTAATGTATGCATGATACATGCATGATAAATGATGCATTAGCGCGCCATCTGTTATAAGAAATTGATACTATTTTATACGCGTATGGTTATATTCCAAATTAGGCAATTTTATACTACTCTTACTTCAATGATAAATAAGTGGGAGGGCCTGGTTCATCAGTAGTTAACCATTTTCTATGCATGTATATGTATGGTAGATTAAACTGGGGAATCTGCTGGGAGGATTCATCACTGATGAGCCAGGCCCTCCCACTAATTTAGAATTGAAGTAAGAGCAGTAGAATATTGTTTAATTTTAAAAATAATCAAACTCATCTAAAATAGTTCACAATTCTTATAAATATTTTATATATTAACTAGCGGACGTACCCGGGTTCGCCCGAGGTTTTACCCGAGTAAAGGTTTGTCTAGCGAACATTTGTTAAAACAATTCTCTAAAAACTTATTTAAAAAAAAAAGATATATTTTGATAATTTGAAACTCGTAAATTTGAATCTCTCGATAAAGTGAACAATTTTTCCCGGTCCCTGTGTGCCGTGTCATCCTGAATTTTTTCTTTCCTAATTTTCTACATTAGAAAATCATAGTTTTATCTAGTGAACATTTTTTCCCGTGTCACATTGCCGTGTCATCCTGAGATAATCTTACTTTTGATAAATAATATTTAAGATAACAAACTTAGTGATAAGAAAACTTGTTATCATCGTCACAATGGGGGCGCTGCTTGCGAGTTAAATCTACAAATCTGCAAATAACTCTAAGGATATTCATGAAATTATTTTTCAAAAACCTTCCCGGTGATATACCTAATAATATCCCAAAATTTCACGGCGATTGGATGTATGGTTTTTGAATCTATAGAGTACAGACAAACAGACAGACAGACATTCAATTTTATATATATAGACTAGCGGATGTGCCCGGCTTCGCCCGGGTTTTACCCGAGTGAATGTTTGTCTAACGAACATTTGCTAAAACAATTCTCTATAAACTTATAAAACGTACTCGGCTTCGCCCGGGGTTTTACCCGAGTAAAGGTTTGTCTAGCGAACATTTGTTAAAACAATTCTCTGAAAACTTATTTTTAAAAAAATATATACAGTGTACTCCGCTTATAACAAAGTCGGTTATAGCGAAATTCCGCATATAGCGAATGAATTGTCTGCACGAAAGAAAAGAAGGGCTTAAACCATTAAAATAACTCTGGATATTGCGAAGTCGGATATAAAGAATTTTCGCTTATAACGAAGTGATTTGCATGTATACATTTTTATTTTATCCGTTTATAACGAAGTTTTCTCATTTACCATTATAATTGACTAATATATTATGCATAATATATATCAAATTACAACGTGTGAATGACACAAATTTAATGATACACAACAAATAAGTTAATAATATACAATTTTAAAATATGCAAACATATTATAAATATTTTTTTTTACATTATTTAAACAAAATTAAATTGTTTAATAAACGCTTATATTTTATTAACGTTTACCATGGCAGGAGAACGAAAACAAACAAGAAACCCAAGAGCAACAAAGCCTCTTCGATCGCATGAAAGAAGTTTTAAAAATACCGTTAGAGATGGATTTCGATTCTTATGCTGACGCTGACAATGACGTCGTTACAAATGCCATGTTATCCGATGTAGAAATTGTCGAGAGCATTCTTCAAGCAAAAGAAGAAGAAGAAACGGACCAAGTTGATGAAGAAGTAGACCCAATTGTCCACATTCCGCATCCAAAAGAGGTCTTGGAGAGCATTCAAACTCTGCGATTGTTTCTTCAATGTCAGGATGAGTCCAAGTCTCTTCATAGGCATCTGTCAGACTTGGACAACATCGAAAAGAGTGTTCAGCACTTGTTACTGACTTCTAAATGTCAAAAGAAAATCACAAACTACTTCTCCAAAAACACCTGATGAGGTTGTTATTGATCTTTGTGTTGCTCTTTTGAGTTGAATAGTAAATAAAATTATTGGTACAAAACTTTTTTTTTTCCAACTGCGGATATAACAAACTTCGGATATAACAAAGTGATTGTCATGGATAATGCGACTTCGTTATAAGCGGAGTACACTGTATTTTGATAATTTGAAACTCGTAAATTTGAATCTCTCGATAAAGTGAACATTTTTTCCCGGTCCCTGTGTGCCGTGTCATCCTGAATTTTGTCTTTCCTAATTTTCCACATTAGAAAATCATAGTTTTATCTAGTGAACATTTTTTCCCGTGTCACATTGCCGTGTCATCCTGAGATAATCTTACTTTTGATAAATAATATTCAAGATAACAAACTTAGTGATAAGAAAACTTGTTATCATCATCACAATGGGGGCGTTGCTTGCGAGTTAAATCTACAAATCTGCAAATAACCCTCAGGATATTCAAGATATTCATGAAATTATTTTTCAAAAACCTTCCCGGTGATATACCTAATAATATCCCAAAATTTCACGGCGATTGGATGTATGGTTTTTGAATCTATAGAGTACAGACAAACAGACAGACATTCAATTTTATATATATAGATAGATATGGAGAAAATAAAGAATTTTAAGTTACAGCTATTACATATTGAAGCAATATGGTTTTAGTAGTTAACGATATTGAGCTACATTGTTCTAGTTTCCAGAACAGTCCATATTCTTAGATTTTTAATCTCAGAAGCGATTATCCGAATTTCTGGATAAAGGTGCACAATTCATACTATACATCAGTAATAGTGATTTAGTAAACAACACATATTCTATTTCATCAGGTGTGTGTATCTAGATCCTCAACGTTCTACAATAAAGTCGGTAGTTCTGTATCTGCTCTTCTTTTATCTTCATCCCCTCTGGCCACAATAAGGACCATGGCGAAACAAGATTAAAGTAACAACACCAGCCATTGTAAGGAATTGTTAAACTAGCCAGATAGGAATATCTGTATAGTCATGGCTCGTACATATCTTGCCTTCCATAATCTTGATAATAGAGCAACACTTAAAGTGAAATATCGACATATATGGCTCTTACTGGATTTAGATATGGTTGCACCAAGTTGCAGCTTTGCAGCGTCGTCGACCTCGGTTTCCTCCTGCTTGGTGTTATACACGTTTCCCCGGGTTTCTGATCGACTTGCTTTGATTGACGGACTCAGGCGCTATATTTAGTTTATATCTTCCAACGCGGCATATCTATTCCGTGTAGGAATACTCTAGTGCGTGCGTAAAGCAGAGGTCTCGACTTCTCGGTTCCCTTATCCATTTGAATTTCTTCTTCGAACTTTCTTGTCTAACTATGGGGGCCTCTTCCAGAATTTCTACAAACCTGACTCTGCAATAACGTGCTACATTTCCTGGATTGTTACACTTAAAAAATATTGGTCTTCCGTTTTAATTTTGTTTTTGTCTGGACTCTTATTGCAGGTTCTCTTCTGATAGTTTGGTTTTGGTACAAAATTTAGATTGTAAGGTCGTCTAGGGGTAGAGACTTGGAGCGGGGGTTTTCTGGTAGTGTCTCGGAGCATTAAACTGAGGCTTGGCATAGTCCTGGTAGTTTCTTGTGACAGTCGGAGACGTTCATCATAAAGCCACACATTGTGTATATATTTATATATTGCTTAAAATATATAGTATAAGCTATCATTTATAACTACTAATATGATGTTACTTAGATGTTGCATTATTTCTCATATGTTTTTTAGGGTTTGGAAAATCTATCTTCTATGTGCACATGGATAGAACCTCGCAGGACAGGTCAACAGCATCTGGCGCCTAATTGGACTACAACAGGTAAATATTGTTTTAGAACTTTGTGTGGCTCTTTCAGACATATTCGTTGTATTAAAAAGTGGGAGAAATTTATAGATATAAATTCTCTTTAGAGAGATAAGTATGAATCTTCCTCGATCTACGGTCTATATATTATTTGGGTATATCAGAAAGAGTATTTTTTAATTTGAAAAATGTGAGTTAAAGAATTTATAACGATACATATGTGAGAACAGAAGCATTTACCTGCCATCGAACTAAATTAGTCATGTGCAGCATGTCGCACTTACGATTACCACGCTGTTGAACTTAAAATTTACCATTTAAGCAATGGAAGTTTAAAAAAAAAAGAACAAAGATCTGTAATATATTTTCTTGTCGCTTAGGCAGCTCACCATCAAAATTATTTCGGCGTTTAAAAGCTAAATATGGTTCGAACAGGGTGCCACAGTTATTGGGCGATATTTTCTCAATGGCCATTCACAAATAACGAATTCTTTGCCAAGCAATAACCTCCAGCATATCATCGGTGTTACGAAGATGCTGAAAGAAACTAACATTGTTCTTTCCAGAAATAGACGAAATATTATGGGCTAGACTATAACTATAAGTCTCAATACGAAATGTACATTTTTTGTTCTGACCAAACTCCCGAGGCCGCGAAAAAAACAACAACAGCCATTTGGATTTCCATCACCTCACGTTTGAACAGCAAGCAAGGAGAAAATTATTCAGGGAGACTCAATTTTGACGAATCAACTCTGAGTAAATGGACCCACATTTCGTCACAAGTACGCACTGGATCGAAAATGGATGAGATGCCGAAAGAAAGTATTTAAAAACATGTTTTCCATCTAAAGAATAAGATACAATTCAGCCAGAAAAGGTTTCATAAACTCACTTTCTCCACTTTAAGATCCTCAACACTGACCAAGAAGAAAGAAATATAAATACATGTCATAATTTGTATATAATTGTATGCCCCCCGACCCACTATGCATGTACAATGTATGATTTTCAAAGATTTAATAAAGAATAAGGTAACTGGAGGAAAGAAAGTGGCAACAAGACATAGGAAGCAGGCTAAAAGCGGGCACAAGTATAAATAACTTGTACAGTCAATACTTCCTGGCAAGCCCGGACGTATCTGGTATCCGCAGAAGTTATATTAGTATAGAGACGCCCAATATTTCCGGACAGGACCGGACGTATTTGATAACGCGGAAGTAAATAGAGTCGAACACACCCGATACTTCCTGACCAGGCCGGGCGTAACTAACACCAAAGAAAGCCGCCGGTCCAATTAGAAAGCCTCCCCTAAATAGGTCAACCAATAGAAAAACGGACACGTTCCATCCTTCGACCAATGGGAGGGAAGACAACTCGTGGTGTTAAATCGAAAGGCAAGAATTGTCAGTAGTGATTTGGCTCTCAAAGGAACAACACCTAGAGTTGCTCCTTCGCTCCCAACGAGGTGACATCTGCTCTGGACCTCTCTCCCTCTGCTCATCCCATAGCTAAGTACAATCACCACCATGTGATCAGATAATTAACAATCAAAACCCGCTCCGCCTTCTCAAGCTTTCTTTCCTCCAAACCAGTTGCCTTTTATTTTCAAACCCCATCACGTGTCCTGATTATTCCTAACTGTATGCTTCACTTGCCACTCAACGACTGCGTTTCAACCAATCCTCACCATTCAAATCGAACAACAAGTAATTCCGCAACGATATTGTCACAGAACGGTTAAGTCGACAGGATTCTACAACAGTGTAATACATCAAATATTGCAGTGTAATAACATTGGATATATTACATACATTTAATATAACGCTTGATCAAAATAAGCGAGAGAGAGAGAGATATTTATAACCTAGGTTCCTGGTGGAGCGCAGAGCACCAACTACCCGGGAAGTCCAGCTCACTAGTATGGACTAGTGTTGAGCGCTTTTACTCGCGTCCTGTTTTGATTGCTGAGTTGAACCAGTTGACCAGAAATTTTCATGCTGAGGGTGAGTCTGGGAGGCAGGCCATATATCTAGGATTGAGGTGATTCAGTCCAAGCAGGATAGCTGTTTGCATCCTATGTCTTAGGAATGCTGGACAGCTGAAGAGAAGATGATCGACTGTCTGTGGCTCTTCTGAACAGTGGATGCAGGTAAGGTCTATTTCGAGATGCACACGTGTAATGTCTGCCAGTACATGGCCATGGCCCGTGAAGATGGTGGTGAAGGCCTCTCCATGGCGGATTTTAGGTATAAATTTGAGGAGAAGGCTTGGAGTGGCAGCAATTCTCCTGAGGGATCTAGTCATATGGTCTTGGGAATATAATACAGTCCATGATGATAGAGCAGCCTTTCCTTTTATGTTTCGAGCATGAGTTCGAGGCAGGGTGGAGTATAAGTGTAATAGGACAGAAGTAGCGGCAATATTTGCTTCACTGTCTGCTGGTTCATTGCCATTGATTCCAGTTTGTCCGGGTACCCAACACAGCCTGATGTAAGGAGCTTTATTAAAGACCTTTATTATATTTGCCACTAACGGTGTTCCTGTTGGTCCTGGGGAGCAGATAGCTGCTAAAGCGGATCTACAGTACGAGGCAATGGTCACTGCTGTTTTGTTTAGACTAGTATCCGCGATTTGAGCTTCCCAGAGAATTGCCTTGAAAGGCAGTGTAGTCTGTGTAAAGCCGTAGGAGAACTGGCTGATGTTCTTGGGAAGGAAAGATGATCACAGCACCAACGCCTGAATAAATTTTTGATCCATCTGTGAAAATTAGTAGCGTTGTTACCTCTTTTAGGTTCAAACTGAAGGAAAGGGGTCGTCTGAATGGGGGGTATGGCAGCGCAGTAGGTCCTAGCTTCGATTCGTAGTTCCCCTCCTTGATCTCCTTTAGGAAAGCCAGCCGGGCCTGGATGATGAAGTCAAGAGAAGGACTGCCTGTCGGGGATATGGCTGGTATGGTTGGCGTATCAAGGGCCCCCTCTCAACATTCCTTGGAGGAAGCGCGACGACCCAAAGCTGAGACTCCGTATTGAAGGGCCAGTATGACCACCGACCGAAGGATTTTGATACCAGCAGCATAGGAAATACCGAATTTTCTATGTATTGAGTTCGTCAATCTTGGAACAATTGCTCGACACCTGCGAAAGAGTTTAAATAGGTGAGAGACGAAATCTCTTCGCCGCGGACTCTTCACCACTAGAAAATACAGGCTTTCGTTTTTCTGAGGTTCAGCTCGAGTCCGTTTTCGGTGTTCCATAAAGCGATTTGATCCAGAAATGTGTCAATAGCTTTGGGCGGCAGTCGGCCCCGAACTTGAGTCAACAGGGTGAAGTCGTCTGCATAAGCTACTAGTAAACTTTCTTTAATGGGAGGTATGATGAAGAGGAACCGGGCGATGATATTCCACAGAAATGGGCTTAGTACAGAACCTTGGGGGGTGCCAAGCTGAGAGAATGTGAAGGCGGTAGCTGTACACGTGATAAAGAAATATACCTTCCTGCCTTCCAGAAAACCTTTAACTAGACAAATCAGTGAATGGGGACAAGCCAGGCGTTCGAGACCTTGTATGATGGCCGGTCTCCAGATAGTGTCAAATGCTTTGTTTATGTCTAAGATGATGGCTAACGTTTTTATCCAGTGGGACTGCCTTTCATCGATAACTGGGTAATTTTGGCGAGTGCTTCTTCTGCTGACCTGCCGTGAACAAATCCAAATTGGTTGCCCGAGAGCTATCCATGGCAATCGGCGAGCCATTGCAGTCTGGCTAGGATACATCGTTCAAAAACCTTGGCCAGAGTGTTTCAAAATGAGAAATTGTTGAACTTTAATATAGTGTAGCATTTTAGTTTATTCAAACATAAAACCACTAAATAATATTATATAATTTTTAAAATATAATTTTAAAACTAAATTTAAAAAAAAGAGAAAATAACAAC
The DNA here is from genome assembly GCA_030710605.1 of Cordylochernes scorpioides. Taxonomy (NCBI): domain Eukaryota; kingdom Metazoa; phylum Arthropoda; class Arachnida; order Pseudoscorpiones; family Chernetidae; genus Cordylochernes; species Cordylochernes scorpioides. The sequence goes on along the minus strand of CP092869.1, from coordinate 31,556,480 downwards.
TAACCCAAATTATGTGTGTTTCAGATGGGAGATTGTGTCAAATTTGTATTTATAAATGTCCTAAATTATGAACACTATCTTGTGCATCACCTAGCCTAACCTGCAAAACACCCCATATCAACCACTTTCTCCACTTTGTAAATAATTTATATGTAGCCCTACCTTATAAAAACCCTTCATTTCCTCCAATGTATTGTAAATAACACTGGTCTACAAAATAAAATAGTTTTTTTTTTGCCCAAAAGAAACAATATCTGATCTTAATGTGACTTTTTTTTCTGATTCCAAATATATCATTAGTTTTTTTTCTATCACGCATGGTTTCTGAGTTAGAGTCTTTTTTCGTATTGGGTAAAACATGCAGTAATAAATGCAAACAACGTTACGTAAACCTTTCGCTTAAACCTCATTACATTAGCTAATTTGATAGATTTGCTGCGGGTTTATCCTTGCTTGGACAAGTTGATACGTAAACCAACGATTTGTTTAGTAGCATTGTAGTGGAAATAGCAGATTTAACTTATGAAAAAACATTTTTATTAATTATTTATATTTTGCAGCACTGATAGTTTTATTTTTCTTTTTACGTATTCTATCAAATTGTTTTTATAGATCGTGTACACAAGACGGTAAAAAATACCTTTTTGTTTTCTTTCCAAATCAGATTGCGAAGATGAACAATTAATTATTATATTTATTCTATAAGGGGGAACTTCCTAACTCGAGCTGTCTCTATATGAAAAAAACATAAACATACACAATCATGATGATAACCTTTTTTTGTACATTATATGAATTATTTACAGATTAAATCACATCTCCCTTCTTAGAGATTCACCCTAGTCATCTCCAAAATATCTGGGAGGACGAACTATTCTTCCTGAGCGAGTCCTATAAAGTATTTCTTCAGCAGAAGATGTTGATGATCCGGTCACATCCGCAGGAGCGTCTGAAGTGTGTGTGTGTGTGTTTGCTTCTAGGTAATTTATATATGGTTCTTCGTCTGGCTCAAAGTGTGGAGACCCTGGAGACCTCTGACCAGTAGGAAGAAGATGGGAGCGATTTCTTCTAACTCTTACTCTCGGTGTATCAACCATATATGATCTAGGAGTGTCTGCTTTGGAAATGATGACTCCGGGAGTTCTGAGGTCCGTTAACGAAGCTAGATCATTTAATTCCAATGGAGGCAGTTCTCGTGCTTTTGCTCGATCAAATTAGCATTTTTGTTTTTCCCTTTGAATAGCCTCTTGATTTATCAGATTCTTTATATCGGGTGGTTGATGTTGTTTTGAGACCTTTGGAATGGTGGTGCGAATCCGCCGTCCCATTTTAAGTTCTGCTGGGCTGAAACTATTTGCAAGTGGTATAGCTCGGTATTCCCGCAGAGCCAGATAGGGATTCTTTGACTTGCCAATTCTTTCTTTAACAATTCTTACAAAATATTCTATGGAGCCGTTACTTTGCGGGTATCTTTGACTGGAGGTGAAATTAGTAAATCCGCAACTTTGGGCAAATTCTTTAAATAGTGATCCGTACTGGGGGCCATTTTCACTCCGCGCCTCCAAAGGAATCGCAAAGGAAACATATGCGACGACTTTTCTCAGTCCATCTTTGGTTTGCCATATTACTGCGTCTAGCCCAAAAGATGAACCATGGGCTGATACTGTGATAGGCAAAGAAGGATAATACAAGGCTAGCCCTTGTAAAGAAGTAAGACTTTTCTTTATTTTGTCAAATGCCCGGTCTTGAGCATCTTCCCAAATCCATTCTTCTTTCTTTGACAGTACTTGTTTAATGGATGCGATATCTCCGCTAAGTTAGGAACAAATCTAGCCGAAAAATTTACCATTCCTAAAAACTGTCTTAGTTCCTTGACAGATCTCGGTTTGGGAAACTCCAGTATAGCTCTTTTTCTTTTGGGGTCAACTTGAATCCCATTAGGATCAATTTGATGACCTAAAAACCTATTAGTTGTAACTGCAAATTTGCATTGATCCTTGTTCTAGGTAAGTCCCGATTTAGAAAGTCTTGTTAATACTGCTTCGAGTCTTTTATCATGTTCTTCTTGGCACGAACCATAAACCAAGATATCATCCTTATGGCATAGAGTTCCTTCCAATATTTGACTCATTATTTTCTGAAAAATTTCCGTAGCGGAAGAGATACCGAAAGGTAACCTCTTAAACCGAAATCTTCCAAATGGAGTGATGTGATGAATGTGAGTGAAGTTCTGAAGACTCTGAAGACAGTGGTATTTGCAAGAATCCACTAATGGCATCCAACTTTGTGAATAATTTAGCTCCTTTCAACTGAGCTAGCGTATGTTCTACCAACGGAATCGGGTGTATCTCCCTTAGAATGTTTTGATTGAGCATTGAGAGATCGACCCATATTCTTAATTTTCCCGAGGGTTTTGCAATGAGAACCATGGGCGAACACCATTCAGAATAACCTTCAACTTTTTCAATTACGCCATTTGATGTCATCCTCTCCAGTTCCATTTGAAGTTCTTTCATTAGAGGTATAGGTACTCTTCTTGGTGTATATATAGAATAAGGTTTTACCCCTTCTTTCAACTTTATTTCGTACAGGATATCTATTTTTCCCAGTCCGGTAAATAACTTAGGAAATTTGAGCATTGGGTCTAGTTTGATAGGAGCATGATCTTCGACAACATTTATCCTCCTAACGAGACCTAGAATCTCGCTAGCCCTACAGCTTAGTAAAGGTCGGGCAACCCCTTTAACGATGTAGATGTTCTCTTCATACTTCTGCCTTTTTGATTCCAAAAAAGCCTGTAACATTCCATTAACCTCTATCTTCTTGGAAACAGAAAAAATATTCTTATCGGCCTTCTCCGTCTTGAGGTATCCAAAATACTGTAAGTAAATATCTTCTGGCATAACCGAAACCTCTGCTCCTGTATCGATTTTAAATTTTATTGGCTGGTCATTTATCTTTATCACCTTACCACTTTACCATTTATCTTCCGTATTCTCCTGCTTTCCCACTATTCCAATGAATGCATTATCTTGAGCGCTTGACACTTCTTGTATGGTTTTAGTGTGACAAACCTTGGCAAAATGATCTTTCTTTCTGCACTCTTGTTGCAAATAGCATTCTTAGCAGGACATTGTTCCTTTGAATGTCCTTGGTAATATCCACACCGGAAACATTTATGTTTCTCATTTGAAGACCATCCTTGATGATTATTTGGGAAATTAAAATTATACGTTTTTGTACCTTTCAGTCTTGTTTTCTGGAAGAATGTGCTGTTTCTCCCTACTTTCTTGTCTAACGCATCCACGTTCCAATATTATCAGTGTCATTTCTTATTTCCCTTTGTTGGTTTTTAACACTTTCCGATTGACGAACTATTTGGATCGCCTTCTCTAGTGTCATTTCTGATTCTAACTGCATTTTTTCCGAAAGCTGAAAGTTTTCATGCCAACTACCAAACCATACCTGATCATTTCTTCCATAGTTTAGTTCTCTGCCAGAACGTATAGACTAGTTATAAACTCTTCTACACTATCCCCTTGACTTCTTCTGTTAAACTTAGCTCTCTCATATATAACGTTTCCTTTGCCTATCAAGTAATTTTGGAAAATCTAGATACTACAAGTTGATAGTCTTTATTTTGAGCTTCACTTAACACAAACAAAATTAAATTTTATTCTGTCTTATCACCCATAAAATATACTAGAGCATTTACTTGTTCATCCTCACTGTCCTCATCTTTGAAATCTTTGAACCATATCGGCCATTCATTAGGTTTACCAAAATAAAACCCTTCTGAAGCAGCAATATGCATACAATTATCCATTCTTTTTTATTAAAAATTAACTTACATATACCATCAACTTTATAATTTTAATAATTGCTTTTAAGCTTTGTTTCTTTACCACGCGGTTAGGCTTAGCTTACACGCGTTATAAAATTACTTTACATACATTACTTACTTATTACTTTTTTTTTCTTTTGCCGCTGCCACCATGTTTTGTTTTCTTCACAAATCAGAATGCGAAGATGAAAAATTAATTATATTTATTTTAAGAGAGGAAACTTCCAACTTATGGCCTTTCTATCAACTATTTCTATCTACAGCCTAACTCGAGCCGTCTCTATATGAAAAAGACATAAAAAAAAACATACACAATCATGATGATAACCTTTCTTTTGTACAATCTATGAATTATTTACAGTGTCGCGTTCAGCGGCGCAGCGCAAGGCTCTATTTTGCCCAGACGCCCGAAGTCTCTTATTCTGGTCCCGGGGAGGAAAAAATCCGTGGAATCTCAAAGGTAGAGAAGAGCGATTCCCAAGAAGTCAAATCAGCGGAAGTGTCTAAGGCAGGTATCAACCAAGGCGTAGACCTCTCGAGAGCGGGCCGAGAAACCACACGACTCTAACCAGTCAACTACTTTATTTTTTGTCACGAATATATATACATATAAATATTTACATATGGCAAATATGTTTCTTATAATGGATTAAATTTACATATATTTAAAAAATATAAATCTATAAGAAAAATAACATTCTTTTCCCAACATACTCCCACCTTGAGTTTTTCTACAGAAACTCAACCAATAGTTGGGAAACGACCGTTCATTCCAGTTCTTTAGGATTGGGCTATCTTCGTAGGGTCTTTACTGGCTTCTCCTCGGGAACCTCCCCGGCGTGGTTCCGACTGTATACTCCTCAAGGTACTCCCCAGATCGGCGGGTATCTCTAAATTGTAGAGCCATTGAACCGGCCTAATCTGGACGCCCTTGCTGGTTCTCAACTTGGCGACCCTCACAGGTCCATCTCGGCCAGGGTAGACCTCCACAACTCTCGCCAAAGGCCAATTGACTCGCTTAGCATTATCTTGTCCAATCAACACCAGATCTCCCACCTTGATAGGTCTTGTCTTCGAGCGTCTTCTAGTCTCTTGCCTTAAGAATCCAAAATACTCCGTCCGGAATCTCTTCCGCAGATCTTCTCTTAACCTTTGTCTAAATCGGTATCTCTTCTGAAGACTAGCCCTTTCAATAGAGTCCAGATCTGGAACTCCTATTTCTTTGAGGTCGTGTAAGAACAAGGCAGGGGTTAATGGACTAAGATCTTCGACATCTTCAGACATGTAAGTCAATGGACGTGAGTTCATCAAAGACTCTGTGTCACAGATAATGGTGTAAAGTTCCTCAAATTCCAAACGAGCTTGACCAAGAATCTTCCTAAGGAGTTGTTTCAGCAAACCAATCAATCTTTCCCACCATCCACCCCACCATGGAGCCGACGGAGGGATAAACTTCCAATTAATATTTTGCTTGGTACTCTCTGATTGGACTACCGCATTGTCTAGATTCCCTAGAGCTCTGCTCGCACCACGAAAATTGGCACCGTTGTCCGAGTACACTACATAGGGGCGTCCTCTCCTTGCTACAAAACGTCTGAAAGCTTGCAGAAAGTTCTCGGTTGAAAGAGAAGTCACCAGTTCCAAATGGACCGCCCGATATACGGCACAAGTAAATATAACAATCCACACCTTTCGCCTGTTCCTTAAAACAAGTGGTCCAGTAAGGTCTATCCCCACTACCTCAAATATTGAGGCATCCCTTACTCTATTTTCAGGTAATTCCACGGATTCAACAGAACCCGATTTAGCCGTGAACCGTCTACACTTAACACATTGATGTATGACTCTTCTTACAGTCCTCCTGAATTTCAAAATCCAATAATCCTCTCTTAATAAATTCATCAGAGTTTGAAGTCCCACATGCCCCCAAGTTTCATGCTTCCATCTAATGAGTAAATATACCAAGTCATGATCAGAAGGCAACAATAAAGGCATTCGAAAACTTTCCAGATCTTGTCTCCTACTTATTTTAGTTTTGACCCTCAACAATCCCAAAGAATCGCAGCATAACTTGAAATCCTTCAACCTCTTGTCCTCTGGTCCAGTGAAGGATTCCCGTTGGATAACTCTCACCAGCATCAGTTCCGCCCTTTTAATTTCATTCACAGTAAGATCACCTTTCACTCGCTGACCTATTGTTCCTCTCGCATTTGTTAAAAACCGGTTCATCCAGGCAGTTACTCTCAATATCTTGTAGTAGTTTGAAAAGCGATAGTAGTACTGATCTTTTTCCCTTTCAATACATGTTGATGTTAAAACAATCTTTCTCTTTTCCGAGTTCACAATATCTGGGTCAGGGTATATTTCCCTATGGGGCCAATCTCTTCTTGGTCTTCTCAACCAACTCGGGCCCTCCCACCACTTCGATCTCTCCAGAGAATCGGCTAAGCACCCCCGTGATGGTAAATCCGCTGGATTCAAACATCCTGGTACACGATACCAATCCTCTGTCTCACTGAGAGATCGGATCTCCATAACTCGATTCATTACAAAAGTCGCCCAGTTATCTTTTCCCTTGATCCAATGGAGTGCATTCATGGAGTCTGTCTAATAAAATCGCTCCATGTCTTCAAATTTTAGGTCCCTCACAACGTTGTTCACCAAGCGGGCCCCAACCAAGCATGCCAACAGCTCCAAACGAGGAATGGTAGTCCCCTTCAAAGGAGCCACTCTCGACCGAGCCTGTACTAGTTGACACGTTACTTCCTGTTCGCTCTCGATGCGTAAAAAAATACAAGTGGCGTAGGAGGCCTTAGACGCATCACAAAAGACATGAAGAGTAGTTCCAATCCGGTGTTCTTCTCTATAGCAAAGCCATCTCGGTATGGCAATAGATTTCAGAGACTCCAATTTGGCCAGCCACCTCAAAAACTCGCAAGACAAGTTTTCAGGCAGAGGCTCATCCCACGACAATTTTAACAGCCACGTTTCCTGTAGGATAAGTCTCGGAACGAGGGTCACTGGACAAGTGAAGCCCACCGGATCGAAAATACGGCTTGCCAAGGAGAGTACCTTTCTTTTGTTTATTGGCCCCTGTATTTCCAAATTCTCCAAAGAACAAGCCAAAGTGTCCTTTTCTTGATTCCATGTCATGCCCAACAACCTTCCTCTATCAGACCTAGGACCATCACACATTATACTGGTAACATTGCTTGTCCAATCACGCAAGTTGAAATGAGCAGAAGCCAACAATCTCTGTGCTTCGTCCACAAATTTTTCCATATCTGTGACTTTTGAGAAACTAGCCACACAGTTATCGATGTATAAAGACTCCCTCAATAATTCAGCTGTTTCTTGCCAGTGTTCAGGAGCCTTGTTCAAGTGGTGAAACAGCGTGGCAAGCAGGAGATATGGACTCGTCGTGATTCCGAAGACAACTCTCGCATGACGTAAAACCATCACATTTCCCTCTTTGTCATACCAGAGGAATCTTAGATAATCTCTGTCTTCCTCCCTAATCCCAATTTGGAGGAAGGCCTTCTCTATGTCCGAGGAGACTCCTATCTCGCTCTTCCTAAATTTATTCAAAATTCTTGGGATCGTTTCTATCATATTCGGACCTCTTTCTAGACAATCATTCAGTGAAAGTTTTCCCTTCTTCTTCGCCGAAGCATCAAAAACTGGTCTTACTTTGGTGGTTGGACTATTCTCTTTAAAAACTGGTCGATGTGACAAATAGTGCACGCCTTCACGTTTATTGTCTATAACCCTTTCTATTATTTTATTCCTTAGCCACTTTTCGAGAATATCTTCATATTCTGCCAAATTTCCGGTATTCACAAGATGTTTCCTCACGTTTGCTAATCGTTTTTCGGCAACATCTCTAATGTCCGTGAGTAGTTCTCTTTCGCGAATCCAAGGAAGGGCAACCTGGTAACGCCCCTCACAATCCTGTGAAATAGTACGTGCAAAATATTCTTCCGTTTCTTTTTGTATCGAGTCGTCTTGACGAGCATCTGAAATACCAATAGCCTCTAATCTCCATAAATTCTCCAAATCGCTAGTCAACAGTGAAGTTGTGCAAAGTCCACTAACGCTAGTTTCTTCTTCTGTGGCCGGAATCTTGCCCATTAAAGTCCAGCCCAACCTCGTTTGCACCGCCACAAGCCCAGAAGGAAGTCTTCTATGCTCTCCGGTTAGTAATTTTCCAGCAATATCTGCTCCTATAAGAATCTCAAGAGGTCCCCTGTGTAGATCAGTTAATTCTATGTCATGAGCACTAAGATCTTGCATCCATTTACCCTGATGGACCCTGGGCACGCTGTCGCAGATAACATCTTGGCTCAGTGCTTCAAAATTACAGCCATAAGATCCGTCTAAATTGCTCAACCTGATATCATAAACTCCATGTTCGTACAACTCTGTGTTCGATCCACCAAACAAAGAGTGGCGAAGAGACTCTTTTTTGGAACATTCATATCCCATTTCTTCTGCCGTGTCCTGGAGTACATAGGACCTCTGAGATCCCGTATCAATCAAAATTCGTCCCATTCTTTCTTTACACTTTCCTCTGATAGTGACTCTCAGTGTGGGCAACAACACCACAGGCGTCGTCAGATTGGTCAAAGTCTCATCCCTCATCATCCCTCGGGCTGGAGTAGCATTCTGGTTCTTCCTGGGGCACATAATCCTTGAATGTCTCAATTCCCCACAGCTGGTGCAACTTGTCTTAACTTTGCAGAATTTGCTCAAATGACCATATTTCAGGCATCTGAAACAAGCCCCTTTCTTCTTTAATTTTCCCAATTTATCTTCCAATGTCAAATTTTCCGCGAATTCGCACTTTGTACTTTCATGATCTCTTTCACAAAAGGCGCAATTCTTCCTCTTATTCACTGCTTCAGAGGCATTCAAAAAACCAGCAGCCGTGGGCAGGGGATTCCTCTCATTTCTTCGATACTTCACGATAGAGCTTTGTGACTGAGGGTGCTCATTTGATGGTTGGCCGGCTGTTATTTCGTCCTGCGCACCGAACGTGCTTTCTAAGGCAATCAATTGTCTCTCCAAAAATTCCATCAAATCTCCAAGAGAAAAAGCTCCTGTGAATTCCCGGTGTAATTCAACCTTTAAGTCTGATGGCAATAGCTTGAGGAGTAAAGGGCACAATAAGTTACCGTAGCTTTCAACGACAACACCCAATGACTCCAAACTTCTAATCTGCACCAGGATTCTGCCGTACAATTCTCTGAAAGCCCTCACGTCCTTTGTCACTCTAAGTGGTTTCAAGGCCAAGAGGTTGTTCATATGCACGTCGATCAACCTTTCCCCTTTTCCGAAGCGTTTCTTCAACAATTCAACGGACTTATCGTAATTTTCCTCAGATAGGCAAAATCCTTCCACAGTTTAGGCCGCCGTTCCACCCAAGTAGGCTTTAAGATAGTTAAATTTATCTATCTTGGTCAAGTGTTCATTCCTATTGATTGATGAATCGAAGGCATTCCAAAAATTTAACCACTGGCTAATTTCCCCGTAGAATCTTTCCATTGTCAATTTGGGTAACTTAACCATCCCAGTTAGAGTCGGTCGACCGATTTCTCCTGGATATTCCTTCTTCGTGGCAGTTGCAGTTTCCCTCTGCATTCCTTCCGCTACCACCAGACTTCTTTTCTTTAACAAATATTTCCACGCCACGGCCTTTTCCCGGTATTCCTCTACCATCTTTAGATCTTTCTCTAGATCTTTGATGTCAATCAGCTTACCGATTTCTTCGTCTACCCGCCTCAGTTCTTCGTAGACATCCGAAAGCTGCCCCAGCAGTTCCTCGTGGTCACACTCCTTGTGCACGTCATATTCCTCTATTCTTTTCCCGTACTTGGATAAAGACGTGCGGAGTATGGTTCTCTTCTTCTTGAGTCTCTCTAGCGCTTCTTCTCTCTCCATCTTCTGATCCAAAAAGGTTCCAAATATAGGCACGGCTTTCTCCTCGCGTCCCGGCTGGGATGCCAAATGTCGCGTTCAGCGGCGCAGCGCCCAGGCTCTATTTTGCCCAGACGCCCGAAGTCTCTTATTCTGGTCCCGGGGAGGAAAAAATCCGTGGAATCTCAAAGGTAGAGAAGAGCGATTCCCAAGAAGTCAAATCAGCGGAAGTGTCTAAGGCAGGTATCAACCAAGGCGTAGACCTCTCGAGAGCGGGCCGAGAAACCACACGACTCTAACCAGTCAACTACTTTATTTTTTGTCACGAATATATATACATATAAATATTTACATATGGCAAATATGTTTCTTATAATGGATTAAATTTACATATATTTAAAAAAATATAAATCTATAAGAAAAATAACATTCTTTTCCCAACATACAGATTACAGCACACTGACAACAAAACATTCACTCGAGCAGAAGACAGACGAAGCCAGATCATGTTTATATATAAAACATCGCTAGGGCGTCAGGGAAGGATGGTGTGAACCGTTGGCTTGCGACCGCTACGACCCGGGTTCGATTCCCGCATTGGGCACTTTTTTCTGACGAAAAAAAAATGCTCCAATGGCTCCCGATTCTTGCAAAAGTTCAACCCCACCAGCGAGTGCAAGTAACAAAACGGGGCTCTGGCACATTTGTAAGTGCAAAGTCGAAGTGCTTTTCACATGTGTAGACATGTGGTGCACTTACAGTAAAAAGCAGTCGCCTACTCGCATATAAAAGTCAATGTATGTATATTTGTTTTGTAACTATTTTGGATGAAATTTTTACAGTATATAGAATTAGTAAGAGGTTGTTGTCACATTTTCAACCAAGAAAAACAAAAATGAACCAAGTACTAAAATTTGAAATATTTTATTCATTATTTATTTTAATTTTTTGAGTTATATTAAAGTAAAATGTCTATTGAAATGACTTTCAGAATTTTTTAACATAAAATCACTCGCCTTGACAATGGAATTTTTTTAATGTGTCGCTTATAAAATAAAAAATAGAACCATGACCCATTTGATTAAGATAGGTATAAAATGTCGAAAAAGGCCAACTTCCTGGTTTTTGACAGAGTAAAATTTTACCTCAATGTGTATGTATAAAATAGTAAGGGGGTCGATGGAAGGCTGGTCTAAACCGTTGGCTTTTGACCGCTACAACCAAGGTTCGATTCCCGCATTGGGCACTTTTTTTCTGTTTTAAAAATAAAAATGCTCCAATGGCCCCCGATTCTTGCAAAAGTCCAATCCCACTAGCGAGTGCAAGTAACCAAACGGGGCTCTGGCAGATTTATTTGTAAGTGTAAAGTCGAACTGCTTTTCACATATGTAGACATGTGGTGCACTTACAGTAAAAGCAGTCGCCTTCTTCTACCTACCATGTTTAACATGGCCTGTACCACGTGTACTAGGGATAATAATAAAAAATGCCGTTTTAGATTAAATATTATTCGCTATGATTATATTTAGACCCTGCTTTGCCCAGGTTCTACTAGGGTGAATGTTTGCCCTAAAGTGATGATTTAACAAATACTATATATATTATGTGTATATATTCAATTATAATATTCTGAAGTTAAATAATTTGGAAATGTCTTCTCTATATATGTTTGTCGGCACGTCCTCAATAGGTAAATAATCTGGCTGAAATTTTAACAGGACATAGAGTTAAGTCTGAAAGAGGTTTTTGTCCCAATTTCAACAAGAAACATTAAAATTAACAAAGTACTATTCAAAAAGACTTATTTTTCGTCAAAAAATGATTATGACAATATTTCAGTGTCATGTTTAATTGTCAAATTCGAATTTTTCGGGGACAAAATATTCACTCGAGGAGCAGAAGGCAGATGAAGTCAAGTAATCCCTATATATATATATATATAAAAATATCAACTTTCAGACTCTCTTTTTAATTAACTACGAATAAAAATTATAAATTTAACAGCGTATATGTTTATATGAAGAAGCAGTTTAAAATATAAGATATACAAAGCCTATTCAAATTAAACCAAAATCAAATTTTGTGATAGAAAAACGATGGATATATATTTTACACTAATTTTAAAGTCAGTAAATGTGATATTTCAACATAACGATTGACATTAATGCTTTCTTATAATAATATTAGAACATTAACCCATTCTATGATCATGTCTAGAATAGCAACCTGTCCTATTAAAGTTTTATCTCAGTAAACTGAAATAAATATTGAAAAATAGGATTTACAGGAAATAATGTTTTAGATAAAGGGTTATCTATTTTCGCAATATATGTAATGTCATCTGATACTATACCATGTTTTTATATGTCATATGAAAGTGTTTTATATAGATTTTAAGATTTCAATAATTATCCAACTCGCTCACTCGCCATGTTACTATTAAATTATTTAGAATATTTTTAGAGATATCATATTTCTTCTCCTCTCTCTCTTTCTCAAAAATGGAGGGGCATATCCTGGTCGGCCTCTCCAGCGTGCAACTGGCCGACAAGCTGATTGAAGAAGGCCTCGACATCGAGGACGCCCTTGAGGACCTTCCCCCCTGCGTAAAAGAGCCGAACGCATTGTGCTCGGCAATATTTTCCTTTTCGTAGAGGACGCCGACCTTATCGCAACACTTGCGACATGCGTCGAAACTGCTTTTCGGGGCACGACGCAGATGTCGCCCTACGGCTGGCCCTCCACGCCCTACCACATCCTGACCATCCTGCCTCGAGGCGTGCCAACTGTGCCGCCTGTAGGTCCAGCGACGGGTCGCTGACCCACAGATATAGGAGTTGCCGAGCCGTGCGACCCCTGCTCCGGGGGATGGTCGCCTCAGGCGAAGTGCCCCTGGATCTGCAGGCCTGGCTCTTCGGCGTCGGCCTCCATCCCGAGGCAGTGAAAATAACAAGTGTGGCGAAGGCTACCATCTACAAGTACCATCTTGGTCTTGAGGTGGGCAACGCCAGCCAACACCTAGACCTGCCCACTCTGTGGGAGAGAACTCTCGCAGTCCACCGGTGGCGGAGTCTTTCCAGCGGTGGGCGCCACCAATGAAGACCTTGTATATCTTATCTATATTAATAAAATGCAAATTTCATAAGAGGACATCACTAAAAACTTTCGTTACAATGCATCAATTTCAACCAAATTTTCAACATTTATGTAAAACGAGATGGAGCAGGTTTTGCTTAACATCAAAATATTTTTCCCTAACATTAACATGCGCAACTTAGCTGTTATCGATTATATACAAAAAAATCAACAGAGTTAATTTTATTTATATATAAATACAAAAAATAAATTCAGCAATTCATTCAACTCAATCTAAAAAAATATTCAAAACAAGCAATTTTAAGATAACACCATATGTAAAACAGTCGGCCAAGAAAACAACAACGATATTACATCTTTCTCACATATTCACACACAATCTTGATTAATAATTAAAACTAATCTTTAACATTGTTTATTATACTTCATAATATATAATATTCGTTAGGCAAACTTTCACTCGGATAAATGTAATATAAAAAGCCAACAATGAAGAATGAATGTAAGATAAAAATCCAACAATGAAGAGTAAATATAATATAAAAAGCCAACAATGAAAAATGAATGTAAGATAAAAAGCCAACAATGAAGAGTAAATATAATATAAAAAGCCAACAATGAAGAGTGAATGTAAGATAAAAATCCAACAATGAAGAGTAAATGTAATATAAAAAGCCAACAGAGTGAATGTAAGATAAAAAGCCAACAAAGAAGAGTGAATGTAATATAAAAAGCCAACAATGAAGAATGAATGTAAGATAAAAAGCCAACAATGAAGAGTGAATGTAATATAAAAAGCCAACAATGAAGAATGAATGTAAGATAAAAAGCCAACAATGAAGAGTGAATGTAAGATAAAAAGCCAACAATGAATAGTAAATGTAATATAAAAAGCCAACAATGAAGAATGAATGTAAGATAAAAAGCCAACAATGAAGAGTAAATATAATATAAAAAGCCAATAATGAAGAGTGAATGTAAGATAAAAAGCCAACAATGAAGAGTAAATGTAATATAAAAAGCCAACAGAGTGAATGTAAGATAAAAAGCCAACAATGAAGCGTGAATGTAATATAAAAAGCCAACAATGAAGAATGAATGTAAGATAAAAAGCCAACAATGAAGAGTGAATGTAATATAAAAAGCCAACAATGAAGAATGAATGTAAGATAAAAAGCCAACAATGAAGAGTGAATCTATCTATATATATAAAATTGAATGTCTGTCTGTCTGTTTGTCTGCACTCTATAGATTCAAAAACCATACATCCAATCGCCGTGAAATTTTGGGATATTATTAGGTATATCACCGGGAAGGTCTTTGAAAAATAATTTCCTGAATATCTTGAATATCCTTAGAGTTATTTGCAGATTTGTAGATTTAACTCGCAAGCAGCGCCCCCATTTTGACGATGATAACAATATATCGAGAGATTCAAATTTACGAGTTTCAAATTATCAAAATATATCTTTTTTTTTTAAATAAGTTTTTATAGAATTGTTTTAACAAATGTTCGCTAGACAAACCTTTACTCGGGTAAAACCCCGGGCGAAGCCGAGTACGTTTTATAAGTTTATAGAGAATTGTTTTAACAAATATTCGTTAGACAAACATTCACTCGGGTAAAACCCGGGCGAAGCCGGGCACATCCGCTAGTATTTTTATATATACAAGGTATGTCCCATAAGTTCCCAGACTGGGTCCATAAAAAAAAAGGTAAGATTTTTTTAAAATTTTTTTATTAAAACTTTTCAAAGTAATCGCCCCTTGCTTCAACGCACCAGCGCCATCGTTTCTCCCAATTGTCGAAACAGTTTTTATAAGCCTCTTTTGGAATGCTCTTCAATGCTAACGGCGATTTTTCTATTATGTCATCCCTGGTGTCAAAATGTCTTCCTTTTAGAACTGCTTTAAGTTTGGGGAACAGGAAAAAGTCATTTGGTGCGATGTCTGGGAAATAGGGTGGTTGAAGTAGGATTTGTGTCCCGTTTTTCGCCAAAAAGCTAGTCATCAAGTGCGCTGTGTGAGGGCGAGCATTGTCATGGTGTAGGATCCAGCCACCATTAGTCCATTTTTCTGGCCTTTTTTTCCGAATCGCTTCCCTTAGACGGCGAAGAATGCCCAAATACATTTCCTTAATAACTGTTTGGCCTGCAGGAAGATACTCGTGATGAAAAATGCCCTTGTTATCCGAAAAAGCGACCAGCAACACCTTGTTTCTGGATTTTTTAAGTCTAGGCTCACCCTAACCTCTCCACTCGGCATATTGAGGTTTGGTTTCAGGGTCATAGCCATAGACCCATGTCTCGTCGCCTGTGATTATCTTGTCTTTCCATTCTGGATCCGTTCTTGTCATTTCCATCATGTCCTCACAGGTTGCAAGCCGACACAGTTTTTGCTCATTGGTGAGGAATCTTGGGGTGAATTTTGCAGGAGTCTTTTTGAGCCTCAAATCTTCGGTTACGATCCTTCCAATCGTTGTTTTAGAGATGCCTGTGTCTTGCTCTAGCTTCAGCAAAGTGGTTCGAGGATTTTCTTTTATCAAATCGGTGATTTTTTGCAAATTTTCATCAGTCCTTTGAAATTTTGGGCGTCCTTGACGAGGATCATCTTCAATGGAAATTCTGCCAGCTTTAAATCTAGAATGCCATTCAAAAACAGTTGTTCTCTTTGGGGCGTCATTGGGGAATGCTTTATCAAGCATTTCAAAAGTTTCGGTTGCTGATATTTGAAGTTTCACACAAAATTCTAAGCAAATCCTCTGCTTCAATTTTTGTTCCATCGTAAAATCGCCGCAGCGCTAGGTGTGACCTTTAAATAAATTAGAATAACCTTGGCGCGCGCGCAAGTACCGCCTCGATATTGGTACCACCGTGTAGGCAGATATTTTTTCTATAATAAACAGTCAAATTCATTTACATTTTTCATTTATTTATTTTTTTTTATGAACCCAGTCCGGGAACTTATGGGACATACCTTGTATGTATATTTATCGATTATTTTTATCTATTTATTCATATATTTATCATTATATAATCATATTTATTCATATTTATATTTATTCTGTCTAAAAAGCAAGAAAACTTTCTCCACTGATTATATTAACTAGAAATAAAGCGTAAGGAGAAAAGATTTTTTATTTACATAATCGTGCGACAAGCTTTCGGGCAGTCACGCCCTTCGACTGGTAACAAACTGTGGTAGCAAAAGGCTTTAAATAGGAATCCGTTTTTTGAGTTATATTTACATATGTGATGAATATAGGACGGCTAAAAATACAATTCAGATTAAAAACTTATGTAAATCTAAATTAGTGATATGTAACTATTACGTAAGTATGCTAATCTTGTAATGCTAAATGATGAATGAACGAAAAATTGCAGATTGGCTATGTTACTAAACTATACTACGATAATGGTTAACATCTGTTCAACCCGCCACACAGGACCTATGGAGGGGGTAGGGGGGGGAGATGGGGGTTCTATGATTTATGTAACAACTTTAAATAAATCATAGAACCCCATCTTCCCCCCGCCCTACCCCCTCCATAGGTCCTGTGTGGCGGCTGATGGCGGGTTGAACAGATGTTAACCATTATCGCGGTATAGTTTAGTAACATAGCCAATCTGAAATTTTTCGTTCATTCATCATTTAGCATTACAAGATTAGCATACTTACGTAATAGTTACATATCACTAATTTAGATTTACATAAGTTTTTAATCTGAATTGTATTTTTAGCCGTCCTATATTCATCACATATGTAAATATAACTAAAAAACGGATTCCTATTTAAAGCCTTTTGCTACCACAGTTTGTTACCAGTCGAAGGGCGTGACTGCCCGAAAGCTTGTCGCACGATTATGTGAATAAAAAATCTTTTCTCCTTACGCTTTATTTCTAGTTAATATATTTATTCTGTATTTAACCTTTTGTATAATCTTATATGGACTTTGAAATAAATCAGTCTCAATCTCAATCTCTCTCGGCCGTGCGACCCACGCGGCGCGCGAGCTCCGCGTTTTTTGAGGCTGAGATGGAGGCCATGGAGATTACCAACCCCTTTAGGGTATTGGCTGAAAGCCAAGAGAATGGGCTGCAACACATTCGAACCTCACAGAAAATCCTCAAGTCTCCGCCGAGATATCGGCAAAAGATTCAGAAATGGCTGAAAGCCACAAAGATGCTAATTCTGAGCCGGCGGCGGACAGCGGACATGCAAATTCTCGCCACAATTGGGCTGATTGCCCGGAACTGGACGACCAGCTTCCCGATGGCGAAGATGGAATATTCACCACAGTGGGAGGCTCAAAGAAAAGACCACATGACCGTGACCATGCCAACTCGGGAACCAAAAAGGGATGTGTCCAGGCACCGAGGATCCCTCCCAACAGCAGCAGGCCACGAGCCACGCCAAGACCCAGCAGGGTGCACGAATGCCAGACCACCAGGCAGAAGCAGGCGACCTTCCGAGCCAGGTCGGCAGCAGGGCAGGCGGACCAGTGCGTCTACCTGGAGTTCTGCCCAGACTTCACCCAGGAGCAGTATTTACGGGCGCTGGAAGCCAAGCTGGGCAAGGGCACCGTCTACCAGCTGACGAAGATGGAGGGGTAAATCCTGGTCGGCCTCTCCAATGTACAGCAAGCCGACAAGCTCGTAGAGGACGGGCTGGAGATAGAGGACGCCATTCTGCGAGCAACACCACTGAAGAAACGGGCGGAGCGGATCGTGTTCGGCAACGTTCCGTTCTTCATCGAAAACGGGGACCTCGTGGCAACCCTGCGACCCTACGGACAAATATCCTCCATCGTCCAGAAAATGCTCGACGGGCTGGGATGTGAGAGAGCTTCACGCCGTCTCGAAGGGTGATGAAGGCCTCCAAGGGGGTGACCAGCCACGTTTACGTGACTTACGGCATCAGGTGCTCCCTATGCCATAAACAAGGCAACAAACGCTCCAACTGACCCCGGAAGACTGGCGTGCAAGAGGCTAGCCTACTTCTACCAGGGGACTCCCCTCCTTTCCCAAAGAACGCCGGAAGAAGGCAGCCCCCCTCCTCGAATACCATGCCGGCTCACTCACCAACGAAAGCCGCCGGTCCACCATCGACTGCAGCACCAACTCCAGCTGCATCATCAGCCCCACCTGCAGCTCCCCCACCTGCTGCACAGACCCAAACTACCGCCGCTGTGGACCCATATCCTTCTCCACCAAGGCTATCCAGTGGCGTTAAGAAGTCCAAAACATCTTCGCGGAACATGCCTAACATGGCCCTGAAGAACCCAAAGGCCTCTACATCACCAAACGAGATGAAAAAGGAGGAGTCCCAAGTGTCGTCTCCCTCAGGGACCCTCTTAAAGACCCGGAAGCAGCTCAACGATCTCCTCGAGCGAGTTCCCAATGACATATTGGACCAGCCTGAGCTCGAAGGGCTAGAAAGAGGCGAGATCTTGGCCTAGCCACCGTTCTCGGTCTAAAGAAGCTACAGAAGAAGATGGGGGATGAGCAGAAGACCGCGCTCACTAGGGTCGCCGAGATGCTAGTGGAAGCCCTGCACAACTCCCACTCCGCCATCTACAAGCGTCTCATGGCCGTTCGTGCCCTGACGAGGAGCGCCCGATGAGCTGCCGTCTGGCATCCATCAACGCCCGCGGGCTCGCCGCTCGCGAGAGGAGCATTGAGCTCTGCCACTTCCTGCGTCAACATCGCGTAGACGTCGCCTTCATCCAGGAGACCAACGCCTTGCTGCTGGACGCCATACAACATCTGTGTCTGGGCTAAAGCGCCGTCATCGTGCCCCCCGCAGCCCTCAGAGGTTCGGGCCTCGCCTGTCTCTTCGCCCCGGGGGTCGCTGTCCTGCGGCAGCTCGTCCTGTGGCCAGAAAATATCTCCATCGTTTTCATCGACGTCCGCGGCCAGGAAGTGCGCGTGATCAACTGTCACCTATCACAAATTCCTCGCGAGCGGCTTGAGCAGCTGGAGTCCATCAAGGCAGCCGCGATCCAGGAGGACGCCTGGGTGGTGGGCGACCTCAACATCGACGACCAGAGCACGAGCGACACGGCATCCGGCTCGGTGGAGGCCCTCATGGAGCTCATGGAACAGACAGCCCTCGTTTATGTAGCCACCCTCTTTGACGCTGCACACCTTCCAACCAGAGTGGCCAGCTGTAGGCGTCGAGTTGACACCGCTCGCTTGGACAGAATTCTCCTGCCATCGAGACTCCTGGAGAGAATGACACTGTACAAAACCATCTATTACAGACTCTCTGACCATCGAGCTGTCCTCGTCCAGCTGGGTTCGCTTCCTTTCCCTCGCCAGCCCTGCGTGGCCGCTATGCTTCGTTCGGTGCTGGTGGATAAATATCTGCTGGCAACAATAGAGAGAACAGCTGAATCTATTGCGGACAAGTCCAGCGAAGCTTTGTGGATAAGATGGTCGAAGATCAAGGCCGAATTCCTGGCGGAGGTAAGATCACTCCATGTCTCAAGCGTCGCCGACGACGACCACATCTCGCGTGCCGGGCGATTTCTGCAGGCCAGGCTGGAGGCAGCATCGTCAGCCGCCGATTACCCATCGCTGCCCTACCTTGTGCGTTCGCTTCGCGTCCGAAGGCCCGCCTGCACGAACATCCGGGATGAGGATGGCAGCATCATCGAGGGTGGGGAGCTGCGACGACGAGCATACTCCATCTACCAGCGCCGTTTTGCCCGTGAACCCAGCGACGCCTTCGCCGCCGCTGAGTTTATCCGGGGGACGACCACCCCCCTCACCCTGGAAGAGGATGATCCACTGATCCGCCCTGTTATCACCGGCGCAGAGATCGCGGCGGCCATCCGCCGACTACCACTCGGAAGGGCTCCCGGATGGGACGACTTGCCCAGCGAGTTTCTGATCGCCTACGAAGACTTCTTCGTCGAGGCTCTTAGGCTCGTCTTCGAGGCCTCCAAACTCCGCGGGGCTTTGCCTTCATCGATCAGGCGCAGCACCATCTGCCTCGTCCCCAAGTCCAACGGCGGCCCTGGGCTCAGCGCCTACAGGCCGATTTCGCTCCCCACGGCAGAATTACGCTTCCTGAGAAACATCCTCCTCCAGCGTCTGCGGCCCCATCTCCCCGTCTTGGTGCCTCGGTGCCAGACATACGCAGTCCCGGGAAGGTCTTCCAGTTGGAACGTGGCGAGAATAGCCGACGAGATCCACATGGCTACGAGTAATGGGTCGGAGCTGGCTGTAATCTCGACGGACCTCGAGTCGGCCTTCGACACCCTGGACCGAAGCTTTCTAGTGTCCCTGATGGTCTCCTTGCGGCTGCCACCAGCCTTCATCGAGTGGTTCCTCCTCCTGTATGCCGGGGCGGATGTGCGGGAACGAGCCGGAGGCCTCCACACAAGGCCCTTCCATCTGCTGAACGGGGTGAGGCAGGGCTGCGCCGTCAGCGCCGCTTTGTTCAGTCTCGCCACTGGCCCTCTCTTGGTGCGCCTCGAGCGAGCGCTTGGCCCCGGAAACGTCCTCGCCTACGCCGACGACATCGTGCTGCTCATCAGGCGCGACGAGCTCTTCGACGTGGTGAGAAACATCTTTGAGGACTTCCGGCGCGTCTCCGGAATAGACGTCAACTTCGCGAAGAGCAGAGGCCTATGGTGCGGCGCCTGGCGAGCCCGCACCGACGCGCAGCTTGGCATCTCCTGGACATCAGAGCAGCTTCGGGTACTGGGCTGCAATGTAACATCTTCAATGTCATCCTCCGCCCAGGAACAACATCTCCTCGCACTGCTCGAGCGTGCTATAACGAGGTGGGTCCCCATTCACCCGCGGCCTCTCCCTGGTCGGTCGAGCCAGAGCCGCCAACTCTCTGGTCTTATCCGCCGAGGTGCACCATCTACACGGCTACCTGCCCACAGACTCCACCATCACCAAACTGCAAGCCCGACTGGTGCGCTTTGTCTGGGGACATCAGCGTACTGCCTGGTTGCCGGGCGGCGTCCTTGCAAGGCCAGTCTCCGTGGGCGGCCTCGGACTCCTGGACATAGGGACACAGCTTCGCCTGGCGTGCTTGAAGGGCGTGCAAGCCGCGCTGAGCGGAAGCCTCAACGTCTACTCTTGGCTCGCTGCAAGTGTACGTGGCTGTCTCTTCCGACATCTGGGACTTGGCTTCCACCTCGGCCCCGCAGACTCCTCCGGCTCTGGGATGCCGTCTCGGAGATATTGGAGCTGAACCACCAAGTGCTGCCGCCCCATCAGCTCCAGTAGCTCCATGTCATCGGAGACTGCAGGTTCCTTCGGCCTGCAGATCTCTTGGTCGCATCAAGGTGGGCGGGGTTGCGCGTTGGTGAGATCACCAGCTCTTCATCCCTCCCTCTGCGCACCACCCGCGCCACCCTAGCTGACGTCGCGGCACTCACCACTTTCTGCAGCCGGCTTGCAGAGCAGAACCGGAACCACACCCACTGTGTTGACAACATCGAGAATGCCATTGTGCTGCGCGGGACGGCCACTCCCCTCCAGCGCCTAACCACCCGCACTGCCCGACACATGCTGGAGCGTCCACGCCTGGCTGCACTTTCCATCACCCAGCTGCTGGGCCGGTGGCTCCCTCACGTCAGCATCCCCATCTCCATCAGCTGGTTTTCTCTCCGGCGAGGTGCTAACTAGGGCCACATTGCCGATGTTGCTGTGCGGCTGGCCCTGCACGCTCTTCCCCATCCAGCGCATCCGGCCTCAGCCCGGGAGTCCTGCATCGCCTGTAGGTCCGTAGACCTGTCACTGGCCCACCGCTACTGGTCCTGTAGGCGGATCAGGCCAGTCATCGTGGAGGTTTTAATCATCATCCAGCGGCCCCTTGACCTGCAGAGCTGGATTTTCGGGCATGACCTGGAGGACAACGCCTTGGCCATAATGGCATCTGCCAAGACCCGCATCTATAAATACTTCCTGGTCCTGGAGTTGAGGAGGGTCCAAGAAGACCCTCTCCTGGTCTGAAGGAGGACCCTATCGAGATGGTGGAGCCTTCTTCACTCATAAATCATTGTAAATATTCCCATTATTCTTTATTAGTTTTGTAAAACATAATTGACAAGATGTCAATAAAAAGTGTTTCAATCAATCTCTCTCTCTCGGCCGGGCGGCCACGCGGCGCGCGAGCTCAGCGTTCTTATGGGATAGAGATTGAGGAAATCGATATTTCTAACCCCTATGGGGTATTGGCTGGAAGCCAAACGAATGGGCTGCAAGCTCATATAAAATTATCGAAAAGGGCCAAGTCTTTGCCGAGAAATCGCTAAAATATTCTGAAATGACTGAAAGTCATTCAGAATTAACTAATGGCAAAGATGCAAATACCAAGCCGGCGGCGGACATGCAAATTTTTGCCGAAATTGGGCTGATTGCCCGGAACAAGAAGACCAGCTTATTGAAAGACAAGATGTGATCTTCACCAAAGTGGGCGGCTCCAAGAAGAGGCCGCATGATCCTGACCAATCCAAGTCGGGGGACAAAAAGGGCTGCGTTCAGGCACCGGGAATGCCTCTGAACAGCAGCAGGACACGAGCTACACCAAGACCAAGCAAGGTACACGAGTGCCAGACCACCAGGCAGAAGCAGGCAACCTTCCGAGCAAGGTCGGCAGCGGGGCAGGCGGATCAGTGTGTCTACCTGAAATTCTGCGCAGACTTCACACAAGAACAATACTTCCGGGCGTTGGAAGCGAAGCTGGGCAAGGGAACCATCTACCAGCTGACAAAGATGGAGGGACACATCCTGGCCGGCCTCTCCAGCGTGCCACTCGCCGACAAGCTGATAAAGGAAGGCCTCGACATCGAGGACGCCACCCTGAGGGCCTTCCCTCTAAGAAAAAGGGCTGAGCGAATAGTGCTCGGCAATGTGCTCTTTTTCGTGGAGGACGCCGACCTCGTCGCTGCGCTGCGGCCATACGGCAGGTCACGTCCATCATCCAGAAGATGATGAAGCTCGAGGACTCCTCCTGGGCTGATGCTCGGCGCGAGACCTTTATCACTCTGCACGACCGGGTGAAGATGTCCCATATCCCTGCCCGGCTGGATGTCAAGTCCAAGGAAGTGGTCACACACTTCTATGTGACCTACGGCATCAAGTGCTCCCTGTGCCATTAGCAGGAACACAAACGTGCGAACTGTCCTCGCAAGACTGGTTTCCAGGAGAACAAGCTGGTGCTCCCTGTGGAAGCTCCTGCTGCCCGCACACAAGGCTGGACCAAGCCACCCTCCACCTCGAATACCATGCCCGCTGCAGCACCTACACCTCCTGACCACAAACCCCAACAGACCTCACCTACTGCTGCTGTGGAGACAGCCCCACCTCCATCAAGGGCATTCAATGCTCAGCAGGAATACCTCACCCTCAAGTCTATCCCCACAACGACCAGAGCCCTCCTCGACCAATACTGAGCCATCTGCGGCTCCTGAAGAGAAGAACCAAGATATAACTGATAAAGTAGAGAATATTTTCATAGAGCTAAACGCTGACTCTATTTTGGCCCCTCTCTATGATGAGGTTGATGATTATGAAGTAGTGGTCGCGGTTATACACCGCTCTGACAGAGAGGCACTCCCCGATGCACTCTCCTATGAAAACAGGAAAATTCTTTACGAATTCCTCGGCGATGCAATTGAGCACGTTGGGGACAAAAACCCCTCCATAAGCACGGGCCTTTCCGAACTCAGGGCGGCCTTGAACATTTGACATAGTCTAGACATCTCTTCAGAGAAGGATGATGTAAATACTCGTATTTATTAATTTTCATATATATTTTACTTTCTTTTATAAATATGTAATATAATATTTTTTTCTTGGTACTATAAAATTTTATATGGGCGATCAATAAAAGTTGTTTCAATCAATCTCTCTCTCTCTCTATATATATATATATATGTGGTAATTTAAGAATAATAAACACCTGTGTAAATACTCACCACCCCTTCTTACACTCCCTACTCTAATATGGACCTTTAATCATTGTACTCAATCCTCCTTTAATCAATTTAACTTTGTATGTATCGTTTTTGTGTGATC
>CP092869.1:31452123-31532479 GCA_030710605.1 Cordylochernes scorpioides | reverse complement strand
ATAACTTAACATAATAGGCAGGAGATATATAAGGGGTGATATAATAGTGGGGGAACATATAATTGGGGCAGGGTCCGCCACGTGTAAACAGAACTGGTTCGAGGGGAGGGTGGTAAAAATAGTTGTTTCCCTCGGTTGAGTGGGACATAAATCCTGTTTGCACTTGGTGAACTTATATTTGTTGGGAGAGCATCATTCTTTTGATAAATTTGGAGATTATTGATATCTATAATTAATTTAATTGTTTTAAGGGTATTAATAGATAAAATACCAAAAGGTAGTGAAGCTTCTATTATAAAAAATTTAGTTTTTGGGTGATGCCATTTTAGGCAAATTTAGGAAAGGCATGTAAAATTAGTAATTTGATAATAATTTGATAATAATTTTTTAAAGTAAAATCAAAGTAATGAATTGAAATTTTATAATTTGATTTAAAAAATAAAGTAAAATTTGATATAAATGAGTGTGTAAAAGATTTAAAAATTGCATTCAAAATGATATAAAAAAGGTAAAAATTGAATTTAAAATCCTTAAAGTGAAAATAAACATAAAATTTATAGGGAATCAAGTTGTGAGTTTGAGGAGAAAGTTATGTGGTTTTTAAAACTTACAGCTTTGAAGATTGTTCAGTCAGGAGACTTGGTCTTTAGTTGTCGTCCTGCTGACGTGGAAGGCGCTCCATGTAGGACTTGTAGAAGCTTGTAGCTTCTGTTTGGCGACGACGGCATGTCGCCTGGAAGGTGGTTGCGTTGTAAGACCGAAGGTGGGGGTCTTAGCGGTTTATTTTGTAGGATCTTCAGCTGTGTCGTTGGGGGATTAACAGCTTGCTCCTGATATATAGTCTCTTTTTGAGAGAGAGATTGCTCGGTCGTTTCGTTGTAATGGTCGGTTGCTCCTCCATCTTTGCTCTTTCTCGCTTCTATGGGGACAGGCTTCTTACCTTCTTCGTTGTGCTCTCCTTCGTTTTGGTCATCCTGCCGACTCTCGCTATAGCTGTGATAACCGAGGGTCTCTCGCTGTGGTGTAGTAACCGAGAGGGACAGTCAGGGCGTGGATAGTTTTCCAGTACCTCTCTGCATCTTGCAAGACCTTTAACAGTTCTCACAGAGTACAGGCAGTCGTGGTCGCAGAAGAGTGGAAAGCTTGGGAATGTCCACACACAAAAACGAAGAGACACAGTTGTAGTAGGAAAGTTCCGTGAACAGATAAAAGTCGAACTAAGAGCAAAATTGAGATAAAAGAGTTCTTACTGTTCTACATGGTCGATGAGGTGGACCTGGGTACAACCGACGAGGGCTTACGCTGATGGTGAAGTGATTATTTTTTAGGCTAGGACAGAGGTCTTATATATATTTGCCGAGAGAGGAGGTATGCATGAGTATGGACTATCAGCGGGTGCAAAGAGCGTGGTGCGTCAGCAATATTCTACACCCAATGACCTGATGGCAACGACCCGCAAAATTACCTTTTAGGGTTGTTGGGCTTCTATCTCGATTTTAGACGTTTTTGGACTTCTATCTCAATCTTTTGCTTTAGCTCAACTCTTAATATATTACAGGGTTTTATTTATTCATCCTCAGTTTGTACAAAGTACATTACATGTGAAGATGTAATGGCACATGTCAATCATGCGTATAAATATTTATAGATGTGTATCTATATACAACATGACAATCTTGTTTTAAGTATTATATAATATAGGGTTGTTGGTTTGAATTACCATATATATATTTTATATGTTTTCTTTTGTCTGATGATAGTAACAACGCTGTTACCAAAACGTCTCACACTATTGATTTATTTAGATTAGGTCTTATTTCCAGGTGTTTATGTTTTAAACCATTTATTCCCAGATATTTAAAACCATTTATATTCAAAATGGGTGGTATTGAACACTAGGTGGGAAAATAAACTTTCTAGAGGACATGCAATGTAAACCTTTAGCTAACATGATATGCAAAGAAGACCTTAGATTCACATGATATGGTATGTAGACCATACACTCATATATTATGAAATGTAGACCATATGCTCACATGATATGGAATGTAGACTTTATACACAAATATTATGAATGTAGACCTTAGACTCACAGTGATATAAAATGTAGACCTTAGACTCAGATTATTTAGAATGTAATCCTTAGACTGAGAGATATGTAATGTAGACCTTAGATTGACATCATATGTAATGTAGACCTTAGACTGATATGATATTGAATGTATACCTTAAGACTGACATGATATGTAAGGTAGACCTTAGATTAAGTGATATGGATTGTAGACCTTAGACTGATATGAAATTGAATGTAGACATTATACTTGACATGATATGTAATGTAGACCTTTACTGATATGATATGTAATGTAGACTTTAAACTAACATGGTGTGAAATGTAGACCGTAACTTATATTATATGGAATGTAGACTTTGGACTCATATTATATGGAATGAAGACCTTAGGCTGACATGATATGTAATGTTAACTTTAGACTGACATGGTATGGAATGTAGACCTTGGAATGACATTGTAAATAATTTAGATTTAGACTGAAATGATATAAAATGTATACATTATACTTGACATGATATATAATGTAGACCTTAGATAAGATATGATATGCAGTAGAGCTTAGACTGACATGATATGGAATGTAAACCATAGACTGACATGATATGGAATGTAGACCTAATACTGACATGATATGTAATGTAGACCTTGACACTGACATGATATGTAATGTAGACCTTATGCTGATGTAATGGGGAATGTAGACCTTAGACTTGACATGATATGTAATGTAGACCTTAGACATATTGTAAGGTTTTTTATTATTATTATTGTATTATATTAATTAATTATAATTTTTTCATATTCATAGAATTTTATTGTTACTTATCATCATTATTTTTGTTGTTTTTTTTCTTCTGTTTTTCTTTTGTGTTATAAATACAACTAAATCGCATTAAATCGTAGTGTAATTCTCTTTTGTTGTTTGAAATAAATCGAATTGAATCGAAATGAGTCAGCTCGTTCTTTCTAGAAGAAACTTCAAAGAAAACGTGCTAACACATATGTTATGTGGGATGTTGACCCTAGACTCACATTATATGTAATGTGGACTTTAAAACTTGTACTTTATAAAATTTAGACCTTCGGCTGACATGATAAGTAATGTAGACTTTAGACTGACATGAAATGGAATGTAGACCTTAAGACTAACTTAATGTGTAATGTAGACCTCAATATGATGTGATATGGAATGTGGGTTTAGGTCTGATATGATATAGAATGCAGACTTTAAGACTGACATCATATGTGATGTAAACCTTAGATTGACATTATATATAATTTCGACCTTAGGCTGACATGTTATGTAATGTTGACGTTACACTGACATGATATGAAATGTTGACTTCAAAAACATATTTTGAAGGTAGACTTTAGACTGAGATGATATGGAATGTAGACCTTAGACTCACAGTGATATTGAATGTAGCCCTTAGACTCAGATGATATAGAATATAGACCTTGGACTGACAGATATGTAATGTAGACCTTAGATTGACATGATATGTAATGTAGATTTTAGATTGACATGAAATGGAATGTAGACTTTAAACTGACATGATATGGAATGTAGACCTTAAGACTGACTTAATATGTATTGTAGACCTCAGTCTAAGGTGATATGGAATGTTGACCTTAAACTGATATGATATGGAATATAGACCTAAGACTTGACATGGTATGGAATGTAGACCTAAGACTGACATGATATGTAATGTCGACCTTAGACTTTTGTTATGTGTAATGTTGAGCCTAGACTCACATTATATGTAATGTAGACTTTATACTTATGTTTTATGAGACGTAGAGCTTAGGCTGACATGATATGTAATGTAGAACTTAGACTCACATGATATGTAATGTAGACTTTAGACAAACATATTGTGGCGAAGAAATATTTCATTATTTAATTTAATATTATTCAATGAAAATATATTCAACAGATTATAAAAATATATATTAATCTGTTTTTGTGAAATCATCTTAAAATATTTCTTTGCTTACTTTCTTAAGATTCTCTAGCTGTATATAGTTTTGGGGCTGACCTGTTAATAATTGTCGACTCGTCGCTGTGACGTCATCAATAAATACTTTTACATCTTAGGATATTTCAAGGCTTGAATTCTACGTTACAACTGGTGAAGAAGCTGGATCGATACCCATTCAGAAAAAAACGGAAAATTGACTCGGTTGAGCAAGAAGAAAAAACCATGAACATCAAGAAAGAAGCAACTACTCAGGTGGGTTCATTTTTTGTCCAACATCTACCTAGAAACCCCTCAATGTTCTCTGGTGAGGGTGTTGAAGATCCCCGTAGCTGGTTAAAAGGGTATGAACGTGTGGCGAAGCACAACCAATGGGATGAAACCCTTTGTCTCGCTAACGTTTATTTCTATCTTACTGGCACTGCTCTCAAATGGTATGAAAACAACGAGGAAAGCATCCAGACATGGACGGAGTTCATGTCACAATTAGAAAATGTATTTGGAAAAAATGAAAGCTCAAGACTGCGAGCTGAGAAAATACTCAAAACTCGCGCACAATTAAAAGGAGAAAGCACCGAATATTACATCCAAGACGTCCTGCGCCTTTGCAAAGAGGTAGATCCACAAATGAATGAGGAAGATAAAATATCCCATCTGATGAAAGGGATAGCTGAGGAGCTCTACCAGGCACTTATCCCAAGGGATGTGCATAACACTGAGCAATTCGTCACCGAATGTCGCCGCATCGAAAGCATACACTGTAAGCGAGTGACCCCTACCAAATACGAGCGACTACCAAATGTGGCATCTCTCAGTGATCATGATGACAGGGCAGATCTGTCATCTATGATCAGGCAAATTGTTCGTGAGGAGGTACAGCGGGCATTAGGCTCTACTCGAGAGGAACCAAAAATTTCTTCCATCGAAGATATGGTAAAGGAAGAGATTGGAAGAACCCTGGCGCCAATCTCAAAGCCTAGGAGAAGTTCCCCACAGAAGGAAAGACCCAGAGAGTTTTATAATAATAGATATGTGGCCCAAACGATAAGACCGCAGCAGCCAAAACAAGTAAACGGAAGACGCGATACCAACGAATGGCGAACCACGGAAGGTAAGCCAATCTGTTTCCACTGCGGACGCCCTGGCCACGTCGTGCGCTACTGCCGTGACAAGAGGAGAGAATATGAAGGAGAACAAACTTGGAATTACAAGCAGAGAGATAGGCTAGAGCCTAGAAGATTCTATAATTCTCGGAGCAGCCAAGAGCCCAACGACGACCTGCCAAGAGAAAATAGACGCCGCTACCGAAGCCCCTCTCCTTACACTGGCCGAAAAGGACAATATTCGTCTCCTGATAGAAGACCCAGCCAGTCGCCTCGCCGTCCCCGTCAGGAAAACTAGAAGATGCGTCCTATTTTGGAGGTAAGGCCGCAAAATTTATAAATCCTCCCTTGTCGACCACATTAGAATTAAAAGAAAATTACATAGACATTAAAATAGAAGGAAAAATGACGCGTGCCCTCGTCGACTCAGGAGCCTCATATTCTGTCATTTCTGAGAGGTTCAGACTCAAACTAAGAAAAATAATGTTTGCCGAAACTGACGTCACATTACGAGTAGCCAACGGTAAAATTGTAAGACCAAAAGGACGCTGCACACTGAAACTGGACTTGAATGGACTACAGGAAAGCTTTGAATTTGTCGTTATGGAAGACTGTAGTCACGAAGTTATTCTTGGTTGGAACTTTTTGAAGTTATCTAGGGCGATAATTGATTCAGCTGACGACACACTCTTCTTAGAAAAATGTCTTTTTGAGGATACCCCTAAGAACAGCTCACCTCTCTACTCGGAATTGGAATATAGAATCGAACCCGCCTCTATTCAGTTAATAGAAGTAGCAAGTCGTGACATTCCTAATGACGCAATTGTGGTGGCAGAATGTCGAAAAGAGCTATTGCTGGAAAGAGAACTAACGGCTCCCTCCTCTGTCATTTCACTTACCAATAACCGAGGTAAACTTTGGGTGGTGAATTGGAGTCCATATCCGAAACTAATCCCACAAGGGATGCATGTAGCCGATAGTGCTGTCATCGAAGATAGTCAATTATGTACTCTAGCTGATTGTAACCAAGTTGAAACAGAGGCGGAACATTCTGAAGACCCAAAAATCTCGGAATTTTTTATAGATGATTCACTCGATGAATCTCAAAAAGAAAAATTAAGAAATTTGTTAAAAAACTACACGGATATTTTCGAATTTAGTAAAAGAAAACAATTCAAGGACGTCAATGTTAAACACCGAATTAACACTGGAGACCACCTACCGACCAAACAAAGACCTTACCGAGTTGCACCAAGAGAACGCCAAATTATTCAGGATGAGGTAAACAAGATGGAAAAACTTGACATCATTCAGCCCTCTGAAAGTCCGTGGGCCTCGCCTGTAGTATTGATAAGAAAAAAGGATGGAAGCTGGAGATTCTGCGTCGATTACCGCCGCCTTAACAAAATAACAAAAAAGGATGTCTACCCTCTCCCAAGGATCGACGACACTTTAGACTGCTTACGGGGAGCTAGATTTTATTCTTCCATGGACCTCCAATCAGGGTACTGGCAAATCGACGTAGAAGAATCGGACCGTGAGAAGACAGCATTCATAACTCCAGATGGACTGTACGAGTTCAAAGTAATGCCATTTGGGTTATGTAATGCTCCAGCTACCTTCGAACGAATGATAGATAATCTTCTGAAGGGTCTTAAGTGGACCATTTGCTTGTGTTACCTCGATGACATCATCGTTTTTTCAGATGGCTTTGAAGAACACCTAAGACGCCTTCAACTTGTATTAAATTGCCTTAAGAAAGCCGGGTTATGTCTCAATTCCAAGAAATTCAAGTTTGGTGCAAAAACTATCACGGTTCATGGACATGAGGTGAGTGAAAATGGAATTCGTCCCGACCAAGAAAAGATTCGAGCAGTCCGCGACTTCGCTACGCCAAGGTCATTGAAGGAAGTTAGAAGTTTTCTTGGCCTTTCATCCTACTACCGCCGCTTCATACCCAATTATGCCCACGTAGCCCAACCCTTGAATGACCTTTTGAAGAAAGACTCAGCATTTAATTGGAACCAGGAAGAGCAAAATGCATTTGAAGCTCTCAAGTCAGCGTTAATTTCCGAACCCGCTCTTGGACATTTTGATTACTCATCCCCAACCGAAATACACACTGACGCAAGCAACTACGGAATAGGAGCAGTATTAGTGCAGATACAAAAGGGAAAGGAAAGAGCCATTGCTTATGCATCCAGAACCTTAAATAAGGCAGAAAAAAATTATTCAACCACAGAAAGGGAATGCCTTGCCATCATTTGGGCTATCAATAAATTCCGACCATATGTCTTTGGACAGCCGTTCACTATTGTTACAGACCACCACTCTTTGTGCTGGCTGACCAACCTCAAAGACCCATGTGGGAGGTTAGCAAGATGGGCACTTCGGCTGCAAGAGTTTGACGTCACTGTCGTGTATAAGAGCGGAAGGAAACATCAGGACGCAGACTGCTTATCAAGAAGTCCATTAGAATACAGTGAAGATATGGAGGAAGATATTCCAAGCATAGTGATTTTGCAGAACTTTAGCGAAGAGCAGATGAATGATCAAGCTATTAGAAAAATCGCTGACAAATTACAAAGTTCTCCTAATAATTCCTTTGTAAAAATCGATAACACGCTCTACAGAAAAAATTATGATCCAATGGGGAAACCATGGCTTTTGGTGGTTCCACGCCATTTAAGGCAGGAATTACTGAAAAATTTCCATGATTCACCCACGGCTGGTCACCTCGGATTTACTAAAACCTATGACCGAATAAGAAAAAAGTATTACTGGCCCGGAATGTATAGAACAGTTAGAAGGTATGTGGCACACTGTTCAGATTGTCAGAGGCGTAAACATCAGCCCCAACTCCCCTCAGGGCACTTACAGCCAATACCTGTTCCTGAAGTTGCCTTTGAAAAGGTAGGAATGGATCTCCTGGGGAGATTTCCAACATCAGAAGGTGGCAACCGTTGGATTATTGTATGTACGGACTACCTAACAAAATATGCGATAACTAAAGCTCTACCCACAAGTGAATCCATGGAAGTCGCCAAATTCTTCATTGAAGATGTCATCTTAAAGCACGGCGCGCCGAGGGAATTAATCACGGATAGAGGAAGGAACTTCACATCTTCAATGATAAGTGATCTGAACAACCAGTGCAGAATAACCCATCGGAAGACGACCGCCTATCACCCTCAGACAAACGGACTCACGGAGAGGTTGAATAAGACCATAGCAGACATGCTGTCCATGTATGTAGATGTCAACCATAAAGATTGGGACAGGATTCTTCCATTCGTTACATTTGCATACAACACAGCAAAACAAGAGTCTACTGGGTTCACCCCATTTTTCCTTGTACACGGGCGTGAAGCCGAGACTCCACTTGACGTGTTATTCCCCAAGTTATTGCCAGAAGACGACGATTTCATCCAAACTCTAGGGGCAAGAGCCGAAGAAGCACGAAAACTGGCACGTATCCACTCCATGAGATCTCAAGGTAGCAATAAACATCGCTATGACGCCCATCACAGAAATATAATTTATCAGCCTGGAGATCTTGTATGGATCTTTATTCCTGTGCGTAAAGTGGGATATTCGGAAAAACTAATGAGACGTTACTTCGGCCCATACAAAGTAACCCGAAAAATATCTGATGTGACCTATGAAGTTGAAACATTCGGAAACCAGCAAGGTCGTCGTAAAACAAAAGATTTAGTTCACATTGGTAGGATGAAACCTTATTTAAACCCAGAGGACCAGGAGGACCAGCTAGAAGAGGACCCAGAAGATGACTCGACAAACTTCCAGGAAGAAGACATCCCCACTGAACGAACACAACAACCACAGACCCGCGAAGAGATCTCAGGCCCTATCACCCGTTCTCGAGCCTTGAGACTGAGGATGTAAGTCTCCTTCTGAGCATCGGGTCGATGCTCTTTATAGGAGGAGGCTATGTGGCGAAGAAATATTTTATTATTTAATTTAATATTATTCAATGAAAATATATTCAACAGATTATAAAAATATATATTAATCTGTTTTTGTGAAATCATCTTAAAATATTTCTTTGCTTACTTGCTTAAGATTCTCTAGCTGTATATAGTTTTGGGGCTGACCTGTTAATAATTGTCGACTCGTCGCTGTGACGTCATCAATAAATACTTTTACATCTTAGGATATTTCAAGGCTTGAATTCTACGTTACAATATTATTGATGTAGACCATAGACTCAGGTGATATCGAAAGTAGACCAGAGACTCACAGTGATATGGGATGTAGACCTTAGATTCAGAATATAGAATGTAGACCTAGGAGTGACAAATATGTAATTTAGGACTTAAATTTACATTATATGTAATGTAGACTTTGGACTGACATAATATGGAATGTAGACCTTAAGACTGACATGATAAGTAATGTAGACTTCGGACTGACATGATAGGAGGGGTAGACATGAGACTGACATGGTATGGAATGTAAACCTTAGACTTATATTATATGGAAGGTAGACCTTAGGCTGACATGGTATGTAATGTAGACCTTAAGACTGACAGGATATGTAAGTTAGACCTTACACTGGCATGATATGTAATGTAGAACTCAGACTCACATGTTATGTAATGTAGACTTTAGACAAACATATTATTGATGTAGACCTTAGACTCAGGTGATATCGGAGGTAGACCAGAGACTCACAGTGATATGGAATGTAGACCTTAGATTCAGAATATAGAATGTAGACCTAGGACTGACAGATATGTAATTTAGGACTTAAATTTACATTATATGTAATGTAGACTTTGAACTGACATAATATGGAATGTACACCTTAAGACTGACATGATATGTAATGCAGACTTCGGACTGACATGATAGGAGAGGTAGACATGAGACTGACATGGTATGGAATGTAAACCTTAGACTTATATTATATGGAAGGTAGACCTTAGGCTGACATGGTATGTAATGTAGACCTTAAGACTGACATGATATGTAAGTTAGACCTTAGACTGACATGATAAGTAATGTAAACATTAGACTGACATGGTATGGAATGTAGACTTTAGACACACATATTATGAATGTAGACTTTAGACTGAGATGATATGGAATGTACACCTTAGACTCACAGTGATATGGAATGTGACCTTAGACTCAGATGATATAGAATGTAGACTATAGACTGACATGATATGAATGCGGACCTTAGACTGACATTATATGTAATGTAGACCTTAGTTTGGCATGATATTTAATGTAGACTTTAGACTGACATGATATGTAGGGTAGACCTTAGGCTGACATAATAATTAATTTAGACTGACATTATATGGAATGTAGACCTTAGACTCATGTTATATTGGAGGTAGACCTTAGGCTGACATGATATGTAATGAAGACCTCAAACTGACATGGTATGGAATAGGGATTTTACACTTATATTTTATGGAATGTAGACCTTAGGCTGACATGATATGTAATGTAGATTTTAAAACATATTTTGAATATAGACTTTAGACTCAGATGATATGGAATATAAACCATGGACTGACAGAAATGTAATGTAGACCTTAGATTGGCATGATATGAAATGTAGACTTTAGACTGACAAGATATGTAATGTAGATTTTAGACTGACATGGTATGGAATGTAGACATTAGGCTGACATTATATTCAGTGCAGACCTTAGACTGACATGATATAGAATATAGAAATTAAGACTGACATGATATGTAATGTAAAACTTAGACTGACATGATATGGAATGTAGACGTAAGACTGAAATTATATGTAATGTAGACCTTTAGACTGACATGATATATAATGTAGATCTAAGGCTGATGTAATGGGGAATGTAGACCTTAGACCTGACATGATATGTAGTGTAGACCTTAGACTGATATGATATGTAAAGTAGACATTAGATTGACATAGTATGGAATGTATACCTTACACTTATATTATATAGAAGGTAGACCTTAGGCTGATATTGTATGTAATATAGACCTTAAGACTGACATGATATGTAATTTAGACCTTACATTGACATGTAATGTAGACATTAGACTAACATGGCATGGAATGTAGACTTTTGACACACATATTATGAATGTATACCTTGGGCTCAGATGATATGTAATGTAGACCTTAGATTGACACGATACGTAACGTAGACCTTATATTGGAATGATATGTAATTTTGACTTTAGGCTGACATGATATGTAATGCAAACATTAGACTGACATGGTATGGAATGTAGACTTTAGACACACATAATATGATTGTAGACCCTAGACTCAGATGATATGGAATGTAGACCTTAGATTCACAGTGATATAGAATGTAGACCTTAGACTCAGATGATATAGAATGTAGGATTTAGACTGACATGATATGAATTGCAGACCTTAGACTTATATAATATGTAATGTAGACCTTAGTTTGACATGATATTTAATGTAGACTTTAGACTGACATATGATATGGAATGTAGACCTTAACACTGACTTAATATGTATTGTAGACCTCAGTCTGATGTGATATGGAATGTTGACCTTAAACTGATATGATATGGAATATAGACCCAAGACTTGACATGGTATGTAATGTAGACCTTAGACTTATGTTATGTGTAATGTTGAGCCTAGAATCACATTATATGTAATGTAGACTATATACTTATGTTTTATAAACGGATAGCTTAGGCTGACATGATATGTAATGTAGACTTTAGACAAACATATTATTGATGTAGACCTTAGACTCAGGTGATATCGAAAGTAGATCATAGACTCACAGTGAAATGGAATGTAGACCTTAGACTCAGAATATAGAATGTAGACCTTGGACTGACATATAATTAATTTAGGACTTAAATTGACATTATATGAAAAGCAGACATTAGACTGACATGGTATGGGATGTAAACCTTAGACTTATATTATATGAAAGGTAGACCTTAGGCTGACATGGTATGTAAGGTAGACCTTAAGACTGACATGATTTGTAATTTAGACCTTACACTGGCATGATATGTAATGTAGACATTAGACTGACATGGCATGGAATGTAGACCTTTGACACACATATTATGCACTGACCTTATATGTAATGTACACTTTAGACTTATGTTATATGGAATGTAGACCTTAGACTTATGTTATATGGAATGTAGACCTTAGAATTATGTTATATGGAATGTAGACCTTAGACTTATGTTATATGGAATGTAGACCTTAGAATTATGTTATATGGAATGTAGACCTTAGAATTATGTTATATGGAATGTAGACCTATTGATATGGAATATAGTTTATAAACTCACATTCTATCAAAATTAACCTTAGACACACATTATATGCAATGCACACTCAAATAATAAATAATGGAAACTTTAAACTCTCACATGCTACCGAATGAAATATAGACCTTAGCATATATATATTGTAGACCCACACTGTGTGGAATGAATAAGATGGACTCTGGAAGTGAAGAATGATATTCCACTATCAGTTAGTAAGAGGGTTTTTAAAGAAATGTCACACAAACAATAGGAGTAGGATTTGAGTGGACATCAGGAAGAGGAAATTGCCAGACAAAAATAACTGAGGTATATACAAACATCCATACCAGTTTACGGAGAGGAAACAATAGGCCAACCAAACTCCATATACCTCTGGTAGAAAGACTGAAATATTGTTCTTAATCATTGCAGAAAAAAGGTACGTATTTGTGTTATTTAAAATGCATTGCTTGTTGTTGTTAGCGTCCATCAAGTCGAGTTTTGCTTCTGATGGCTAATTTTATCTGTAGGTGACTATCACTCACAGCTCATATAGTGACCTTTCAGTATATATACACAGTATATTTTTTGACTTTTTTAGCCAGTTTATTGCAGGTCTTCCCCGCTTTCTTTATCATTCAATTTCACTAACATCATTCACTTTTCTTAGCGAATTGCTTTCATTCTATGTCCTGAGTAGTTCAGTCTTTGTTTGCATATTTGGGACTCAAAAGATCTATCAGCTTTATTTTTATTTAAGATTGAAACCTTTGACTTTATTTCTTTCAATGGTACACTCTGAGTAGCTATCTCCATGTCCACATTTTATGAGCTTCGATAAATTTTCTTCTTCATTTCTCAGAGTCCAGCTCTTATATCCTAAAGTTATCACAGGGATACCATTGCCTCTACAACTCCCTTCTTTTTTTCAATAAAACGCATTAATCTTTTATAAATTAATCAAATTTCATTATTGCTTCTCTTTCTAGTTATATTCTTCTTTTTACTTCCTCTAAACAACCTCCCTTCTTATCAATCCTGGATCCTATAAATATGAGATGATCAACTATATCAATTTTTAAAACAATATAAGCATCTAGTAAGTGTGCAGGATATACAGTAAAACGCCGCTAATATGAACCCGCGATATAGCGAACCTTCCCTTATAACGAATCTAAGGTAATTCCCAATTCCATTCCTTTGAAAATACTATCTGTATAACGAACTTTACGATTTTTTAAATAGCGAACTACCCCTAAAACGAACCTATTTTAGGTCCCAAAATAATAAAATCTATTCAAAATACTATGTTTATAACGAACTTAAAATTGTAATTACTAAATTTTAAAATGACAAAATTTCGCGATTTCAAAACAATCAATTTGGGGGCATTGTTTGTTCATATTTACGTTCTATTTTAGCCGCATGTTTTATATACATTTTTACACATTATACTTTTATCGAATATAATATCTTTGCATCCGACAAGTTTGAAATAGAAAAATGCAAATAGCTTCCAAAATAAAGAAAAAGAGCAAAGAAAGGCGTTCTGAAAAACCAAAAGCGATTACTAGAAAAAAGTCATTATCATGCTTTTCAAAGTGAAACAACGCTAGAACATTTTCAGAACATGTTAAAATAAGAAAATGTAACTTTTCTAATTATAAGAGACTAGACGAATGACCCGGCTTACCCCAGAGAATTCCCACGAGTGCAATTTCCTTCATACTGAAAGTACATCAATAATAAATAGTAGAGGTGTTATAGAATAGCAATACAAAAGTAACATATAAACCACAGGCAAAAGGTTTGTGTGATGGCAAATATGTATTATATTAGTGTTTAGGTATTTGATTTAATAATTTTTTGAAATCCATTCAGTTGTTTCAAAATTAAAATAGTTTAAAAAGATGGCACCTTTTTCACCCAACCCCCGAGGTACCCGCCCCAGCACATTAACCTTAAAATTGCCTGATTTTAGTGAGTGACTGCGATGCCCATCTTCTCAGTAAGAATAATAAAAAATAGGTTTATATAAAAATTACTTATAAAGACATAATTAATTATTTTTGGTCTTGTTGATATTCATTTTAAACAAAATTTTTCACTTTCTTCTCCAACTTTCTCAATAATAACTTTTAGGGATATTCTTAGTTTTTTCTGCCAGCAGTGAGGTGTCATCAGCATAGCAAAGATAATTTATTTTCATTCCTCAGCAATGGGTACACCTATTTATATAATTCCTTGAGTTAGTTAAATACAGGAAAACTGCTAAAATGAACCTTGAGAGAATATAGCGAACCCCACCCCCATCCCTTATAACAAACCTGAAATAATATATCCATGCTTATATTTATTAATACAGTGAACCATGGCTATAGTGAATCACAGGTTTAGTCCCATTGGGTTTCGCTATAAAGGGGTTTTACTGTATATTGTTACATCAATTTTATTGCGCCTTACATTTATTCAAAATATTCTATGATATTTAATATTTATTTAAAACAGAATATTTAGATTATCATCATTCCTTGTTATAGTTTCATTCCTTTTGTAATATTTATTGTACATATATCTTGATTGGTTATTAGAGCGAGAGAGGACCTAGAGAGAGACTGCGGATCACGACCTACGAGGAAGACCACGAATAAATAAACACAATAACTTTGAAAGTTAATTTATTTTTATTTAATTTTATTTATTTACTTTTACTTTTATTTATTTGCTTTGAGTATGGAAACCCGCTCGGGAAACGTGTATAACACCAAGAAGGAAGAAACCAAGGTCGACGACCCTGCAAAGCTGCAACTTGGTGCAACAATATAAAATATACAGTTTAGCCTCCATGAGTGGATACTTCTATACAAAGGACTGTGGGATTTCATAAAAAAATTTTACAATTTTTCCAATTAGCTACTCTCTTGTAAAGAGGATACATTTGTTCAGAAAATAGGCGAGAGAGATAGGTTCCACTGTAACAGTGTGTTAAAAAAGTTGTGAAATGAAGTGTAACATGGCACAGGATTAAACATTTACCAGCCACTTCTAATATGCTCTGTTCCAGATCAAATGAATTTGGATTCCCAAGAGGTCAGCAATAGATCAAGGTAAGTTTTAGCTTGGTGTTGTGAGACATGTCGAGAATAGAAGAATGAAACCAATGCCACCATCGGCAGAGGTGTTCAGAATGTTATCACTCTCTCTCAATTAATAAAATTATATGTGTACTATCTCTCTATATATAAAAGTCAGTATATATATACAGTCGAACCTCTTTAATTCAACACCCCAAGGAATCAGAGCTTTCGGTTGAATTAAAGGTAGTGTTGAATTAAAGTTAGTCATATGAGATTAGCTAATATTCTAACTCGCTAAAATAATATTTTTTAAAATAGCTTTGTAATATAAATTAATGATACTAATTGAAACCATTATGTGTGTACTTTTTTAAATATTATTTTATTTTATTTTCATGATTAACTTTTAGTATCAAGGACAAAATGGCATTAATACATATTTTGGAAACATAAAAATAAATACAAATATTATTTTATTCTCATTGAAGAATATGGCAGCTGAAAAGAAATAAATATGGAAAAAAAAAAATATTATTTAAAAATAATCGTGAAGATCTTTTTTAAAAAATCCTTTATAGATGTCGGTTTTTGCACTGAAATCCTATTCAGGATGTATTCCAGATGGTCTATTTTTAAAAGACATGCATATCTTTCTTTCTTTGAAATGTCTTTTAAATAACAAAGAACCTTTATTGCATTAAAGTCATCCACACTGCTGCTGCAGGGGTTATTGATTTTGTGTTAAAATCTTTTATAATAACACGGAAATGGAATATTGAAATATGATGTTATCATAATCATTGTGGCTTCATTTTATAAAGATTTATTTATTTAAAAGGAAATTATCTATAAATTTTAAAATAATTAAAACATTTTAATGCTGAAAATTAGAGAGAAAATAATATTATTAATTAGCGCACGATATCCTAAATTCCCGTGTAAAAAAACATTAACACTCGCGACATTGGCGACAACGGCACTGCAAAATGAAACTGTAAGTTTTTTAAATTTAGGCCCTACTCCCTATTTATCAACTTATCAAAAGTTGCAGCCGAGAAAAGAAAAAAATACACTTTGTTTATATTTTAGAAAATGTTATTTATTTATTTTGTCCTACCGGGAGAATCCTGTATGGCACGTGTGCCCAATAAAGGCTATTGTTGTTGTTGTTGTGTATTTAGAAAAGTTTTCGAACAAAAAGCACGGGCTGCCTGGGTATGCGCCTGCCAGCGAGCTCACGCGCCAGTCAGCGAGCTTCTTACGCGCTTGTCAGCGAGCTGTCTTTCTAATTCCGCTCTCCGGCCAACAATATAAGTATATACATACGAGTCTAGGCGCACTGTGACATTCCGGCCCCTGATTTATGGAGCATGTCTCCATGAATCTCTTTGTTTTGATCTGGTAGGTCCATTTTTAGTCCAAGTGGGCAAACCTTGGAGATTGAGCGCTCGTAGATGACTTCCTTACCGCCTTTTTTTCGTGGTAACCTTCACCACTTGAACTTGTAAATCTTTTTCAAGGCGCACATCTGATATGAAGCTACGCTTCCACATGTTCCTCGGATATTGCTTGTTCACAAGAAAGACTAGGTCACCAATACTGATAGGCTCTGTCTGTTCACACGACTTACTTCTTGTCGCGAGTTTCGGAATGTAGTCCCTGGTCCACTTGATCCAGAACCGGTCCGCCAAGATCTGAGCTCTCTTCCATTGATTCCTCAGATTATTATCGGTGGCGTTGATCTTGGACGGAATCGCTGGCCCAGCGTCGTTACTTCCTCGCAGGAAATGGTTTGGTGTCAACGCTTTTTCTTCAGTGGGATCGCTGGACACGTACGTTATTGGGCGGCTGTTGACTATTTTCTCAACTGACTTTCAAGATTGAGTACAGGCACTTTTTTTCTGACTTTATAAGCCGCTTCCAGGCTCCTCCTAAACGTGACGCTGCGGGTGGAGTAAACTTCCATTCGATTGGCCCAAACCTTCCAATCGCAGCGATATCAGTTTCTGTTCCCTGGTGGGCGCATCGCTCGTGCTCCGCCTGAATCAATAACTCCGTGAAGTGGTGTCTTGAGAGCAAAATTGCTGGAGTCTTCTGGCTTTGCAGAAGCTTTTTGGCTTGCTGCACTCGGATTTTTAGACAAATTACACCGTCTATAAGAACTGGGGAAAGTCGAGCTAGTTTCACCTGCTTCACTGACTTTCCTCTGGCCAGTACTGAGAGCTCTTTTGCATACACTTCACTCTGGATCCACTTCACTAAAATCTTCAACGCTGCATCATACTCTCCTGGATTTACTATGAAACTATCTTTCACTAGCCGAGTGTCCCGGGCAACGCCCCGGGTTTACCCGAAGGGCCCGCAGAGACATTAAGAGTATAGATAGTGGCTTAAAAATTGCAAAATTGCAATGGGTATAATTTGATTTTCTAGAAGCATAATTTCAAGTATAAGAGTGTGTAAAAATACATTCTAAGTATATACATTTGGGCAGATCTTATATATTTTTATATCAAATTGAGAATGGAATCATATCATCCACAACAAATCTTATAATTAACAACATATTAGACAGCATAGTGCAAAAATGTAGAATATTAATGTATAGAGCAGTGGGGGAAATAGGCAAATAAAGAGAAGACCAAAAGGTTCGAGGTGAGAAACTATAGTAATTGATTTAAGGTTTAAATAAATATATTTAAAGTGAAAAAAAAAAATAAAAAATAAATAAAAAATCATAAAATAAAATTGCAGACAACACAACTATAATGCATATAAGAAGACATATAAAAAGGAATAAATTTATTTGAAGGACCTCATTAAAAACTACATTTTTAGTTTAATATATACAGTATAACCTCGCTAATTCTACACACGAAAATTCGACCACATTTTGTTGTCCTAAACTATGGCCTATCATATAACAAACTGTAATTCGACACTATCGATAATTCCACTCTTCCGATAATTCGACCATTTTGAAATTCAAATTTCGAGATTTAAATACTACCTCACCCCTAAAAAGGTATTACAGAGGCGAGCAGCGGCCGCTAAAGACGTTCAAAATTTATGTATAGAGTAGTGGGAAAATAAGTAAATAAAAATAATTGATAATAAATAGTTTATTAGCAAACAAATAATACAAAAAAATCCTTTCAAGTAAGAAACTATAGGCAGTGGTGAAATGTTTAAATGAAAATATTCAAAATGAAAAAAAAAAAAAAAAAAGATGAGAAAATAAATCAGAAAAGATAGTTGTAAATTATATTGCAGAGGAGACGACTTATTAGAGGAATTCATTTAAGGTCCCTCATTAAAAAACAACATTTATATTTTATATTTACATGGGTTTAACTTTACATGTATGCTATCCAAAGTTCGCACACGTGGAAAAGCCACATAGAGCTGTCCATGCGTAAACACTGGCTCTTGTAGCAAGAGACCAATTCTAACAAAGGTTTGGCTTTGAGGCTTATTTATAGTCATAGCAAAAGCCAACCTTAGTGGAAAATGATGCCTCTTTAGAATGAAGGGAAGGTTGGTATCTGAAGGAGCCAAATATATTTTTGATATCAATACAGTGTGTCCAACTTTGGTCCCTGTCAGTATTTGTGCTTCGAGGACATGAGAGCACATGCAACTGGATTACCATACGTGTTCCATTGCAAAGACTCTGTTTAAGATTCAAATTTCTCAGAAGCATAACGATAGCACAAACCTTAAGGTTTAACTGGTGTGGAGGCATTCCTCTGGGAGTAAGGCTATTGAGAAATTCAGTAGGGAGTTATTTTGCTCCTCCACATTCTCACACACTCCACACTGTCAACACTGAGAAAACACTGTCTCATGTTTGGTAAGCAATTTCGGGGAGAAACTATAGGCATTGGTTGAAATTTTTAAATAAATATGTTCAAAGTGAAAAAAAAAATGAAAGAAAAATACAACAAGTTAGTAAAAAAATGCAAACAACACAACTAAATTGCAGATAAGACGACATATAAAAGGACATAAGGTAATACGACCGAATCCAAATAAATAAATAGTGTGTGACGTTTCGGTAACAGCGTTGTTACCATATTCAGACAAAAGTGCTGAAAAAAAAACGGAAATATCCTTAAAGATATTTCCATTTTTTCTCATTCTCATTCTGGTCAGCAGGACCAGAATGAGAATGAGAAAAAATGGAAATATCTTTAATTACGGGGCTGCTAACCAGAATGAGAATGAGAAAAAAAAGGAAATATCTTTATTTACGGGGCTGCTAACCAGAATGAGAATGAGAAAAAATGGAAATATCTTTAATTACGGGGCTGCTAACCAGAATGAGAATGAGAAAAAATGGAAATATCTTTAATTACGGGGCTGCTAATCAGAATGAGAATGAGAAAAAAAATGGAAATATCTTTATTTACGGGGCTGCTAACCAGAATGAGAATGAGAAAAAATGGAAATATCTTTATTTACGGGGCTGCTAACCAGAATGAGAATGAGAAAAAATGGAAATATCTTTAATTACGGGGCTGCTAACCAGAATGAGAATGAGAAAAAAAATGGAAATATCTTTATTTACGGGGCTGCTAACCAAAATGATAGTTTTTTTGACACCTTTTTTTTTCAGCAATTAGAAAAAATATCACAGCATGTTTTAAATAGTTACTGTTATCAAGTTTGTAAACAAGATAGCAGATAAGATGGTGATAATTTTCAAAGCAACCAAAATTTTATTCTTTGAAAAAAAAAATTTGAAAAAAGCCCACTTTTTTAAAAATATAGTTAAAATCATATCTGTAAATGTCATTGATATTTCATATTTCTTTCATTCTGTTAATTGTAGCACATTTATTTTGAATGCTTACAATCCTAATTGAGTAATCAACAATTAATTGAGAGAAAAAAAAAAAGATTCCAAAGACATTAGGAAAGATACTGCAAAAAAAGAACACCAGACACAAAAATAGGGCTAAATTTAAATTTACAATTATAATTATAATAAAGTAATTATAAATTAAATAAATTGAATCAGAATACGAAATATTTATTAGAAATTGATTAAAAAACAATAATACAGAAGAACGTGTTTTAAAATAAACAATTTGATGATGATAAATTGCTAACAAATAAGATAAAATAACAAATAAGATAAGCAACATTTGAAGGCAAAAATACTACGATTGTAAAATCGAATAATTTAAAAATAAATAAATCTATTAATATTTGGAAAATAAAAATAAAACGTTCGTGTAAAGCAAAAAATAACGAATATTTTAGTATATAGATGACTATTTATAGTTAAGTATCTTTGGAGGAGATAGCTTCAAACTTTACAACTGTGAACTCTGTTAGCCTATTATCTATATAGATATTCTCTTTTATCTGATGAATCTAGTTCAAAATATAATGGTGGTGATAAAGAATGAGCAACAACAAATCCGAAACCATTATTTACAGTTTGGATTTGTATCTGAATTTTCAAAAATTGTTGTTATAGTTCATTTTTACGA
Organism: Cordylochernes scorpioides; assembly: GCA_030710605.1. Lineage (NCBI taxonomy): Eukaryota > Metazoa > Arthropoda > Arachnida > Pseudoscorpiones > Chernetidae > Cordylochernes > Cordylochernes scorpioides. Next base: position 31,511,458 of record CP092869.1, on the reverse strand, counting down.
CAACCACATTACATTTTGCACTGTGGTGATAAATCAAATACATTGTTTTAACTAATAATTGAAAAGGAGAAGTGCCATTTTTTGTATATGAATACCAACCCCCTGAAACTATAAAAATCTATTTACTTACCTACCAAGATGTGCGAAGAGTTTGATTGTGTCAAGATGGTGGAGCTCCCAGCTGGAACGTCGCCTGTTGGTCGTCCTCATGTTGCTGGCAGCAACAATCAGCCTAGGGATGCCTGTGGGGGAAAATATCTCTGGTGAGGAGCCTGGTACCATTGCTTCTACTAGAGTAGTAGTTTCCACAAGAGGCTGCTTCAAAACAAGCAATTTTCTTGGCCTCCCCATTTTACAAAATTGATCATTTGAAAAGGAAAAACTAAAAAATTCAGGTAAAAGGTTACTTTTAATTTTGGTTTTGCAAGCTTTCGAGCAAATTTATGCTCTTCAACGGGCAAATACCTTTATGTATTGAAAAAGCAGAAATTTTGCTTGAAAGCTTGCAAAACCAAAATTAAAATAAACCTTTCACCTGAATTTTATATTTTCCGTTTTAAATAATTTCTGGGTAACTATTGCTCATATAAAATTGATCATGCAATAGATGGTTTGCTTGAAAGAATTTACCTATTGGGGGTATAAATAAGTTTGTATGGTTTTGATAAAGATGGCGCAACTAGTTTATTATCTATTGTTTCATCTGGCAACACCATTATTTTGAAGCGTCAAGGGTAAATAAACTATTTTCTGTTTGCTCCTTGAAATGTCAACTTTTGTACCAAATAATATGTTTTTGCGGAGAGTTTTACTTCATTACTTCAATATGAGACATCATATTTTATTGAAAGTTTATGGTAACCTTGCTCTAGCTGGAAGAACGTGTCAGAAGTGGTTTGAACGGTTTTAAAAGTGGTAATTTTGATTTTTGAAGACAAATAAAGACACGGAGTGCCACCAAAGGATGAGGATGAAGAATTATAGATAAGGCTCAATGAAGATCCAACACAATCGCAAAATAAATTCACAAAAACACTTGAATTCACTCAACCACCCATTTTTCATTTCTCAAAAGAAATGGGAATGATCCGAGAGGTAGGAAAATGGGTACCGTATGAACTGAAGCCAAAGACATCGAACGTCCTTTTTTAACGTGTGAACAACTCCCCGAACGTTAAAAAGAAAGGGGATTTTGAATCTAATTGTAACTGACGATGTAAAGTGGCTCCATTACGATTATCCAAAACATCGGGAAGCGTATGAATACACTGGCCGTGCCTCATCATCGAAGGCCAAGCCGAATACTCATGACGAAAAGATTATGTTGTGTATTTGGTGGGACCAGCTAGGAGTAGTATATTATGAGCTGCTACAACCAAACAAAAGTATCACAGGGGAGGTGTACCGAAGATAATTGATGCGTTTGAGCCGAGCATTGTGAAAAACGGCTGCAATACGCCAATAGACACGACAAAGTTATTTTGCAGCGTGATAATGCTCGGCCACATGCTGTAGCACCCGTTAAAACGTACTTAGAAAGCTCAAATGGGAGGTCAAAATGTGGACTGGATGACCAGAACTTCTTCAATTATGAGGAAGTAAAATAATGGATAGATGAATGGATGGTGGTCAAAGAACCTGCCGTTTTCCGCGATTGGATGCGCCAATTCCGAGTAAGATGAGAAAAAGTAATGACAAGCAACTGACAATATTTTGAACATTAAATGTCTAACCAATTTTTCACAATGAAGCTTCAATTTTCGAAAAAAAAAAAAAACAACCGCACAAACTTATTTATGTTCCTAATATATGTAATATTGTTGCAAATGTGATCCTGCCGACGTATGGATAAGCTGGCAGTCGTGTACGTGAGGCGAGTGTTGATGTTCTACCCACACGCGGACAAAAAGCAGAGGCAGGGCTAGATGTTAGCACCGAGAGTGATCGGGGACAGCCCACGGAACAGAGGTAGAGGCCATGATACAAACTTGGATGCTATCACCGAGAGATGGAGAGAGATCCCGAGTGAGAAAGAAGCGGTCTGTCGATGGCCACCCTGTAGAACCTACTGCTGCTAACCCCCTGCCAAAACCTGTACAGTTTTTAGGGGTCGTCTATAAAAAGTCACTGGAGGGGTGCCAATCTGTTTGGGCGTTGGTATTTTCCTCCTCTGCCTCCAGCTGATTACTCCTTTTGGCGTCCCCATTTTTGTTTAAATACAAATAAGGGCGTACAGGTTGTATTAATAAAGATATAACATATATACAAAATATGAGGGTGGAAGCAAATAGGATCATTTCACACTTCAATAGAAGGGTATGATCTTATAAAGTATCAACTCTAACTAATTGGAAGATAGGTGAAATATACCAAAAATGTCATTATTATACAGTTTAGAATAACTATATATATATTTATATTAAAATATATTCAATCCAAATTATATGAAACTTTTTTGATTAATCTCTTGTTATGTTCACACACACATACACAAAGAATATTCTCTGTTTTAGCATCATTTATTTCTTTTTGTTTTCCAATAAATAGATGTCACTTTTTGACTTCGACCTTGCTTTATTCAGGTGTGAAGAGAAACAGGATTAAGTTTTAATAAAAGTGTAGTTTACTAAGAAAAAACATGTGATTTATCATGTGCGTAATAAATTCAGTATGTAAATTTGTGTTGCAGGCAGGAGATCAATGGTGAGAATGTTGACTTCTACCACCACTGTCCAAGATGATAGCATTTCCGACTCAAAAGACCCATTGAAAAAAAACTTCACTCAATGAAATAATTTATCTAAAATCAAGAAACATTACATTTAAAACTAACATAAGAACTAGCTACTCAAAACCTGAAGATTCTAATGATTTCACCGATATTTCTAAAAGTACCATTTACATAAAAACTGTCGTAGTTACTAACTATACAAAAACTTCCGAAAAAACTAACTCGACCAAAGTTACTCCAGTAACAATCACCCCAACACTTACTCCAGTAACAACCACCCCCACACCTACTCCAGTAACAGCCACCCCCAAACCTACTCCAGTAACAGTCACCCCCAAACCTACCCCTTCAACAACCAACCCCACAATTACTCCAGTAACAACCACCCCCAAACCTACCCCAACAACAACCCCAAAAACTACTCCATCAACCACCCCCAAATCTACCCCAACAACCACCCCTGAAACTACTCCAACAACCACCTCCAAATATACTTCATTAACCACCCCAAAATCTATTCCATCAAACATCCCTAAAACTACTCCAACATCCACCCCTAAAACTACTCCAACAACCACCTCCAAAACAACTCCAACAACCTTCCCTAGAACTATTCCAACAACCACCTCCAAAATAACTCCAAAAACCACCCCCAAATCTACTCCATCAACCACCCCAATACCTACTACATTAATAATCCCCAAGTCTACTCCATCAACAGCCACCCTGAAAACTACCATAAGGCCACACATTTCGGATAATTTTAATTTTCTTTTCAACTCTTAATTATTCCCCCAAAACTACTCAAGTGACAACTTCACAAACACAGCCAAATAAACTAGCATCACCAAACTGCTAGAGGAAATTCCGTATACACAAATTCTTCCAAAACCTTTTTTAAAAGACCCACGTCAGAAAACTGAAAGGATTAAGAAAATATTTTCAAAAAGATATATTTTTATTTGGTCTCATTACCATGTGTTTTTATTCTATATGAGACAATTGTATAGCCGTGTAGAGTTTGTGTAGAGAAAAAATATGACCTTTCTCATATATATTATCTTTGATCCTAAAATTGTATAAATCTATTTTGAAGGGAATATTATTTCTGTAGCCCAATTATTGACCTGGCTGGTTAATCATTCTAGCAAAACATATGTACACAATAATTACCTCACATTTATTTATCCATAAGTTAACTATGGTCTTGTATAAATATCAATTGGAAAGTTTTGCAATTTTAGAATCTAAGTTACCCCACTTCATCTTTTGTGATAATCTTATGGACTATAAAATGTTGATATCATTATAATGATAATAACAAGTATTAATAAGTTGCACCTTTGGTGAGGATAAGAAGTAGTGGGGTAGTTCTGTATTGGTTCTTAGAACAGTTATTTATCTAGTATCTTACTTATTTACATAAGGTGAATTGCAAATGAAGGACTCTGTAAGGTAAGTGACAAATAACAAATAGGAAGACTCCTAGAAACTGCACTCCACTACTATACCCGAGGTTTTTATATAAGGTAGAGGTGAAATGACTTAGTGGAAGTATGGCTTCTGAGGCCAACTGTGCGGACGTGTTTTGCTTCGCTCGTCTCGTTAAGCTAAGTACCTTTTCCTTTCCTCTTTTAAATTTATTATTACCTTATATATCTTTCTGTCCTAAATTATTTATATTATCATAAGTATAGTATTAATATCACTTCAATAAGATTTTACTTCCCCCCCCTTTTTTTCTATTTGGACAGAAGACATGGATTGTATTTTTAAATCAATAGATGTTAAACTCGATGAAATATTAATATATTTTGATAACAAATTTAAAACTAATAAAAAAATCTAACAAAAAATGATATAACTTACTTATATTCAATGATTAACCAAGCAAAAAATGGAATTGAATCTATATCTGAGTTAAATAAACAATATACAATAGATAGTTAGACAGACACAATAGAAAAAGCTATAGATAATAAACTAGATAAAGTTCTTAAAGAGATTCCGAGACAGACAACTTCTTATGCTCACGTTGTGCGACAGGAAGCAGAACTAATCAAAATAAAACAGCAGTCATTCAAAGATGAATCTACTTTAATTGCGGCTTTAAATGATGGTGTACCTAATTCTGATGCACTTAAAAAAATTTCTAATAATATTAAAAGTGTCAGAGAAAATGGTAAAAATATTAAGATTAATAGAATTATAAACGCTAAAAAGTCTGTAATTATAAAGGTTACAAACCAAACTGATAATAAAATACTACTGGATGAATTAAACAACTCAGAAGATTTGAAATTGATTAGTAAAAATTACATACCGACACTAAGAGATCCAACTATAGTAGTCAAAAACGTATCCAAAATTACAGATTCGGCAAATTTCGTTCAAACCATATGCAGAATGAATTCTGATCTAGAAAATTTGGAAAATGAAATAAAAGTTCTATTTACAATGAGATCTAATTCTCCATATCACAATATAGTATTAAGAGTAACTCCTAAAGTTTACCAAATTCTAAGAAAAATGGGTAATGAGATATACACCGATTTTGAGCGATGTTCTATACAAGACAGAATATTTTAAGACAATGCCAAAATTGTTTTCAATTTGTTGACTTTGCATAGAATTTTTAATGAAACTGATTCCAATAATTATTAATTAAACATTATATTTATTGATTTACAAGAGAGAGAACAAAAATATAAAAAGGAAACCAATATTAAACAAAGGAACTTTTTTCTGTTTCGGTTAGCGCCTATTAACCTGTGAGCTTACACACACTCTGTGGTAACAATTAATTAATATATATATACAACACACCCTCCCCTGTGCGTAAGCCCTAATCAGCAAGTCCAAAGCTATCTGCACACTTCCGTAGTTTGTCCTTAGAGAGACTCTTCATTAGTATATCCACCTCCATGTCTTCACTTTTAGTGTATTCCAGCTTGATTCCATTTTGAATTTCCTCTTTCACAAAATAATACTTTCGGTTTATGTGCTTTGTTCGTGAAGTAATTTTGTCAGATTGTATCCAGTTTATTGCAGCCTGGCTGTCACTTTTCAAGGTAATTGGGAAAGTTAATCCCCTAGTAATCCCTTTAACCATAATACTTCTGAAATGCCTTCACATATTGATATAAGTTCTGCTTCACATGTAGACAAGGCTACTAAATTTTGCTTCTACTTCTCCAGTTTATTAAGTTGTTGCCAAGTTTGACTGTATAGCCTGAATAGGATTTTGCCTCTCGGGTTGTGCATCAGCTCGCATCAGTACTTATTGTAATATTGTTGTCTTTTGACTTATATGCCAAAATTTTATTTCTTGTTCCCTTCAGGTATCTATATTAATCCTTTTAACTCCAGTTAAGTGTATTTCTCTTGGATCATTACTATACTGTGATAAATTGCTGACGTTGAAGGATATGTCCGGTCGAGTACCCATAGAAAGGTACATTAGTGATCCAATCATTTCCTGGTATACAGTTTTATCTACTGGCTTTGAGTCCAAATATTCATCCAAATTTTGATTTTGATCTCCAGGTGTCTGCACACTGTTGCATTCTTCCAGTCCAAATCTGAAGAATTGTATCAATATGATGAGTCTGAGATAGATAAAATCCATCTTCTGCCCTTTTTATTTCAATTCCAATAAATGGTTCGCTATCTTTCTTCTCTGTTAGAGTAACATATTTTTCTATTTCTGAGGCTAGGTTGTCATTAATTTCCTTACTAGTTCCAGCAATGATGAGATCATCGACATATAGACCCAGTATTGCATACTCTTCTCCTCTCTGGAGTTTATAGACACATGGATCACATTTGGTTCTAATCATTCCCAACTGGTATAAAATTTCATTGATCTTTTTGTTCCAACATTTTCCTGATTGTGATAGACCATACAGAATTTTTCCAATTTACACCCTTTGTTTTCTTATCCTTTTTGCATAAAACCATCTGGTTGTCTTATGTATACTGTCTCTTCTAACTCACCATAGAGATAAGCTGTCTTCACATCATAAGTCTTTATGATTAAATTCTGTTGTGTTGCAAGAGCTACTATTGTTCGCAAGCTTTCATTTTGAGTACAGGTGAAAAAGATTCCTTATAATCTACACCATATCTTTGATTGCATCCAACAGCAACCAGTCTGGCCTTTCTTTTATATATGCCGTCATTTGAGGTTTTCTTTGTACTGTAGACCCATTTACTATTGATGACTTCCATGCCATTTTCCCTTGGTACTAGTGTCCATATTTTATGTTTCTCTATCTCACTGAGCTATTCTCCCATTGCTTTGTGCCATTCATTTCTTTCTCCACTATCCATTGCTTCTTTAAAGTTCTCCGAGATATAATGATCTATTTCCATAATTAAGTTTGCATCATTCCTATCCTTTATTCTTTGTGAGCGTCGAACTCCTTCTTTGATCAATTCTCTTTCTTGTTCTTCAAGTCTTGCTTCGTGCCGTTCTTCTAAGATGCTCTTTGTTTCTCCTTTCTTTCTTCCTTCTTTTACGCATCGTTCCTCTATCGGTTCAGTTTGTGATGAGTCATTTTCACAGTCATCACCTAGTTTTACTGAAGTATCCTCCTGAGACTTCATTTTACTCACTGTGACAGGATTGTCTTCTTTCAAGATATGAAAGTTTTCAGCAACTATTTCTTCACAATTTCATTTATAGGTCAAATGATCGCAATTAGTATTTTCCTGAATATCATTTGCATAATCAATTTCTCTCTTATCTTCACTAAATTTTACTGATCTGACTTCATGAATTATCTTTGTCATTATATCATATATTCTGTAAGCTTTTCTTTCAATGGAATAACCAATAAATATTCCCTTTCTACCCTATGGTGAAAACTTCTTTCTTCTTGGTTTGCTCTCAAGCCAATGTGTCAAACATCCAAATATTCGAATGTGTTTGACCGATGGTTTCCTGCCATTCTATCTCTGCATAGGTGTATGGTGCTTGATAGACCTGTGGGGTGTACAATTCTTAAAGTATGTAGCTGTAGCAATTGCCTCTGCCCAAACCTTCATGGGTAATTTTGAGTCAATTAGTAAGGTTCTTGCTGTATCTATGAGTCCTATTCACTCTCTCTGCGACTCCATTACTTTGTGGTGAGTTTGTGGTGGTAAGTTGGTGATGGATCCCACTTCTCTTGAAAAGTCCTTCAAATCTAGAGTTACAAAATTCAGTTCCATTGTCGGTTCTTACATATTTTATTCTAAGACTAAATTCGTTTTCGGCTCTTACTTTAAATTATTCAAATCTCTCAAAGGTCTCATCTTTTGATCTCAAGAAATTAACAAAGATTATTCTACTGTAATCATCTACTATAACAAGAAAATACTTAGATCCTCCTAAAGATTGACATGGCATTGGTCCACATTAATCCATATGAATCAACTGCAGGGGTTTAATTGTATAATTTTCTGTAGTATTATATGGCTTCTGAACCAGCTTTCCCATTATGCATGCCTCACACTCTGGTAACCTTTCAAATATTAGATCCAATCCTCTTACAATATGTCCTTGAATCATTTTTTTCATGTGTTCTTCATTTATATGGTTTAATATTTTATTCCATAAACTTATATTGCTATTTTTATTTGATAAATGTGTATTTATAACCATGACATTTTCATTTATTGATATTGATACATATCTTAGTTTTGTTTCCAACATAAACATTATATCTTTAATATATGCCTCAGCAACTAAATCATTTCCTTCATTATAAAATTTTGCTCTATCCTTATTGAAAATAACTGAATTTCCTTTGTTGACTAATTCGTATACTGACAAGAAATTATTCCTTAAATTTGGTACATGTGAGATATCTTTGATGCGAATATTTTCTTGACCTTCACTTGTGCATGTAGTACGTCGCATATCTCCTTTGGCTATGGCTTGGGTAGTTTTGCCCTTCTCAGCTAGGTTGATATTACTTTTGTACTCTGTCACATTTTCCATCAAAGTTAGTTTTGGGGTTAAATGTGCGGTGCATCCTGAATCTATACACCATATTTGCCTATCATTTCTCTCATCTGGTGAATCTTAATATTCTTTTACATATGTTTCAAATGCTTGCTCATTAATTCCACTTTTCATAGTATCCATTAGGTTATTTGAATGTTCCCTACTGTATTTGTGATTTCTATAATCAGGAGTCCATTTCTTCTGATATCCTTGTTTCTGTTTATCTCGAAGCCAGCAATCATTAGCTAGATGTCCCTTTTTATTAAAAACAAAACATATTTTTGGCTGAAATTGTTGAACTTTTCTATCTTTAAATATGTATACTTGTTCATGCCCATTCTCAACCGATTGATTTAATCTCATATTTCTTCTTGACTCCTCTTCTCTTAGAGTTTTTTGAATCTCTTCTACTGTGTTGCCTCTCTCTTAGATCTTAAGACCATAGCAATATTTTCATACCTTGGGTATATGCCTCTGACAATATGAAATGAAAGTTCTCTTGAGGTAAATTGATGCCATAATGATGAACTTCTAGCAGCAATATTTTTTGCCCTTGTTATATATTCATCTACAGTTTCATTTTTTATCTTTCATTCTAATGTTCTTTAATTCTAAACCTATATCAATAATTTTATCTTCCAAATTGCCTGTGTATGTTTTTTTCAGTGAGTCCCATACTTTATTAGCATTTGTTTCACCTATGAACATTCTAGCTTGTTCATTAGTCAATGTTGTGATGATTATCCCAAAAGCTTCATCATTTTTATCACTCCAAATCTCCCAAGAACTTTTGTCTTCCATATCAGGTTCTGGATCGGAAATTACACATTTAAATAATTTTCTTCCTCTCAGAACTGCGCCGATTTTAAACGCCCATATTTGATAATTTGTTCCTGTTAATGGTTAATTTTTTGTTTGGGATAAAAAATTATATTCAGCCATTTTCGCCTTTTGAGCTATTATAAACAAACCAGTATATATATGTTATATTTCTATAGGTGTGAAAAGAATTAGCAGTCGCTTGTGGCCGTCTCCACCTCAATAATCATCTCTTTATTTTTTTCAAATCTTTTTAAAACAAAACAAAAATTTACATACTCCATTTAGTTAAATCTTCAGAAAAAAAAAACAAAATAAAATTCACATTCTATCATTCAAAATGTATCACTACCCCCCCACAAAAAAAAAAAAAAAATTGTATTAATTTTTTTCTCAACGGAGGTTGGGAGGGGATGGAAGGTAAAGGATAAGATACATTGCAAAAATTATATTACACAAGTAACCATATTGTTAGGGGAAAATCACAGGAAAAGGTGGCCATACAAAACCTAACTAACAATAGGCAGGGAAAAAAAATGATATTTTAAAATTTGGACATTACATGTCTATGGAGACACTCTCCATGTAGAATCCCATTCCAGGGCAACTTTTTGTTATTTTCCCAATGAACCGCACCCCAGTTCTTGGAATGTATATGACCTTTTTCACCTTTGGAAAACCTCACAGGATACAACTGGTTCCGATTCAGTTTGGGTGTCTACCGAAACCAGCAGTAGTTTCTCCAGGGGCTCTGTGGGGTGATCTGGATTTTTTTAATGGAAGAGAACAAAACCTGAGGACTATCGATGGAAGCTTGCTTGTTAGGTTCGACACCCAAGCATCCTTCCAAATCCTCTTCTTCCTGAAATGGGAATGGTGGTTCAGTATTATCTTCAGTTACCGGATCCCAGAGCTTTACTTTAGAAATATTAACTATTGTTGCATGCTTATTTTCGGGTTGGCATGGCTTATCTATTTCTATGGTTTGTGGTGAGGGTATGGAAATTATGGTGTATGGTTCTGGATAAAAGGCTGGCATGAGCTTACCTTGACCTGATTGGTAAGGGATCTTATAAAGGACCTTATCCCCTATTTTTAGATTAGGCGTTTTATGGGATTCATTATATCTTTTTACCAATTTAAGATGTAATTTTTCGGTATTTTTATTTGCAATTCTCCTAGCCTCTTCTATGGGTGGATATGCTCGTGTTAATTTATTGATATATGATGGCGTTATGATAAAAAGCAAATAAACGGGAGGCATTTTAGTTATGGAATGAGGAATACTCCGATATTCTTCTAAGGCCTTTTGTAATAATTTGGGCCATGGTATTCTGGGATTTTGTTGATGGTGAAGTCTAAGTTTTGAGATAATTGTCGCATTTGCCCTTTCTACAAGCCCATTACACTGTGGGTACGAAGGGGATGTCATCACGTGTTTTATGCCCTTTTCTTGTATAAATTTGTTAAACCTTTTGGACACAAATGAGGGGTGCCTATCAGTAACGATAATTTTTGGTTTACCTACATTTAATAACTGATTTATTATATTGATGTACGTTGCTATAGACGTACTCTTAGAAGGATAAGCCCAGATGTATCTTGAGAGATGATCAACTATCACATGAAGACAATTCTTTGTACTGTTATAATCCCCTAATCCTAAAATACTGTCAATGGCAACTACATCAAATGGTTTCTCAGCTAGTGGTAAATTACCCATGAGTCCATACGAAAGTGTAGTTGGCTTCTTTACAGACTGACATATTTTACATTTCAGAATATAATTTTTTATTTGTCCTATCATTCCTTTGAAATAATATTGTGTTGAGATAACTCTAGCCATTGAACTTATGCCTGGGTGTCCTAAACTTTCGTGAGCCCTGCTTATCAATTGTTGTTGTAAGGAGGGTGGTACTATAATCCTATCTCTATTTTTTAGCCTAAAATAAGTAATACCGTTTTTAATGAAATATAGCTTAGATGAAGGCTTAAGTAATGATTTTTGTTCTTGTTCTATATTTTGAACAGTTAAGAAGCAGGTATATGGCAGTCGAGACAACATGTCGGCTTCATGATTCTCACATCCCTTATTATATTTAAATTCCAAATCATATACTGATAATCTTAGCGCCCATCGGAATAATCTACCGTTAGTATGTTTGAAATTATTTAACCAAATTACTGCCTTATGGTCGGTATGAACTATCACATGTTGACCTGAAAAATATAGGGATGATATCTTTTACATGTTTCTATTACCGCCAATAATTCATGTTCTGTTATTGTATACTTGGATTCTGCTCCCCTTAAAGCCCTACTATAAAACGCTATGGGTCTTAAGGTGCCATCAGGATACTCCTGTTCAAGTACGCCTCCTAAACCTGCAATACTAGCGCCGCAAAAGATATGTGTAGCTAATAATGGATTATAAATTTGGAGTATTGGTTTCGAAACTAATGCTTCTTTAAGGGCTTCAAAACTCCTCTGACACTCTTCACTCCACGTAAATTTTACATCTCTTTTCAATAGATCATTTAAAGGCGCTCTCAACTTATTAAAATTATCTATACATTTTGCATAATGCGTAACGCTGCCCAAAAATGACCTTAAGCATCTAACATCACGAGGAGGGGGCAAAGATTTAATTATACCAACATTAGTACTTGAAGGAGAGATTTGATCTCCAAAAATTTCGTAACCCAAATAATTTATCTTTTGCATAAAAAACAAACATTTATCTTTCCTAAGTTGGATACCTTCCTCTTGTAGGATTGCAAATATTTCCCCAAGGTGTTCTAAATGGGATTCGGTATCTTTTGAGAAAACCAATATATCGTCAAAGTAAGATATTATATTTTTAAGTTCATATTTCTGCAATATGGAAGTGAGGATCCTGTTAAAAATAGAAGGAGCTGTCCGCAATTCAAATGGTAATCTGCACCATTGGTAAGAACCTTCTGTGGTGGTAAAGCAAGTAATAGGTTGATCTTTTTCATGTAAACCAATAGTCCAGTATGCACTTAGAATATCAAGGCACGAGAATACTTTTGAGCCTTGCACCTTTTGGATGATATTTTCAACTAAAGGAATTGGGAAACTATCTCCTATCAGTTTTGAATTCAATTTCCTAAAGTCGATACATAGTCTAGATTTATCATTTTCTCCCTTTTTATGTGCTAAAGTTACTGGCGAACTATATGGAGAAGAAGCATGCCTAATAATCCCATATTTTAATAATTGCCTAATTTGTTCCTTAATTATTTCGGTGTCCCTGGGATTATGTCGATAAGGTCTGAGACAAACAGAGTTTTATCTTTAAGTCTTAACCTGGGGGGATCTACTTTTAATGGTCTAATATTATATTTGTTTTCACCAAAAATATCATTATAGCGACTTAATAAAATGTAGAGATTATTCTTAAGTGTTTGTCATCATTATTTAGATAGCTGTCTTCTAGATTTGGCAAGGGTAAGGGTCGAAAGTTTGGTTGGTAAACGAGTTTAGATTTAAAACAAGAGGGTGTTATGAATTATGTTAAAAAGACTAGAGGCGACAAACACTCATTGTCCGGTTGAAAGAATTTATTTCACCATCAAATAGTTCTCTTTTATACAGCGAGGAGTTTTACATATTGAAAGATCGCCATGGATTTGCATAGCGTTGAAAGATAAAATAATATTTACATGAAAATAGTTACAACATATCAAATAGACAAAATTCATAGTATATGATAATCCATCACATATCACAACACGTTTCCCCTTCCTCAAAACCCAAGCCTTTGTGGTTTCTTCAGCTCTCTACCGAACCTAGAGAACCGGGGCATTACAGATGAGCTCTCAGAGGGCACAGCCATCCCATCACTTGGTTGTTGTTGTATTGGAGTTGTAGATGGTCCTGCGACCGGCTCCTCTTCAGTAGTTCTCTGCCAACTGCTGGAGTCCGTGCTACTGGAGACGATTCACCTGAGAACGAGGTCCCCAAGGAGGGCGATTCCCCTTTTCCGGATGGTCCATTTTTTGGTCTTAGAAATTGTTGATTTCTGAGGAATTCCCTTCCAGATGGTGTTTCGACTTTGAAACTTTGAGGCGAATTCCCGTGAGCTGTAATCTTCACTGGTGTCCATGCCTGTTTTGGAGACAGTTGGCACCAGGCCTCCTCTCCCACGCTGACTTTAGGGTAGATTTTACTGCTTCTGTCGTAATACCTTTTCATCGAATTTTGTCTTCTTTTCTTTGCATTCTCTATATGTCTTTGATTGGTTTTGCACGGGCCATATAGCGGGGTGATTATTGGGATGAGGCAGCGGAGACTTCTAGACAAACATAGTTGTGCCGGGGACGGTAGGTCATTCTTTGGAGTATTTCTGTAGGTCAGCAGGGCCAGATATGCGTCGGATCCTTGATCTTTACATTTGTTCAATAAAGTCTTTATTGTTTGGATATTCCTTTCTGCCAGTCCATTGGATCTATGAAGGTGTGGACTTGAGAAAATTTGCGTTATGCCCCATTTTGTACAAAAGTCTGTCATTATCTCTGAGTGGAACGAGGGTCCATTGTCGGACATAATAGTTTCCGGGATTCCAAATCGTGCAAATGTCTCTCTTAATTTGTTTCTGACATTGGTCGCAGTAGGCGGGTTTAATGCATAAACCTTCGGGTAACCACTAAATCTGTCCACAATTAATAAATGAGGCTTTCTTTCAATATAAAATATGTCCATAGAGACTGTCTGCCAAGGATAATCCGGAATTGGAAATGATCTTAACGTCTCCCGTGTTTTAGATTTCTGGTATTTTTGACAAATGTCACAACTTTTAACTCTCTCAGCTATGTCCATGGACATTCCTGGCCTGAAAAGAGATTCACGTGCCAAACCCTGAATTGCTGATATCCCTTGATGAGATTTATGTAATAATTCGAGCATGTAGTTTCTTTGTGTTCCAGGAACCACTATTGCCGATCCGACACATAATAACTCATTCCATAGGTAAATACGGTGTCTAAAATCATAATAGGGTTTTACATCTTCATCTAAATCTTTTTTGCTTATTGGCCACCCTTCAATAACGTAGTGGATTATTTTTAACAGCGTTGTATCTTCTCGGGTATCCTTCTGTAGAGTAATCAGTTTTTCGTCCGAGATATTGGCAGATATTAATTTGACCATTCTTCTGTCCTCGAGAAAGGGAGTTGGGAGTTCGTCTATGGGATGAGTATCCCTGGATAGGGTATCTGCGAGAATTAAACATTTTCCAGGTCGATATTGCAATTTAAAATCAAAAGCAAAGAGTTTCATAACTATTCTCTGCAGTCGAGGCGATATATCAGTTAACGGTTTTTGGATAAGTGGTAATAAAGGCTGATGATCCGTCTGGATTATGAACGTGTGTCCTAATAATAAATATTCGAACTTTTTGCATCCATAATAAATGCTCAATAATTCTTTTTCAATCTGTGAGTACTGTTTCTGAGAATCGTTGAATGATGCGGATGCAAACGCCAGCGGTCGATTCTCTTGCAGCAGAGCAGCTCCCATAGCATCCTTGCTGGCATCACATTGTAGAACTAACGTCTTAGTTTTGTCGTAATGGCCCAACGAAGGAGCGTTTCGAACGCATTCCTTAATGTGATGGAATTCGATGTCTTGTCTAGGGCCCCAGTGCCAGACCACATTCTTTTTTAATATTCCTCTTATGTTGGACGTTGACGCGGCTAGATTCGGAATAAATTTTCCTAAATAGTTGTAAAGACCCATGACTCTCTGAAGCGACTTTTTATCTTCTGGCTTTTTGAGGTTGATCACTTTGTCGACCTTATTTGGCTCTGGATCAATTCCATTTTTCGAAATCATGTGGCCCAAAAAACTAACCTCCTTTTTGCATATTTGAGCTTTAGTCAAGTCGAATTTGATATTGTTTCTCCTTGCTATTTCTAGTATACCTTTCAATTTTTCATTATGTTCTTCAATGCTATCTGCGTATATCAGCAAGTCATCTACATATGTGACGTTCCGAAAACTGTTCTTAAAAATATTTGTCATCATTTCCACGAATATTTGCGCCGATATATTCAAACCAAATGGTAATCGGTTATATCTGAACTTTCCGAATGGTGTAGCCATCACCAACAGATCTCTGCATTCGTTGGCAACCGGAACATGCCAATAGGCCGATTTTACATCTAACACGGTATAATAATCAGCCTTGGGAATCTGATGTAATAATTCAGAAGGAGCCGGAGTCTGGAAGTGTCTTCTCACCAGGGCCTGATTCAATTTGCGTGGAATCAAACATATTCTAATTTGGCCCGATTTTTTCTTCACTACGACCATAGGGTGAGACCACTCTGTTTCATGATAAATCTTCGTAATTATTCCTTGTTTTACCATCTTTTCCAATTCAGACTGAACTTCATTTCCTAGGCTTGCCGGGATGCGTCTTGGAAGGGCACGTACAGGCGGATACTCAGGTTTTGTATACATTTTACATTCAGAGTTTATCACTCCAACTCCTTGAAACACCTCATGAAATTGTTCGAGTATTTTTTTCGTTTGATCATGTAAAATCATTTCATGCGAGTTTATTTGATTGATTCGTTTCAAAATCTCAAGCTTCTCGCAAGTGTCGCCTGTGATGAGTGTCTGCGCATCGACATCAGCAATAATAAATTCACACAAGCTTTTCTTTTCACCATATTGGCATAACACTTCACATTTCCCCACGATAGGTAATTCCGAATGTCCATATGCATATGCCTTTAACGACGTGGGCTTGATTATTGGCTTTGCTGGCCACAAGCTTATCACTTTCTGAGGAAGCACATTAATCTGCGCACCAGTATCCAAATGTACAGACGTCTTGTTGCCATTTATGCTTATCACAGCGGACCATTTGTCCGACCGAACGGTCTTAACAAGAACCCTATTTACATTGATACCTCCTTCGAAGGATTCGTCGCCTTCATTTTCCGCTATAAGGTTTCTTATGCGTCTGGTCCTACAAACTGCTGCGAAATGGTTTAATTTCCCGCATGCGTTACATGTCTTTCTGTATGCTGGGCAATTACCATATGTGTGTTGCTGTCCACACCACTTGCATTCATTTCTAGTGTTTGCAATACTGGGTCCTGCTTTAGCTTTTTCTACTCGACTTCTATTTTTCTCCCAGGTATTTTTGTTAATCTTTTCAATCATGGCCTGTTTTTCTTCCCATGACGCTATTTGTACGCAAACAGATTCGGCAATCGTGGCTACAGAAATTGCTTTGGTAGGGTCAACTGGGGATCTTCCAACAACTTCTTTTTTACTTCCTGATCTATCATTCCAATTATGAAACGATCCCTGATGAGAGATTCAGCCAATTCCTCGAATTCACATTCCTGGGCGAGTTGTTTTAATTCCGTAACGAATTCAGTTATACCTTGCCCTTCCTTTTGTACGCTTGTGAAAAATTTGTTTCTAATTTGTATTATATTTTTAAAGGGTTTGAAATGTTTTGAGAACATGTCGAGCATCTCTTTAATACTTGGGTAAGCTTCATTCTCTGTTACTCTGAATGTTTTATATATCGACACCGTTTTTTCACCAAGAATATGTTTCAAAATGGCTCGTTGACGTTACAATGGCATGCTCTCCAAGTCTGCAGCTATAGAAAAAATTTCAAATGCTTCACGCCAAGTTTCCCATTTCTTCTCACCATTATATGGCACAAATTCGGCAGGTGGCTTTATATTTTCCATATTTTGTAATTCTGCTCTTTTCTTTTAGAGACCTAGACAAAGCTCAAAAACAAAATATCGGCTGTCGGCTGCGCCATGTTATGAATTATGTTAAAAAGACTAGAGGCGACAAACACTCATTGTCCGGTTGAAAGAATTTATTTCACCATCAAATAGTTCTCTTTTATACAGCGAGGAGTTTTACATATTGAAAGATCGCCATGGATTTGCATAGCGTTGAAAGATAAAATAATATTTACATGAAAATAGTTACAACATATCAAATAGACAAAATTCATAGTATATGATAATCCATCACATATCACAACAGAGGGGACATTTATGTTTATATTGATCAATAGTTTTATCTAAAAGAGGTAACCTTTTTATGTTATTACATTTTCCTGAAAGTTTTAAACAATAATTATGTTTTTTACAATATTTAACATTATTAGAAACGCCAAATATTTTTTTGAGTCATCACAATATTGCAAAGCATTGAGTTCATCTTTAGAAAATGTATATTGAAATTTGGATGAAAACACATTATTTTGCATAATAACATTCTCATCAAAATCAATCTTTAGGTTAAAATATTTCAGGTACTTAGTGGATACTATCAGAAAATTCAAATTTGGATTATCAATAATATAGAACAACATATTGTTAGTTATACCTCCAATTCTGATCGTTAAACAAATTTGTCCAAATATTCCAATACGGTTAGATACAGTGCTAATCATATTAGGTGTGTTTGTGTGTTGTTGGCTAGAGTTATTTATCTTATCTAAAAGGCATTCAGGTAATAGGTGTACGGAAATAATATTAATGTCACTGCCTGAATCAAAAAGTACTAAATAGGTTCCCAAGAGTAATGAATCTACCCCAACGTCACTCATCACTCCTGGGCACCACCATTGTTGCCCTACATTACCTCGAAAGTCTTGGTAAAACTGCTTCCGCCGGGTTTCTTGTCGATCGCCAACCTCTCTGCTGGGGCGGGCACCTGAAGGAAGAGAATCCTGTGAAGGCGCTGCATTCCTTGAGTCGATATTTTGAAAGTTCCGTCGATGTCTGGGGCCATTAAATGGTGAAGATGTCTCTTCATGTCGAAATCCTTCTTCCAGGGAATATGCAATCTTAATCCACATGTCCAGATTAGCTGGATTGGCAGCGATCAAAAATGGTCTCAGCTTTGCGTTTACATTCGAAGAAAGCGCTTCCAGGGTCTGCTCCGAACTTATATTCAATATTTTGGCCAACTTCAGTTTATTAAAATAGTATTCCATAAGGGGTTGCGATGGTAGCTTCTTTTCAGTCCAAAACTGCTTCATCAATCCACTTGTCGATATCGGGAAAAATGTATTCATAGTTTGGTGAAGTTCATCCAACGTAAACACGTCCTGGCACATCGAGGCGTATATCTCTAACGCTTTTCCTTTAAAAATGCTCGGGATCATTGATAGAGCATCATTTTCTGAAATACATTGAAGCTTGACTATCCTTTCAAAAAGATTTCGCCATTCTTGATACGTAAGGCCTGTATCAGGGTTGAAAATCGGCAAAATTTCCTTAATTGAAATGTCGACCCTCGCTCTGGTAGCAACCTCTTCTTTCTGTAAAGTTTTCAAGTCATTCTTCGATGAGTATTCTTGGGATCCTCCTGTAGGCAGCGATCCTGTCGGCTAGCTGTTATATTTCTATAGGTGTGAAAAGAATTAGCAGTCGTTTGTGGCCGTCTCCACCTCAATAATCATCTCTTTATTTTTTTCAAATCTTTTTTAAACAAAACAAAAATTTACATACTCCATTTAGTTAAATCCATTTATATGTAAGATTTGACACATTTGTGGGAAGGTGCATACCTACTAGTTAAAAAAAATAATGCTTAGTAATTAAAAAAAATAATAAAAGAGTCAATAATGAATAATAATCTGAATCATAATGAATTCAAACTAAAATAAAATAAAAATAAAAATATAAATAAAATCCAATAATGAATTTAAACCTGAACCATAATGAGTTCAAACAAAATAATAATAATAATAAAAGAGCCAATAATGAATTCTAGCTAAAATTAAATAAAAAAATAATAATGAATTCAAACCTGAACTATAATGAGTTCAAACTAAAAAAATAATAATAATAAAAGAGCCAATAATGAATTC
Source organism: Cordylochernes scorpioides (assembly GCA_030710605.1). Lineage (NCBI taxonomy): Eukaryota > Metazoa > Arthropoda > Arachnida > Pseudoscorpiones > Chernetidae > Cordylochernes > Cordylochernes scorpioides. Next base: position 31,492,027 of record CP092869.1, on the reverse strand, counting down.
TAGCTAAAATTAAATAAAAAAATAATAATGAATTCAAACCTGAACTAAAATGAATTCAATCTGGAGAAAAAAATAAAAGTAAAAAAAAACCCAATAATAATAATGATCTGAACTATAATGAATTCAAACCAAAAAATAATAAAATAATAAAGGAGCCAATAATGAATTCAAAACTAAAAAAAATAAATAAATAAAAGAGCCAAAATGAATTCAAACCTGAACTAAAATGAATTCAATCTAAAAATAAATAAGAAAGCCAATAATGAATTCAGACCTGAACTATAATGAATTCAAACTGGAAAAGAAAAATAAAAGTAAAAGAGCCAATAATGAATTAAAACAAAATTAAATAAATAAAAGGCCAATAATGAATTCAAAAAAATAAATAAATAAGAAAGCCAATAATGAATTCAAACAAAAATTAAATAAATAAAAGGCCAATAATGAATTCAAAAAAATAAATAAATAAGAAAGCCAATAATGAATTCAAACAAAAATTAAATAAATAAAAGGCCAATAATGAATTCAAACTAAAATAAAAAAAAATAATAATAATGAATTCAAACCTGAACTAAAATGAATTCAATCTGGAGAAAAGAATAAAAGTAAAAGAGCCAATAATGAAAAAAAAAAAAAAAACTGGTGACTTCACATCGACTTGACACGGTGTCTGTCAGTCAAAATTTATCTCTATCAGTTCCATGCCTTTTTCGTTGAAACATGTCCAATTCTATATGGGTTTGCTACTAACTAATTTAAACTAACATGATCAAGCTCTAAACTTGTTTAATACCTAATAAAATTAAAATAGTATTTTATCAATGTGCTACCATAGTACGTCTGGTAGGGAGTCCTTTATAAAGACTGACTGGGCTGGGTTGGTTCTCCAGGATGAACACATCATCCAATTCATCATGGTTCATAGCCAGTGTATGAGTAAATACGACATTCAGCACAAAGCCCGAAATGCCAAAGACCTCACGTCCAGCACAAAGCCCGTGGCGTGATTAACTGGCCTATTCTGCACTTATTGATACCCTCGCCGAAGAGTCCTCGTGTCAGTCGTCTGAAGACACTACGAAACCTCGCGCGTCCCTATTAATGGTATCAGACCCAACAAATGGGTCAGTGTATAGAACCGATCAAGTCCCCGACTTGCAAAACCCACCCTAACTCAGTCTTTTACCACTAACGTTATCCATATGGAAGGAAGCATACCCATAGCGCATACTTCCCCTACTGGGGTTTGAAACCAGATACCACCCAGTTATCAAACCCTACATTGATTTAATTGAATTGTATGTAGCCATCTGGTGCGCCGGTGAAAACCCGCTAAGTCCACCAAAGTCTCACACATATCAAAAGTTAACAAAAAAAAAAAACTCATATTCCCGAAGGAAGCCTAATAAAAAGGAGCGACTATTTTCTAATTTGAGAATTGCATTGTCCTGAGAGGCTTATAACCCTAACAAATTTGAAATCAAAATAAAATCGATCCTATTAAAATTCCCTAATACTATTCTAAATTCGTAGTTTGGTCTAACAATATAATTGACTGCTGCTTTCTCACATTCATTCCGCATTCCCATTCACACAATTCATTCATAGCGGGCAATCATACTAAAGCTAGGTTCTATTATATAAGCCAAAATACTATATAATCATCATCAATATACCCTAATAAAAGTAATACTAAAATTGTCAGGACTTAATGTGAAATCAAATAACTAAATAAAAAAATGAAATTTGGGAACTAAAAGCCCTTCAATATAAATTAACCTATGCCTCATACAATCTCTTACTGACTTTTTATATTCAATGACTCATATCAGTCTCAACTGTAAGCTAACCTAACCTTAAAAGAGTTGTAAATATCAAAGTCCCTAAATTCTCTTTGCCTCAACACCTAGTACCACTGCAATGATAATTTAATAGGACAATTTACTAATTAGAGCGACAAAGAATAGAACATTCAACTCATGAAGGCGACAGACAATTGGAGACGCTTCCTCCACTGATAAGATCCTATTGACTGACCTTCCCTCCTCAAACACGCTCCAGTCACAGCAGCCACTCACTCCACCAGTGCAACAACTTCATCCTACTTGTTGACTGTAGGTAACACGCAATAGTTCTAGAATATGGAATTAAAGGGCGTCTGTATATACCCAACCGATATCTGTACTAATGTGGAAACCTACACTCTGCTACACCACTGCTCTCAACTACCTGGCTTCTGATTGTCTATGTCTACTTAATCTCAATTCAAGGGATTATTGAGCGTCACACGATGGTTCGTATACCCAACCTTGGACGTCACTAAGAACACAAACAGCTCGCCGCCAAACACTACTCCGACCTCGGCAGTACATCTTTCTCTGGAGTTGTTGTGTGGCTCTGGAGTAAACTTGATGTCGCCCAGCTATACCTATACATCTATTTAGCTGCTTGCGCCACCGATCCTACTGTAAACTATGCACCATACTGAAGTACTAAGTCGTTGTTCATAACTGGAAAGTTACCACCTAATGGCCACTCAAGAGCGTCTGGTTTTCCAGTCGCTTCTTGATCAAATAATATCTTATTCTATTTAAATCTAATCTTAATAAAAAAAATTACCCTAAACTTGAATATTTGTGCCAAATTGGTTACACCTAATTGCTAATATTAAACAAGACTGATTGTCTACACTTACAATATGCATTGATGTGAGTAAATTTGAAAATTTTTAACATAAAATTTCAAAATTTAAGGTTTCATGAAAAAAAAAAAATTCTATAAAAGAAAAAAAATTCTATACATGCACTCTCTTCACACTACATCACGTCAGTGACTATGGCTTCTATTAGAGAAATAAGTAATCTCAACAAGTGGATTTAGAGGGTTGGAAAGATTATGGAAGATATAAAGAGAAATGTTTCTTTCTTATGGCAGAATTTCTTCTTCTTAAAATAGCATATGCGTTAGTGCATATGCTAACAACAACAAATTGGACAATTGGACATCTTGTTCGACAGGTATACTTCTCACAGTAGTGCACCAGCCTGCATATTGATGCATCGCCAGTTATGATAAAACACTATATATAAACATAAAGATTAATTTACCTAGAGTGCCTATCTATGGGGAGGGTTTGCTTTACACGCATTTTATTTTACATATATCAGGGTCTACTATATTGTTCTTTTCTTTAGTCCAGCCTGGACCTCCTTTTAACTAAAATAAAATAGATTAGACATCATTATATTAGATTGTCCTATTTGTTCTGCTAGGGATTACGTTTGCTCACTACGCGGTAGTTCAAATTTTACTATCAATTGCAGGCTAATTTCTCTTACACCTTCGATGATATTATGTATATTGACTTGACCTGGTTTGACACAGCACACTTTCCCATTGGTGTCTCACTAAAATACGGAATTGAATGCTAAAATATATATATCTCGTTGTGGTGCTAAACATTTATCTCGTTAAGACATGGCTATCGCAGTGGTTTCTCGTGGAATGACAGAGGTGAACCGGGCCTAGACACATCTGAGAAGGTGCAGGTTGGCACAACTATATCTCGCGTAGATTAACTTGGCATGCCGGTTAGTCAATTTTGGAAGATCTGAGCGAATCAGGTGCATCAGCCTGGCAGATGGATATATATAGAATAAATCTCTATATTTTATAAATGATGCATATATTTCAGATGATTTCTTCACATACTACCACAATGACCCTCTCTTCAACCGGTTCATGTCATGTGGTTTTGCGCGCGGTGGCGCCCATTGGGATATTGTTGTATATCGTTTTCCAGCTCACGTCCATCTTCGTGAGCATCTTAGTCCTTATTAAAATAATGTACAATTTTGTAGGCAAAATTACATTCTACAACATCCATAGTTTAAGACTACGCAAGATACCCTCCTTAATCTTCAAGGCCTATTCCCGACCTCCCAGAAATGTAGTCCTTGCTACTGATTACCAATGTCTAATGCCACATTTCATAAAACTATGAAAGCCGATGTCGAAACGAGTTTTAGGTCTGTTCTGATGCTATAATCCTTTCTTTTGTTACTGGCTTCTGCTGCCAAATATTCTGAAGGTGGTGGGGTAGATAAGGGCTTCTGGAAGGGCTTATCAAACCAGTCAAGTGTAAACATACACGAGGTGCAATACTCTCTATCTCTATTTATAAAACTATTTTAGAGGCGTAATATTCTTTTTAAAATAAAACAATTTCTACTGTCCTTACTGCGATGGAAAAATTAAAGGGAGGGCCTGGCTCATTTTTCATCGCAGTAAGGACAGTAGAAATTGTTTTATTTTAAAAAGAATATTACGCCTCTAAAATAGTTTTATAATTTGATAACAGATGGCGCTCTAGTACATCGTAACTCTCTATCTCTGTTTATCTAAGGTTATCTATAACCACATATCTGGTAAACTGCTAAGTTCTTATTTCGAAATAGAGTCATTAATTTCCAAAGGACGCAGGTTATAAAAAAATGATTTCGTTCTTTGGCTGGAGTTAAAGAAAAGAAACAACAATTTTCACTACTTTCATAAAAAAAAAGGGAAACCTTCCCCACCAAATTCTGTAATATGGATTATCCTACTATAAAATCGCTATTATATTGAATACGATAATAACTAAATAATAAATTATAAATACACCTATAAATGGGAGAGATAAAATTATGTGCAGTAACTATTTGTAATGTGCGTGACACATGCAAAAAATATAATCAAAGGTGACTGGAGAAAAAAAAAGACTAATAATCTATACAAAGAAGGTTTTTTTTGTCAATAAACGCTATACTGTTGTCACGCATTTCCCTCCACGAAGAGTTACAAATGAGAATATACAATTCTACAGAATTACAGATTACTATCTGCACAAGATAGTATGTCCAGGCAAAAATAAAATTACGAGACTAGTTTAAGGTCATCTACGCTATTAAAAATAAAAAAAATATTGTAAAAACACGTCTTATCTAAAACTGTATAATTGAACAAACATATTTCTTGCATAAACTAAATTAACTTAAAATATTTAAAATGATGCGTAAAAAAAAATTAATCACTATACATAACTTTAATCTAAAAATGGCAATAAGACATTTATTTTAAACAAGGATTTGCGCTCCGATAAACTAACCATACTGGAATTCAACAAAGTATCTTGTCATAATGACATTAACAGATGTTTTAAAATATATTTTGGCATATTATACTATTGGAATATTATACCAAATCTAAAATAAATAGTTAAATAAGGAAATGGGTGAAATATGTGGTAGGCATAGAGCCAGACTATGGTCTTAAAGGCCGTAGCTTCGCGTAAAACGTACCTTTCTATCAATAGTTACTATATCTTAAGACTTTTTCCCTCCACGAGGACTTGCAAATAAGAATATAACATTCTACAGGATCATAAAATACTGTTTTGCGCACTCGCTACTATGCTTATCAATAAAAGAAAATTGCAATATCAGTTTAAGATTCCCATGCATTAAAATTAAATTACAACACCAGTTTAAGAGACCATCTACACTGTTAAAATAAAAAATTGTATTATCTAGTTGTTTATTGGAACGCGTTTTATCTAAAACTGTGTAATCGAATAAACGTCTTGTTTGCATAAACTAAAGTAACTTAAAAAATAAAAAGTTAAAGTAAATTAAAATAAATAATGGAGAAAATAAATTATTATACATAACTGTAGTCTAAATGGTAATAAAATATTTTACACAAGAGAATTGCGTTGCGATAGACTTTTACCATAAAATTGGCCATACTGGCATCCATAAATATATCTTGTCATAATGACTTGTACAAAAAATGTTTTTAAATTATATTCGACGCTATTAGAATATTATACTAAATTAAAATGAATAGATAAATAAAAGAAATGGAAGGAATATGTGGCAGGCATAGAGCCAGGCCTAAAGGCCAAGCCTTTGCAAAACGTACCTTTCACACCAAGCGCTCGGTCTAGACTGTCCTTTGTTAAAGGTTTCCTTGTAGGCGGGAAAGCGGTTCTCTTGAAACCCTTAGGGTCTCGCCGACTTGTCAATCAAACTTGCGGGGGGGAAGTCTAGAATTTGACATTGATTGATATCTTTATTTGCTTTCCCATGGTTTCTCAGATTCTTAGCGTTTTCCCGCTAAAAATTTTTCCTTGTAAATTTCTATCTACCAGCTAATATATGAAGTTTTTAAGATTGTTAACTAATAAAAACAAATTTTAAAAAAATTGAGATCTCAAATACTCTAAACTGGTGTACCTTGCTTTCAATTATGGTCCTTTTTAAAAGTATGGGTAATACTAGATTTAGAATGCTATGTTCTATGTTCAACCCAACTTCTATAGCGTTCAATTTTTTTTACTGGACATGGTGACTTCAACACATATTTGTTTAGAATTGGCAAAATTGGTTCACCTGCATGCACTCGTGGAAACGAACAACAAACCCCTGAACACCTTCTGATAAAATGTCCATTAACTTCTGATCCAAGGGAAGAAAACCAACTTTACCTGACCAATACAAAATAAGCTGCTTGCAATAAAGACCAATACATCAAGTTTAATAGATTCTGCAGGATGTATATTTTGAGGCGAATGTGTTGACTGTACATATTTCAAGCTACTACTTATAATTGCTATATGTAAAATTTGACATCGAACGTTTAATTTTAATGATTTCCAATGTTCAATTGTATTAATTGTATATAATTTAAAAATATACACGCAATTATCCAAATTGTGGATATGTTCAAATTTTACTTATGTTTTATTTTAAATTTCACAATTTTACATTTATGCTTATTTGCGCTCTGTGTTTTTAGTTTAAAATAATTGTAGTTTAAGATTTCCTTTTTATATATTTTGTTATTTTTATGCGAAAATCTTTTATACATAGTACAAATAATTTTAAATATAAAATTGGCGTTACTGTTAATTTTCAGAATGTTCATAATACCTTAATAAAGATTGGCGTTCAGCCAACTAAAATATTGGAAAATAATGATATTTTGATCTAAAATATGCCTTTTTAATTAAACAATTTAAGCCTAATTTCATTTAAGAAACAAATAATAAACAAAATAATACCTAATAAAACTAAAATTTAAGTGCCTTCTAGCATATTGTTTGGCTTAATTAAAAATAGCTCGTTTATCTAATATTCCCACAAATATGTCAAATCTTACCTCAAAAAATGGCGGGATCCGTTCTCCACGTGGTTGGCCGCCTCGTGGACTTTACCATTCTTTACTGGATTTTCCGTAGCCTCCAACTAGCACACATTTAAAAGAGAAAACGAAAATATAGCGTGGTGAGTTTCTTTTTATTAAAATTACAAGCTTTCAAGCAAAATGCTTTTCATCAGGTAATCCAAAAAAAAAAAAAAAAAAAAAAAAAATATATATATATATATATATATATATATGTGGAGAGGTAAATACATCCACCTAAGTAAGATTTGAATCAAGATTTATCTATTAGTTTATGCTTTAGACAGGATTTTACAAGTTACATGTTTTAAACAGCAGGGTGTTATTTTACCGTGAACTTTTCGTGGCCTTATTTGGAATTGGTCGTCCCACGTTGAAGGCGTCATTGATGATCCTATTTCGGCGCTATCGTCCCGAAATCCATGAGGCTCTTTCATTCTCAGGGAGTTCACGAAAAGTTTACATCCTGCTATATAAAAGGTATAATTTGTATGTATCCTGCGCGCACTGGGGTTAAAAAAAAGGACATAGACAACTATGAATTTGATTAATACTACAATATATTTATTTATCTCCTTTGACGGTCATACAAAGATAAGAATAAAAAATAAATAAAACGGGCAACGAGGAAACACTGTGAGAAATTTTACATGAATATACCTGTAAAAAATCATTATTAAAAAAAATACTTAACTTAGTGCTTCAGTTGGAAGGCTGGGGGAAATTCCTTCCACTCAATTCTTGTTGAACTACATTTTTGGTTGATTTTTCACGAGCTTTTTACTCTATCTCTGCTCTAAGAAGAACTGCTCTAACTAACTTTTTTCTCCCCAGGGTGACCGAAAAAAAAATAAAATTAATAATAAATCTTTATCTGGTCACCCTCTGTGATAAAAAAATAAGAAATATTTTGAAAAATAAAAAAAACTAAAATTATAATAAAATTATTATTCGAAATATTATTTTAAAATATAAAAAAAAAAAACAAATAGCCGTTTATTTAAAAGAAAAATAAATTTATTATAATTTATATACAAGAATTAGAAGAAAAAAAAAAGGAGGTGAAGAGAGGGGCTGGTTTTACAATGAAGAATGCTCGAAGTCCTCTTCTTTCTTGTCGAGGCAGCTTCTTCATTGTCCACCAGCTTTCCATTGATACTGTGGGTGAACTTTGTGGAGGCCCCAGAAGTGGCCTCTACAGTAACACGGCTGTTAAAGAAATACCGCGTAGAAACTAGTTATTTGTAATTTACAAAGTGCATGATAGTTATCCCTAATTAAAATGATGTTCCTTATTACAATATTAGAAAAATTACAAGTTAAGGATGTCAAATATCTAGAGAGTAACAGCAGGTCACTAAAATGTCGGGAGTTAAATAAATAATAATTGGTTGATACACACACACAGCTTAAATTTTCTGAATCAACTTCCAAGCAACAAATAATCTTCGGATATCAAATAAGTAAGTTACAAGATAAATATCAGCTTACCTCGGAGTGGAAGAATGTTGTCTGACATCAAGGCTTGTCACATCACATAGAAATTAATAAAACGACACTTGAAGTTACACCGCATGAGTTTCTTTTAACGAAAAATCAAAATTCTATCCTTTTTGGATGAGGTATGAAAGGGTGAATTATGAAAAGTAATGATAAACGGAAAAATAAAAGTGTCCAGGGATGGGAATCGAACCCACAATGTTCCGCTTACCGGGCAGATGCCATGTCCACTAGGCTACCCTGGACGTATTTTTCCGTTCATAAATGATACATAAAGTAACTTATAATACAATATATTTATTGTACAATAATTTCATAATTCACCCTTTCATACCTCATCCAAAAAGATTAGAAATATTCGAAATTTCACCTTGAAATAAAATTTTAAATTTTCGTTAAAAGAAACTCATGCGGTGTAACTTCAAGTGTCGTTTTACAATCACAAGCCGCAGTGTATTACATAGAAATTAGTTATTTGCCTTTTAATATGGCATGATTGTTATCCATAATCCAAATATTGTACTTTATTACAATCCCACAAGTCAAAGTGTCTATAAAGAGAATCAGCACTATATAGCTTCAAGCCCCAAGCCTTTAGGTCATAAAGGACATGAAAACAATGACCAATGTACGCAAATTTATTAAATTTATAGAACTATCTTTGATGACTGGAAAAGCAGTGAATGTCATGAGGACGCCTATATAAAAATATATTCCTTATAAAAAAGCAGTATTTATTTCAATCAATTTGAACCTTGTTGAATTTTTGAAAGTGATACGACAGATAGATTTGATAGAACTGTTCTTTATCAAAATTGGGTAGCTACATCAGGTCTATAAGAATAGTAAACAATAAACTGAAACTAAATCAGCATTACTACTATCAACAATGATCTGATGAAGCAGGTACCAAAAGATACTCATATATTACTATTTAAGGATGGCATATAATCGAATTACAGTCCAACCTATTAATTCAACATCCGAGGAAATAAAATATTTGGGATTGATCAAAGTGTATATTAAGAGTTTAGTCGTTTATGATGATTATCACTTCATCACATTTAATCTTAGTAGATATTTTTAGAAGATTTTTTTGTTGACACACTTCTGGGGGAGTTAATTTGAATCTTTTTAAAATTATAGATGGCTAAATTAAAGTATAAATAGGCTGATTGAAGTTTGAATTATTGTCAGTTGAATTTAAGTAGGTAATTTGAAAGGAAAATGGTTGAAATATGAAAAATTGGTTTTATTAATGTAAATGTTAAATTAGTTGGTACAATTGTGAAGAAGTTATATTCTATGTTCTAAGATAAAAAAAAGACAATTGATTTTGTGAGTTTGTTGAGTTTAATGTTAAACATTGACAAAGAGGGAGAGAAAGTGCCAATTCAATAAATTTTCATCTTGATACCCTCCCTGAGAAAATAAAATTGTCCCAATCAAATAATTTCTGTTTTTCTACAATTTTGTAGATTAAAGGTGCTATAGTATTCCATGAGAGACCGCATAAACACATTTCTAAACCTGGTGTTTCCTGGAGGTGGTCTCATATCAGACTGTGATATCATGTCAAGTCATGGGGAATCTCTCAACCAAAACAGAGTCTCTGATTAAAGACCACCATCAAAAGAGACCAAAATTATCCATGTTTTCACACTTTCTTTTATTATAGGATGTACTGTATTTTACATACACGCCTCAATAAATAATATTTTTCAAATTTCTCATTTTTTCTGTCGCCTCATGAAAAGATTATCTTTTTCAAAATAATGATGAAATAGAATTCAATTTTGATAAAGTTTGAATAAAGAGCTTTTATTTTATGAGTATCACTTAACTAAAGCATACAGTAAACATAAAACAAAACGCGTCATATATCTATAAAAATATACCAGTGGCTCGTCAAATGACGACTTATTGCTTTAAGCTTAATTAATGCCTAACTGGCCTTGTCCTTATTGCTTACAGAAGGTTCGATACCAATATTTATATGTAATTTACTGTCCTTAAAGCACGTTTAGTGTCATATATATAAGCATAGCTGTCTAATTCTGTATTAGAGCTGTTCAAGTAGTCTCTGGTGGATTAAAATGGAGAAACCGCTGGGAGGGTACCTCACTGATGAGCCAAGCCCTCTCAATATTATGTTATGAGACAGAGACGGGGATATAAGTCTTAATGCTTTTATTTGGGGAAGTGCTCTATCATCTGAGTGGGCCACGGTCACTAAGGCCCGGTCCAAAGCTGAGCTCATGGTCTGGTCCAAAAAGGTTTTGTGAATCCTGGGATGAATTAAAATGTATTTTTAGATTTTATTCTTTGTCTGATGATGGTAACAACGCTGTCACTGGAATGTCGCACACTATAAATTTATTTGGATTAGGTATTATTTTCCTGTGTTTATAATCTATACTTCAAGTTTTGCCTTATGATTTTTGATAGACTTCAATGGACCTAAGAAGTTATTTTTCCTATGAGCTGAAGAAAATGAATTCCAAAGTGAATATCAATGTTGATGCTAAGCCATCACTTGAAGATGCTATTTTAAAGAGTTCAGGATATAAAGCTCTTCTCTATTACAAGAAGTTGAGAAAACACATAATTAAAAAGATAGTTCTTCTGCTCAGATCTATTTTCTTAAGTTCTGTAAAATTCATAAAGTATTCCAATAATTCCTAATGAATTTCTCATTACACTTGATATCTCTTGATCACTCATATCACTTGATCTTGTAAATGGAGAGATTAGATTTCATTGAAAAAATATTCATTTCAATACTAAGACTCTTAATTCAAATATCAAAATGCTAGCAGATAGTATGGATAGTGATGTTGTAAGATTTAGGTACTTACAGCTTGTAGGAAGGCATGAGGACGTTGAGGATTATATGATAATAATCTTTATTATCCATTTAGCAAGAAAGACAAAGTTATGGTAGCGAACAGTTATTGAAGTATAGAGAAGAAGGTAAACAAAACAGTTGTGATGATGATAGGTCCAGTGTGGCGCTAGCTGTCGTAGCATTCAGTTATCCAACAAATCCCCGGCATGAATGTGGAGACATCACGAGGTTGTAGCGTAACTTCTCAAATGTCGGCCTTGGTAGCGGCTTGGTCAGAATGTCCGCCTTCATGTCGCCAGTTGGGCAGTAGATCATTTTTATCACTGTCTTCTTCTGAAGATCCTTCAGGTGATGGATCTTGGTTGCGATGTGCTTGGTTCTAGAAGACACTTTTTCGGATGAACATATCTTGAGACATGATTGATTGTCTTGGTGGAAGTAGATTGGAGCTTTCTGTTCCAGTTCGAGATCCTTTAGCAAGTCGAGAAGCCATAACAGTTCTTGTGAGGCTTCAGCTGCGGAGATTAGTTCCGCTTCGGTGGATGAGAGAGATACGCAACCTTGTTTCCCAGTCATCCATGAGATGGGGTTTGATCCCAGTAGGAACAAGTTTCCGCTTAGTGATTTTCTGTCGGTGTTGTCGCTTGCCCATGTGGCATCACTGTATGCTTCCAGCGTGGGAGGTTTTTGGTTAGATATGCGTAGCTCGAGTTCTTTAGTAGTTTTTAGATATCTTACGATTCTTTTTGCTGCATTCCAGTCACAATTTCTAGGATTCTGGTTTCTGCTGCTGAGTATGCAGACTGGAGCTGCGATATCTGGTCTGGATACTACGCTTAGGTACAATAGTGAGCCTATCAGTTGTTGGTATTGGACGTTGTTTGGTAGAAGTTTTTCATCAGATATACCGGGATATCCGCTTTCCATGGGAGTGAAAGTAGGTTTCGCTTCTTGGAGATTGTACCTTTCAACTAATTCTTGGATTTTACTCTTTTGGCTCAGTAGGAGTTCACCTTCTCTGTTCCTGGAGATTTCTATACCAATGAATTGAGTGGGGTCTCCAAGGTTCTTTATTTCGAATTCTTTTTCGAGAGTTTTTACAGTGTTTTGGATGATTATTTCGGAATCGCTTGCAAGGAGCATGTCATCCACATATAGAATCAAGTAGATGGAATGGTTTTCTTCATTCTTGGTGAATAGGCATGGGTCTACAATGCTCTGTTTGAAGTTATTTTTAATTAGAGTGCTTGCGATTTTTGTGTTCCAAGATCTTCCGGCTTGTTTTAGACCGTAAATTGCCTTCTTTAGTTTGCAGACTTTGTTTGTTTGTTTTGTATGGAGTCCTTCTGGGAGTTCCATGTAGAGTTCTTTATCTAGGTCGCCGTGTAGGAACGCTGTCTTGACATCGAGGTGGTTCACTTTCATCCCTTTGTAGACTGATGCAGCTAGGAAGGCTCTAATTGTAGAATGCTTCACAATTGGTGCAAAGGTTTCTTCGTAGTCTCGGCCAAATTTCTGATTGAACCCTTTTGCTACGAGTCTGGCTTTGTACCGCTCTATTTCTCCTTTGGAATTGAGTTTTTGTTTATAGGTCCATTTACATCCTATGATCTTTTTGTCCTTAGGTAGAGGGGTTAGTTCCCAGACATTGTTCTTCTCAAGAGAATTTAGTTCTTCGTTCATTGCTTGTAGCCATTTATCTCTTTCTATTTTTGGTAATTGTAGGACTTCCGAGTAGCTGGTGGGTGTCGGAATGTCTTGAGCTTCAGTTTTGTACAGCATGTAGTCATTTCTTATGGGAGGTATTCCCTTTGTTGGTCTCGTGGATCTTCTTTGTGTGACCACTTGTGTTCCTGTGCTTGTGCCGGGTTGAATGTAATCCTCGGTTTCTGAGTCCTCAAGGTTTTCGGGTTGTGTTCCTGGTTCCTGACTTTCCTCTGCATTACCAATATGATTGGAGGAAGTTAGATCTGTACTTAGTACTTGTGGTGAAGTTGGTTTTGTGGAAGCGAGGTGAAACCCATTTTCTTTTTCTATAAATTTTACGGATCTGCTGATTGTGATGTTGTCTGTATCGTGCAGGATTCTGTATCCTTTGCTTCGATCATCGTATCCAAGAAAGATCCCTTCGATAACTTTGCTATCCAACTTGTTTCTTTTTATCTTGGGAATATAGGCGAAGGCTTTACATCCGAATCTTTTTAGATGCTTCAGACTGGGCTTCCTGTTGGTCCATAGTTCAAAAGGAGTCTTGTCTGTAGCTTTCGAGGGTATTCGGTTGTGTAGGTAATTAGCTGTGGTAACCGCTTCCGCCCATAGAGATTGTGGGAGTCCTGAGTCAAACAGCATGCATCTTGTCATCTCCATTAGTGATCGATTTTTCCTTTCGGCTACTCCGTTCTGGGCTGGTGAGTAGGGGACTGTTAGCTGATGTTTGATTCCGCTTTGGTTCAGGAAATCTTCGACTTGTCGGTTTACGTACTCACGACCGTTGTCTGTCCGTATGGTTTGGATATTTTTTCCAAATTCCGTGTGCGCTGAGATGACGTAGTCTTTTAATTTTTCATAGACTTCGTCTTTTCCTTTCAGGAGGTAGACCTTCGTGAATCTGCTGTAGTCATCAGTGAAGGTGATGAAGTATCTCTTACCGCTGAGAGAGTTAGTTGGTAATGGACCGCAGACATCACTGTGGACAAGTTGAAGCGTTTCAGTTGCTCTGTACTCTGTCTTCTTTGGAAATGGGGTTTCGGTGAGTTTTCCTTGAATGCACTGAACGCAGTCTGTGCTGTGCGAACAGTTATTTAGACTTAGTCCTCTTGCTAGGTTCTCATTTCGAATCTTCTTAATTGATTCTATATTTCTGTGTCCTAGTCTGTCGTGCCAGAGCATGAGGCAATTTTTGTTCTTGCAGTGGTTTTGTTTTGCTACATTTGCTTTGAATGTGCGAGTTTGGAGGTTGTCATCCAGGTGGAGTCGGTACATTCCATTGTCAAGTATACCGTTCGCGAGGGCTGTGTTGTCTCTTTCGATGGTACACCAATCTCTGTTGAACGTCACTTTACATCCGTTGGAGGTGGCCGCACTCACTGACAGAAGGTTGTCTGTTAGTTCCGGGATGTAGAGAACTTTTGTGAGAAGTAAGGTGTCAGTCTTTCCTTGGGGTGTGATGACTTTGATTTCTCCTTGTCCTATCCCTTTGACCTGCAGCTTATTGCCATTAGCAACCACAACATTTTGTGTTTGTTCTCTGTTAAGTTCAGTGAAGAAGCTTTCATCGTACGCTATATGAGATGTGGCTCCAGAGTCGACGAACCCGTTGTGTACACTTGCTTCTCGTTGAGTGCAATTGAGAGCTTTTGGGTTAGGTCCTTTTGTTGTTCTCTGATTTGTTGATTGTTCTTGGGTGACACTCGACTGATTTGTGTACTTTGGTACGTTTCCTCTTCTGAAGTTTTCATATTGGTACTCTTTGTTGCTGTTGTTTCGCTTTTGATAGTGCCAACATTCTTCTTTGGAGTGGTTTGGTTTGTGGCAGAAAGAACAGGATTTCTTCTCTTTTTCTCTTCTTTGGCTTGAAGCTCTGTGGAGGCTTTTTAAGGCTTTTGATGCGGTGCTTTCGTCTTTCGAGCTTTCTACTCTGCGTGTGTGTTCATCAAGGAGTTTGTTCTTGGTGAATTCAAGCGTTAGCTCGTCATCAGGCCTTGATTCCAACATCGTGATGAGATTGGAGTAGCTCTTTGGAAGCGAGCAAAGCAGTATAGCCGTGATGTGAGAGTCCCTTAGTGTTTCGCCAATGGTTCGCAGTTTGTCAATTAGTTCCATCATGGTAGTGATGTGCTGCTGCATGTCTTTGTTTTCTTCGAGTTTTAAGCTGTATAGCTTCCTTAGCAAATAAATTTTTCCTGAGAGTGTTTTTCTTTCATAGATATTTTTAAGAGTGTCCCAGGTAGCTTTGGCTGTTAGTAGGTTTTTGACATGCACTATTTGTGAGTCGGCGATGCTTAGATTAATGATAGCTCTAGCTTTTGAGTCTTTCTTTTTCCATTCGATTTTAGGTTCATCTGGAATATTTTCGGTGACAACTTCCCAAAGATCTTCCTTTTGCAAGAGCATTTCAGTTTTGAAAGACCATAGTGAGTAGTTATAGCCGTCGAGCTTATTTAGGGTTACATCGTGGCTCGGGAGTGACGCCATTTTTGCTAAGCCTTTTTTTTCCTTTGTCTTAACTCGTTAGTTGAATTTCATGCAATATTCAGTCTCATAATCTAATTGTTGTAAGATTTAGGTACTTACAGCTTGTAGGAAGGCATGAGGACGTTGAGGATTATATGATAATAATCTTTATTATCCATTTAGCAAGAAAGACAAAGTTATGGTAGCGAACAGTTATTGAAGTATAGAGAAGAAGGTAAACAAAACAGTTGTGATGATGATAGGTCCAGTGTGGCGCTAGCTGTCGTAGCATTCAGTTATCCAACAAGTGACCTTTTAGAAAAAATAATAAATATTATTGAATCAAAAGCAAATTAAATTGCTAAACAAAATTTAAAAAGCATTTTTTAAAAAATAGAACGTATTTTAAAGAGAAATGACATGCTCAAATTATTATGCCAATACAAGGAAATTGATTTTATTAATGAAAATCTCTCTTTTAAAATAAAAAAAGTACTCAACTTTGAAATTAAACCTAAAAATAACATAATGAATTTAGCTGGTGAAGGTACCCCAAATGAGTCCTAGACTTTCTTAGCAAAGGTTATAAATATGCCTTAGGGGAAAATCTTAAACAAAAATAAAAATTGGATATTCATTCAAAAACAGAAGAAATATGCAAAATTCTTAACCCTAATGATGCAACAAATATAAAATATGAAGTTACTAATGCACTGAAACAAAAATATAAATCAAATAGTATTGATAAAAAACTGACTTCTATACATAAGGACCTGCAAACAAAATATGTAATAACAAAATACGACAAAGTAAATGGGATTGTTTTAATGAAAAAAATAAGATATAAACAAAAATGTTTTCATTATTGAATAATAATATCACCTATTCTTTTATTAAAATGATCCAACAAAAACTTTAAAAATAAATTGAATACATTTATTAAAAACTGGAGAAAAACAAATATATTAATTATAGGCTTTTAATCAAGTAGAAAATTATGATGCACATGTTCAAAATATATATTGTTTTGAATATATTAATTAATTGCTCCACAGAGTATGTGTAAGCTCACAGGTAAATAGGCGCTAACCAAAAAAAAATTTCCTTTGTTTAATATTAATTTCCCTTTTATATTTTGTTCTCTCTCTTGTAAATCAATAAATATAATGTTTAATTAATAATTATTGGAATCAGTTTCATTAATATTTCTAAGCAAAGTCAACAATTTGTAGCAGAGCGTGGTTGTTCAATATAAAGCTCAAAAGCGAAAGTATTTAATCTGAAGATTAAGCAAGAAGTTTATTCTGATCGGTAAACTGAATCACTTCTAAGAAGATTAAAGGTATTTATATAGATTAAGTTAAATTATATATATATATGATACATTTTGAATGATATTCAACTTCTATCTATTTTGTATAATAGAAAAATTCTATCTGTTTTGCATAATGTTCTTTGTTTGTAAAATAATTAATTTTACCGCGTGCCAAGTATGTAAATTTTGTTGTTTGTTTTAGAAAGATTTGAAAAATAAAGAGATTATTGAGGTGGAGACAGCCACAAACGACTGCTAAATTTTTTTTTCCACACAGTAATTATACAACAGTTAGTCGACAGGATCGCTGCCTACCGGAAGATCCCAAGAATATCTTATATTTTATCAAGATCAAAGCAAGGTTCCTGCCAGGAATATTTAAATAAAAGAAAAAAAAAAAAATTCGAAATGACATCGAAGAAAGACTTGAAAACTTTACAGAAAGAAGAGGTTATTACTGGAGCGAAAATAGACATTTCAATTAAAGAAATTTTGCCGATTTTCAACCCTGATACAGGCCTTACGTATCAAGAATGGCGAAATCTTTTTGAAAGGATAGTCGCGCTTCAAAGTGTTTCAGAAAAGGATGCTCTATCAATGATCCCGAGCATTTTTAAAGGAAAAGCGTTAGAGATCTACGCCTCGATGTGCCAGGACGTGTTTACGTTGGATGAACTTCACCAAGCTATGAATACATTTTTCCCGGTATCGACAAGTGGATTGATGAAGCAATTTTGGACTGAAAAGAAGCTACCATCGCAACCCCTTATGGACTACTATTTTAATAAACTGAAGTTGGCAAAAATATTGAATATAAGTTCAGAGCAGACCCTGAAAGCGCTTTCTTCGAATGTAAACGCGAAGCTGAGACCATTTTTGATCGCTGCCAATCCAGCTAATCTGGACATGTGGATTAAAATTGCATCTTCCCTGGAAGAAGGATTTCGACATGAAGAGACATCTTCACCATTTAATGGCCCCAGATATCGACGGGACTTTCAAAATATCGACTCAAGGAATGCAACGCCTTCACAGGATTCTCTTCCTTCAGGTGCCCGCCCCGGCAGAGAGGTTGGCGACCGGCAAGAAACCCGGCGAAAGCAGTTTTACCAAGACTTTCGAGGTAATGTAAGGCAACAATAGTGGTGCCCAGGAGTGATGAGTGACGTTGGGGTAGATTCATTACTCTTGGGAACCTATTTAGTACTTTTTGATTCCGGCAGTGACATTAATATTATTTCTGTACACCTATTACCTGAATGCCTTTTAGATAAGATAAATAACTCTAGCCAACAACACACAAACACACCTAATATGATTAGCACTGTATCTAACCGTATTGGAATATTTGGACAAATTTGTTTAACGATCAGAATTGGAGATATAACTAACAATATGTTGTTCTATATTATTGATAATCCAAATTTAAATTTTATGATAATATCCACTAAGTACCTGAAATATTTTAGCCTAAAGATTGATTTTGATGAAAATGTTATTATGCAAAATAATGTGTTTTTATCCAAATTTCAATTTTCATTTTCTAAAGATGAACTCAATGCTTTGAAATATTGTGATAACTCAAAAACATATTTTGGTGTTTTTAATAATGTTAAATATTGTAAAAAACATAATTATTGTTTAAAACTTTCAGGAAAATGTAATCATATAAAAAAGTTACCTCTTTTAGATAGAACTATTGATCAATATAACATAAATGTCCCCTCTTGTTTTAAATCTAAACTCGTTTACCAACCAAACTTTCGACCCTTACCCTTGCCAAATCTAGAAGACAGCTATCTAAATAATGATGACAAACTTAAGAATAATTTCTACATTTTATTAAGTCACTATAATGATATTTTTGGTGAAAACAAATATAATATTAGACCATTAAAAGTAGATCCCCCCAGGTTAAGACTCAAAGATAAAACTCCTGTTTGTCTCAGACCTTATCGACATAATCCCAGGGACAACGAAATAATTAAGGAACAAATTAGGCAATTATTAAAATATGGGATTATTAGGCATGCTTCTTCCCCATATAGTTCGCCAGTAACTTTAGCACATAAAAAGGGAGAAAATTATAAATCTAGACTATGTATCGACTTTAGGAAATTGAATTCAAAACTGATAGGAGATAGTTTCCCAATTCCTTTAGTTGAAAATATCATCCAAAAGGTGCAAGGCTCAAAAGTATTCTCGTGCCTTGATATTCTAAGTGCATACTGGACTATTGGTTTACATGAAAAAGATCAACCTATTACTTGCTTTACCACCACAGAAGGTTCTTACCAATGGTGCAGATTACCATTTGGATTGCGGACAGCTCCTGCTATTTTTAACAGGATCCTCACTTCCATATTGCAGAAATATGAACTTAAAAATATAATATCTTACTTTGACGATATATTGGTTTTTTCAAAAGATACCGAATCCCATTTAGAACACCTTGGGGAAATATTTGCAATCCTACAAGAGGAAGGTATCCAACTTAGGAAAGATAAATGTTTGATTTTTATGCAAAAGATAAATTATTTGGGTTACGAAATTTTTGGAGATCAAATCTCTCCTTCAAGTACTAATGTTGGTATAATTAAATCTTTGCCCCTCCTCGTGATGTTAGATGCTTAAGGTCATTTTTGGGCAGCGTTACGCATTATGCAAAATTTATAAATAATTTTAATAAGTTGAGAGCGCCTTTAAATGATCTATTGAAAAAAGTTGTAAAATTTACGCGGAGTGAAGAGTGTCAGAGGAGTTTTGAAGCCCTTAAAGAAGCATTAGTTTCGAAACCAATACTCCAAATTTATAATCCATTATTAGCTACACATATCTTTTGCGACGCTAGTATTGCAGGTTTAGGAGACGTACTTAAACAGGAGTATCCTGATGGCACCTTAAGACCCATAGCGTTTTATAGTAGGGCTTTAAGGGGAGCAGAATCCAAGTATACAATAACAGAACTTGAATTATTGGCGATAATAGAAACATGTAAAAGATATCATCCCTATATTTCAGGTCAACATGTGATAGTTCATACCGACCATAAGGCATTAATTTGGTTAAATAATTTCAAACATACTAACGGTTGATTATTCCGATGGGCGCTAAAATTATCAGAATATGATTTGGAATTTAAATATAATAAGGGATGTGAGAATCACGAAGCCGACATGTTGTCTCGACTGCCATATACCTGCTTCTTAACTGTTCAAAATATAGAACAAGAACAAAAATCATTACTTAAGCCTTCATCTAAACTATATTTCATTAAAAACGGTATTACTTATATTAGGCTAAAAAATAGAGATAGGATTATCGTACCACCCTCCTTACGAAAGTTTAGGACACCCAGGCATAAGTTCAATGGCTAGAGTTATCTCAACACAATATTATTTCAAAGGAATGATAGGACAAATAAAAAAATATATTCTGAAATGTAAAATATGTCAGTCTGTAAAGAAGCCAACTACACCTTCGTATGGACTCATGGGTAATTTACCACTAGCTGAGAAACCATTTGATGTAGTTGCCCTTGACAATATTTTAGGATTAGGGGATTATAACAGTACAAAGAATTGTCTTCATGTGATAGTTGATCATCACTCAAGATACATCTGGGCTTATCCTTCTAAGAGTACGTCTATAGCAACGTACATCAATATAATAAATCAGTTATTAAATGTAGGTAAACCAAAAATTATTGTTACTGATAGGCACCCCTCATTTGTGTCCAAAAGGTTTAACAAATTTATACAAGAAAAGGGCATAAAGCACGTAATGACATCCCCTTCGCACCCACAATGTAATGGGCTTGTAGAAAGGGCGAATGCGACTATTATCTCAAAACTTAGACTTCACCATCAACAAAATCCCAGAATACCATGGCCCAAATTATTACAAAAGGCCTTAGAAGAATATCGGAGTATTCCTCATTCCATAACTAAAATGCCTCCCGTTTATTTGCTTTTTGGCATAACGCCATCATATATCAATAATTTAACAAGAGCATATCCACCCATAGAAGAGGCTAGGAGAATTGCAAAAGAAAATACAGAAAAATTACATCTTAAATTGGTAAAAAGATATAATGAATCCCATAAAACGCCTAATCTAAAAATAGGGGATAAGGTCCTTTATAAGATCCCTTACCAATCAGGTCAAGGTAAGCTTATGCCAGCCTTTTACCCAGAACCATACACCATAATTTCCATACCCTCACCACAAACCATAGAAATAGATAAGCCATGCCAACCCGAAAATAAGCATGCAACAATAGTTAATATTTCTAAAGTAAAGCTCTGGGATCCGGTAACTGCAGATAATACTGAACCATCATTCCCATTTCAGGAAGAAGAGGATTTGGAAGGATGCTTGGGTGTCGAACCTAACAAGCAAGCTTCCAACGATAGTCCTCAGGTTTTATTCTCTTCCATTAAAAATCCAGATCACCCCACAGAGCCCCTGGAGAAACTACTGCTGGTTTCGGTAGACAACCAAACTAAATCGGAACCAGTTGTATCCTGTGAGGTTTACCAAAGGTGGAAGAGGTCATATAAATTCCAAGAATTGAATGGGATTTTACATGGAGAGTGTCTCCATAGACATGCAATGTCCAAATTTTAAAATATCATTTTTTTTCTTCCTGCCTATTGTAGGCGCCATCCCGACCAGAGAGCCACAGATAAACAGATTATAAACGCACAGAATATAGAATCCGAGCTCCCCAGTAGAAGGAATACCCGGAAGACGACGGTACTCTCTGTTATATGTGTTGTTCATTTAATGATTTTGTTTTAATAAAGGCTACTAAATTATTTCATTGAATCCTCTATTTCTTTTTCCCAGTAAGAAACGCCTACGGAAGCCAACAGAAATTCAGAAGTGGGATAGTCCTGAAGAAAATTGAAGATTCACTGGAATAATTTGGAAACGAGAAGGACGTGGCGCGGTGACCGATCAACGTAAGAGGAGTTGCATGGTATGTACGAAATTTAATTACCTATTCCTAAAAGTATTATCGCAAAGTATCGCGGTAAAAGTATTATTACAAGTCACCTCGACAAAAGTATTATCGCAAAGTATCGCGGTAAAAGTATTATTACAAGTCACCTCGACAAAAGTATTATCGAAAAGTATCGCGATAAAAGTATTATTGCAAGTCATTTCGATAAAAGTATTATCGCAAAGTATCGCGGTAAAAGTATTATTGCAAAATCATCTCGATAAAAAGTATTATCGCAAAGTATCGCGGTAAAAGTATTATTGCAAAATCATCTCGATAAAAAGTATTATCGCAAAGTATCGCGGTAAAAAAAAAAAAAAGTATTGTCTCAAAATTACTAAAGAAAAGTTGATTTCGTTTAAAGAAATAATTGAAACAGTACGTATCTGGTTTAGTCAGTTTTATTTGTTTATTTTAAAATTTTTTGCTTTGTTTATTTTTCCTTTTGAAAAACATGACTTATTTAGCGAAAGTAAGGAAATGCGATTTGAGCAAGTTGGCGTATGAACTCGGCGAGGTAGTACCGCCAGAGAGCAGGATCGTCGACTTAAAACACCTTATTTTGAATAGCCAATCTTACGAAGAAGAATTCGCAAAGCAACTGTTGGAGACTCTGATCGAGGATCGGGAACGAATCGAGGAGCGGGAACGAATCGAGGATCGGAAACGAATCGAGGATCGGGAACGAATCGAACGGGAACGAAAAGAACAAATGGTAATGGAATTCGAGCTTGAGAAGCTGCGCATCCAGACTACACGCGGAAACAACGATACGTCTCGAAGTGCCAGCAATGACGCACATTATGAGATACGTAAACTGATGCCCAAGTACGAGTCGAAGGACAATGATTTGAGTTTTTACCTAATTCTTTTCGAAAGACAGGCAAAGCGACTAGGATTGGATGAAGACCAATGGGCGTTCAGCCTCCTAGGATTGCTACCTTACGAAATGACTCAATTAATCGCTCGGGAGACAGAAGAACAAAGCGGCGATTATAGGTTCGTGAAAAGGTTGCTCCTAAAACGGTACAAGTTGAGCCCC
The DNA here is from genome assembly GCA_030710605.1 of Cordylochernes scorpioides. Lineage (NCBI taxonomy): Eukaryota > Metazoa > Arthropoda > Arachnida > Pseudoscorpiones > Chernetidae > Cordylochernes > Cordylochernes scorpioides. The sequence goes on along the minus strand of CP092869.1, from coordinate 31,468,917 downwards.
GAACAATTCAGACAAAAATTCGAGAAGCACGAGAGATCTCAAAAGGGTTCCTGGAGAGACTTCGCTTTCAAATTGCGAGGATATTTCAACGAATGGATCGAAGGAATGAACGTGGAAAATTTCGACGCCCTAAAGGATTTGTCCGTCACTAACCAGCTAAAGAAAAAAGTTCCAAATGTGCTGCGTAATCATCTCATTGACGATTGGACCAAGTTAAACAACCCAGATGAGTTGGCGGATAAACTGGACGAGTACGAAAATGTTCGCACCGAGATGGGACCTCCGCATTGGAATGCGAAACACCTCATACCACCGTCGTTTCAGCAGAAATCTGCGAGATTCCCCAACCAAAGCGAAGTTAAAGAGACTAAACAAGGAACGAAAGTTTCGGGTCAAGACGCTGCAAGGAACGAAATCAGTGAAACGTACCCTAACACCTTGAGGAGAATGGTCAACCGTACGATCAGAAACGACAAGGGAGAACCGAAGTGCTTCAACTGCAATCAGTTTGGACACATTGCCAGAGACTGCCCAGCACCCAGGACTACGTTGACATGCCGAGGATGCGGTCAAACGGGACACAAGGAAAGGAATTGCACAAGACCCAAAGAAGGACTAAAAGTAGCCAACCTGGAAGTCGAAGGACTGGAGACTGTCCCGCCAGATGTATATTTGAAGGATGTCAAGATCGACAACAAGGAAACCGTGAAGGCAATGATAGACACCGGGAGCAGCAGTTGTCTAATGAGAGAATCGGTCGCAAGGAGGATCAGCGTCGACATCGAACCAGACTCGACTAGTCTGTACGGCATCGGTAACCAGACTGCACCAGCTGCCAGGACCGTTGGGAAGACGACAGTCGACCTGGAGATTGATGGCATCGTCGGAAGGGAAATCACTGTATTCATTGTCAACGATGATGCCCAACCCTATGACCTATTAATTGGAAGAACATGGACAGATCTGCCCTACGTATCCTTCGCCAGAATTGGTAAAAACTTGCATATTGGCTATTCATCCGAATTTCCGTTTGCTAATCTGCAAGAAGAAATCAAGTCGCGTCGCATCGAACTGAGAGCAACCGAAACTGTTCAGTTGGAGAGCGACTCCATTAACTTTACAAGTGCAATCACAGACGAGGTAAAGGACGGATATGTATTGTTCACAGGAGTAGATGACGCCTGTGTCGATTCCCTATTGGAAGTGGTCGATGGAAAGACGACCGTACCCATCATCTCAGCTGGCAAGGGCAAGTTGAGAGTAAGAAAGAACCAATGTGTAGGGCGAGTTGAACTACTGAACCTTGATGATATTGTTGTTAACCTGGACGTCGCAGAGGATTCGTTTCAGACTAAAAATGAAGAGAAGAGGGAAGGACAAGACCAAATGAAACGTAAGCGCCCCATACTGCCTGAGGACATCAACGTCAATCATTCTCTGACTTCGAAAGAGAGACAAGAAATCCTAGATGTAGTAAACGAGTATAGAGACTGTTTCGCTCTTGGCATGGAGGAATTAGGGTGCACCGATGTCACCAAGATGGACATTAAGGAGGTTGATGGAAGCAAGCCAGTCTGTCTGAGACCGTATAAGACGACTGCAAGTGAACGCGAAGCAATCAGGGAGATTGTCAGAGAGTGGAAGGACAATGGAATAGTCACGGAAACTAGATCACCCTACGCTAGTCCCGTCCTACTTGTGAGGAAGAAAACTGGAGATCATCGTCTGGTGGTAGATTATAGGAGACTCAACATTCAAACAGTTAAGGACAAGTTCCCATTACCAAGGATAGACGACCTTCTGGAAGGCCTAAGGAATGCGAAATTCTTCACCACTCTGGATCTGGCGCATGGATATCTGCAGATACCACTGACCGATAAGGCAAAATTAAAGACAGCATTCATCACCCCAGATGATACAGGTCAATTCGAAAGGATGATTTTTGGACTCGCCAACGCACCAGCTGAATTCCAAAGACTGATGCACACTGTCCTAGGTCCGCTGCTGAACAAGAAGGCATTCTGCTATCTCGACGACGTGATTATCCCGGCAAAGGATTGGCGGGAGATGATCGAAAGGTTGAGGGAAGTCCTCGAAAGAATAAGATCAGCGAAGTTGACACTGAAACCCTCCAAATGTGAGTTCGGAAGGAGGGAAGTTGAGTTCTTAGGGTATGTCATCAGTACAGGCGGACTTAAGCCAGGCCCAAGAAAGATCAAGGCGATAGAAGAATTTCCAGAACCCAAGAATGTCCACGACATACGACGCTTTCTGGGACTGACGAACTTCTTTAGACGATTTGTAAAGGACTTCGCGAGGAAAGCAGAACCGCTAAGCAGACTTACGAAGAAAGGTTCACAATTTGAATGGAAGGAAGAACAGCGAAGGTCATTTGGAGGACTACGAAAGGATCTGGTCGAATATCCGGTACTAGCTCATTACAACCCTGAACTCAAGACAGAAGTACATTGCGATGCGAGTGCTGAGGGATTAGCAGGAATGGTGCTACAGATGGACGAAGACTGCAAATGGCGCTTGGTCTACTGTGTGAGCAAGAAGACAACAGAGGCCGAGAAGATGTACCACTCAAGCAAATTGGAGCTGATGGCGATAGTGTGGACCTTGGATCGACTACGTCAGTTCCTCGTAGGAATCAAGTTTACAGTGGTTACAGATTGCCAAGCACTGGTCTACATGAACGCGAAGAAGACTACAAATCCTCAGATAGCGCGATGGTACAATTTGATTCAGGAATACGATTTCAAAATTCGACATAAACCAGGGGAGAAGATGGCCCACGTAGACGGATTGAGTAGAGCTCCAGTCGACGACCCTAGAGACACGATGGAGGAAATCGTGGAGAAAAACCTTGAAGTGTGCCTCACAATCACACTGGAAGAACAAATCTTGATGATTCAGCATTCCGACCCTGAATTGAGAGACCTGATCCAGATCTTTCGAAAGGACCCGTGTGATAGGACAGTAGGAGAACAAAATAGAATTAACGACTACAGCTACAAAGGAGGCAGACTTTTCCGCATGGTGAAAAATGGAGAAGAGGAACGAGCCCTGTATGTTATACCCAAAAGTATGAGGAAAAGCTTAGTTGTCAAATTCCATGATCTAATGGGACATTTTGCGACTGATAGGACTGTCAACAAAATTAAGGAATTGTACTGGTTTCCTTCAATGAAGAGGTACGTTCGACGCCATGTGGCTATGTGTCTCGAGTGTCTATTTAACAAAGTTCCCGGTGGAAAACAACAAGGCTTCCTACATCCCATTAAGTCAGGCAAGAGACCGTTTTCCATCGTACACATGGACCACGTAGGCCCCTTCGTGAGAAGTACAAAAGGTAACCAGGAACTTTTAGTGATTGTCGATAATCTGACAAGATTTGTCCGATTAAGCCCTGTAAGGAATACATCGACGCAGAACGTCCTGAAGGTAATGAAAAGTTTTGTGAATGATTTCGGACTACCCGACAAGATCATCAGCGACAGAGGGTCATGTTTTACCTCAAGGCAATTTGAAGAATTCTGTCGAGGAAATGGAATACATCATACTCTTAACTCTACGAAACATCCGCAAGGGAACGGGATGGTCGAAAGAGTGAACCGAACAGTATTGTCCACTATAGCAACCAGTATCGAGGATCCGCGACGGAAGGATTGGGACCTGAAGATCAAGGAGGTAAAGCGAGACCTGAACAATGCGGTGAACAAGACGACGAATAAAACACCGTTCGAAACACTCCACGGCTATTCCCCTCGATTCCACGATGGGATACTTAGAAGATTAGCCGACGAAGACGTGGACCCATGGACCGAGCCGGATAGAATTCAAGAGAGTGTGAGAACCCAAATTGAGAATAAACAAGAAATTATGAAGACATACTACGATAAGAAGAAGTGCCGTACAATCCAATTCGAAGTAGGAGAAATTGTAGTGATGAGGCATGTACCCAAAATGACGGGTGAACCAACCAAGGCACAACCCAAATATCGAGGACCTTTGATAATTACCGAGGTTCTGCCAAGCGACACGTATAGAGTGACTCAGTTAAGCGAAAGAACCAGTGGACGGTTCTACACGACAACGGCCCATATCAGTCAACTGAAGTCTTGGCACAGTGAAGAAGATGATTCAGCTACAGAAGAAAGTCCGGACGAGGAGCCAGAAGTAGAAGATACCCCCCGACGCAACCCACGACGTTCCTGCAACGCAAGGTTCAATCGAGGACGATTGAAATCCAGGAATGGCCGAATGTAGGCGCCATCCCGACCAGAGAGCCACAGATAAACAGATTATAAACGCACAGAATATAGAATCCGAGCTCCCCAGTAGAAGGAATACCCGGAAGACGACGGTACTCTGTTATATGTGTTGTTCATTTAATGATTTTGTTTTAATAAAGGCTACTAAATTATTTCATTGAATCCTCTCTTTCTTTTTCCCAGAAAGAAACGCCTACGGAAGCCAACACTATTGTTAGTTAGGTTTTGTAGGACACCTTTTCCTGTGATTTTCCCCAACTAACAGGCCTTGGTCGCCTTTTACCTCTAACAATATAGTTTCTTGTGTAGATACAATTACTTGTGTAATATAATTTTTGCATTTTTTTTTAATTTTCTTTTTTTTTTCCTTCGAAATGTATCTTATCCTTTACCTTCCATCCCCTCCCAACCTCCGTTGAGAAAAAAATTAATACTAATTTTTTTTTTTTGTGGGGTGTAGTGATACATTTTGAATGATATTCAACTTCTATCTATTTTGCATAATAGAAAAATTCTATCTGTTTTGCATAATGTTCTTTGTTTGTAAAATAATTAATTTTACCGCGTGCCAAGTATGTAAATTTTGTTGTTTGTTTTAGAAAGATTTGAAAAATAAAGAGATTATTGAGGTGGAGACAGCCACAAACGACGGCTAATTTTTTTTTCCACACAGTACTTATACAACATATATATATATTGGGAGTACAAATAAGTTTTGAGGGATTTGCAAAAGAAGCTACAACAAATATTATATAAATAGCATCGGACCTTGTGTAAGGTTTCATGTTAAGGCTTCATCATTTCCCCAAAAAAATCAGAAGAAGTCTTTTCACTCAAGTGTAAGGAACTTTTTTTGGTGCTCTAACCATGTCAACCTTTTTGCCAACAAAACACAATTTGCGGGAAGCGCTGCTTTTTTGTTTTAATTTGAAGAAAAGTGCAACTGATGGACATCGATTGCTGTGTGAGGCATATGGTAAACATGCTCTATCAATAAAATCATGTGAGTACTGGTTTCGGCGTTTCAAAAGTGGCGATTTTGACACCAGAGACAAAGAACGCGGAGGGAGGCCAATAAAGTTCGAAGACGCTGAGTTGGAGGCTTTATTGGACGAAGATTCAAGCCAAACTCAAGAGGAGCTCGCTGAAACCTTGGGAGTGACTCAACAAGCGATTTCGAACCGTCTCAAGGTCATGAGTATGGTGCAAAAACAAGGAAATTGGGTTCCATATGAACTCAAGCCAGGAAACATCAAGCGCCATATTTGCACTTGCGAACTACTGCTCAAAAAACAAAATTGGAAGGGTTTTTTGCATCGAATCGTGACGGGGGACGAAAAGTGGATTCACTACGATAACCCAAAGCGCAGGAAATCGTGGGTTAAGCCCGGTCATGCATCAACTTCAACGGCCAAACCGAATATTCATGGCAAGAAGCTAATGCTGTGCATCTGGTGGGATCAGCTCGGAGTGATCTACTATGAGCTACTTCAGCCTAACGAAACCATCACTGGAGAACGTTACCAACAACAATTGTTGCGATTAAGCCGAGCATTGAAGATTAAACGCCCACTATATGCCAAACGACATGACAAGGTGATCTATCAGCACGACAACGTTCGGCCACATGTTGCAAAAGTTGTCAAGGAGACTTTGGAGGCGCTTCAATGGGATGTCCTACCCCACCCGCTGTATTCACCAGACATTGCTCCTTCAGACTACCACATGTTCCGTTCGATGACACATGGCCTGGCCGAGCAGCACTTCACTTCTTACGAAGAGGCGAAAAATTGGGTCAATGTTTGGATCGCCTCAAAAGACGAGGAATTTTTTCGACACGGAATCCGTATGCTGCCTGAAAGATGGGAAAAAGTCGTAGCTAAAGATGGACAATACTTTGAATGAAATATATTGTACTGATTTCTCTGAATAAAGCTTCGATTTTATAAAAAAAAATCCCTCAAAACTTATTTGTACTCCTAATATATTGCATGTTTAAAAGCTACCCAATATTTAAATAAATTTATAATATATATTTGTTTTAAAAATATATTGGTTTGTTTATATTAGTTCAAAAGGCCAAAATGGCGGAATATAATTTTTTTATCCCAAACAAAAATTGAACCTTTAACAGGAACTAATTATCAAATATGGGCATTGAAAATCGGCGCACTTCTGAGAGGAAGAAAATTATTTAAATGTGTAAATTCCGATCCAGAACCTGATATGGAAGACAAAAGTTCTTTGAAGATTTGGAGTGATAAAAATGATGAAGCTTTTGGGATAATCATCACAACATTGACTAATGAACAAGCTGGAATGTTCATAGGTGAAACAAATGCTAAGAAAGTATGGGACTCACTGAAAAAAACATACACAGGCAATTTGGAAGATAAAATTATTGATATAGGCTTAGAATTAAAGAACATTGGAATAAAAGATAATGAAACTGTAGATGAATATATAACAAGGGCAAAAAATATTGCTGCTAGAAGTTCATCATTAGGGTATCAATTTATCTCAAGAGAACTTTCATTCCATATTGTCAGAGGCATACATCCAAGGTATGAAAATATTGCTATTGTCTTACGATCTAAGAGAGAGGCAACAGTAGAAGAGATTCAACAAACTCTAAGAGAAGAGGAGTCAAGAAGAATATGAGATTAAATCAATCGGTTGAGAATGGGCATAAACAAGTATACAGAATTAAAGATAGAAAAGTTAAACAATTTCAGCCAAAAATATGTTTTGTTTGTAATAAAAAGGAACATCTAGCTAATGAATGCTGGTTTCGAGATAAACAGAAACAAGGATACCGAAAGAAATGGACTCCTGGTTATAGAAATCACAAATACAGTAGGAAACATTCAAATAACCTAGTGGATACTATGAAAAGTGGATTTAATGAGCAAGCATTTAAAACATATGTAAAGGAATTTGAAGATTCACCAGATGGGAGAAATGATAGGCAAATATGGTGTATAGATTCAGGATGCACCACACATTTTACCCCAAACATAACTTTGATGGAAAATGTGACAGAGTACAAAAGTGAAATCAACCTAGCTGAGAAGGGCAAAACTACCCAAGCCAAAGCCAAAGGAGATATGAGACTTACTACATGCACAAGTGAGGCCAAGAAAATATTCGCATCAAAGATATCTTACATGTACCAAGTTTAAGGAATAATTTCTTGTCAGTATACGAATTAGCAAACAAAGGAAATTCAGTTATTTTCAATAAGAATGGAGCAAATATTTATAATGAAGGGGATGATTTAGTTGCTGAAGCATATATTAAAGATAGAATGTTTATGATGGAAACAAAACTAAGAAATGTACCAATAGCAAAAAATGAAAATGTCATGGTTATAAATACACTTTTATCGATTAAAAATAGCAATATAAGTTTATGGCATAAAAAATTAAACCATATAAATGAAGAACACATGAAAAAATGATTCAAGGACATATTGTAAGAGGATTGGATCTAAAATTTGAAAGGTTACCAGAGTTCGAAGCATGCATAATGGGAAAACTGGTTCAGAAGCCATATAATATTACTGAAAATTATACAGTTAAGCCCCTGCAGTTGATTCATATGGATATATGTGGACCAATTCCATGTCAATCTTTAGGAGGCTCTAAGTATTTTCTTGTTATAGTAGATGATTACAGTAAAAGAATCTTTGTATATTTCCTGAGATCAAAAAATGAGACCTTTGAAAGATTTGAAGAATTTAAAGCAAGAGCCGAAAACGAATTTAGGTTTAGAATAAAAGATGTAAGGACCGACAATTGAACTGAATTTTGTAACTCTAGATTTGAAGGACTTTTCAAGAGAAGTGGGATCCATCACCAACTTACCACCACATACTCACCACAAAGTAATGGAGTCGCAGAGAGAGTGAATAGGACTCTTATAGATACAGCAAGAACCTTACTAATTGACTCAAAATTACCCATGAAGATTTGGGCAGAGGCAATTGCTACAGCTACTTACATTAAGAATTGTACACCCCACAGGTCTATCAAGCACCATACACCTATTCATGAAGTCAGATCAGTAAAATTTAGTGAAGAGAGGAATTGATTATACAAATGATATTCAGGAATATACTAATTGTGATAATTTGACCTATAAAGGAAATAGTGAGGAAATAGTTGAAGACTTTCTTATCTCGAAAGAAGACAATCCTGGTACAGGGAGTAAAATGAAGTCTCAGGAGGATACTTCAGTAAAACTAGGGGGTGACTGTGAAAATGACTCATCACAAACTGAACCGATACAGGAAAGATGCGTAAAAGGAGGAAGAAAGAAAGGAGAAACAAAGAGCATCTTAGAAGAACGGCACAAAGCAAGACTTGAAGAACAAGAAAGAAAATTGATCAAAGAAGGAGTTCGACGCTCACAAATAATAAAAGATAGGAATGATGCAAACTTAATTATGGAAATAGATCATTATATCCCGAAGAACTTTAAAAAAGCAATGGATAGTGGAGAAAGAAATGAATGGCACAAAGCAATGGAAGAAGAGCTCAGTGAGATAGAGAAACATAAAGTATGGACACTAGTACCAAGGGAAAATGGCATGGAAGTCATCAATAGTAAATGGGTCTACAGTACAAAGAAAACCTCAAATGAAGGCATATATAAAATAAAAGTCAGACCGGTTGCTGTTGGATGCAATCAAAGATATGGTGTGGACTATAAGGACAAACTACTGAAATGTGCAGATAGCCTTGGACTTGCTGGTTAGGGCTTACACACAGGGGAGCGTGTGTTGTATATATATTAATTAATTGTTCCACATAGTGTGTGTAAGCTCACAGGTAAATAGGCGCTAATCGAAAAGAGAAAAAGTTCCTTTGTTCAATATTAGTTTCCCTTTTATATTTTGTTCTCTCTCTTGTAAATCAATAAATATAATGTTTAATTAATAATTATTGGAATCAGTTTAATTAATAATTCTAAGCAAAATCAACATCAATTTTCCCTATAGCTGTTCTAAACAAATCTTGTAAAATATTAAGATATTGTTCAGGTCTTATATTAATACCTTTTACTGTGAAATTCTTTCTATAGGTATTCCATTTCTTTAAAAAACGTCCTTGTGTTTCTCTTAATACATAATCTGGTTTGAATAATTTTCAAAGATTTACCCCGGTTTTTGGCTTCTTTTTTCTTTTATGTTCAATAAATGTATCTTTTTTAAATTTTAAATCGAACGTATCGAGTCTTCCTTTTATTTTCTTCCTCAAAAGAGGATATTTAACGAACTTCTTTTCAATTTATTTATATATTTAGTAGCATCTAATCCTAAAATATCGACTAAAACTGTTTTATATTCTTCTGTCTTTTTCATATATTTTCTAAGTATATTTATGAGTTCATTTTTTGCTGTATTTTATTTATTTTTATAATTAAATTTTTATCAGAACTCCTGAGTTTGTTGTATTTCACATCACTCAAAAGTTGCTGCTCCATTTATTAGGAAATAAATTTTAAGAACATATTTCCGAAAGCCTACGCTTATGAAGATTTGAATTTAAATGTCGTTTAAAATGAGAAGGTGTATATGTTTTCCCACAGGTGGAGACCTTTTTAGTTTTATTTCTATTTTTTTCACAATCTATACAATAAGATTGAAATTTTTTTTTTTTTTATAAAAACAATCAAATGTTTTCATTTCTTTGCAAAGTGAGTATTTCTTTTCAAGATGTTCCATTAATTTAGAAATTAATTTATGAAATAGAAGTCACGTCAGCGATACATTTTGTATCGGCTGCGCAGAAGCAAGCCGCGCCGATACAACGAGTAGCGCTAAATGTAGATGTTTGTGACGTCAGGGTTGGATATCAGACGAGTCTGGTGCATGGAGGGTAAAATATTCTCAAGTACCCAGAATATCATAATTAAAATATCAATATATACTTGATTCAAACTCAGAACCGTGGTTCAAAGGAACAGATATAGCTAGAAATTTAGAGTATAAACACCCAAAAAGAGCTATTCAAGTCCACATTTCTGATGAAAATAGGAGAACATTTGAAGATTTTGAAAAGGTAACCGAAACGATTACCTTAGAAAATTTACATCCACATACCTATTTTATTAATGAATCTGCACTTTACAAGCTAATTTTTAGATCTAAAATGCAATTTTACGAATAAAAATGTAAATTTATGAATAAAAATACTTTATTCTAACTTTAAACTGTTGATAAAAGGGACAGATATAGCTAGAATTTTTGAGTATAAACTTCCAAGAGACACTATAAATGATAATATTTTAGATTAAAATAAGAGAAAATTTGAGGATTTTTAGGTAGTCGGTAAATCACCGACGTTAGAAAATCTACATCCAAACACCTATTTCATCATTTGCGTCAAAACAACGCTACCTGAAAATCATCATTTTCTAATGTTCCCCATTTGGGAACATTATTTATCAATGGACATTATGATCCCTAAAAGAAGTACTTCAATGCACCAGAAACGTCCTTACCCGAACAAAAGAGATGGAGAAAAGGAAGTTTGCCGCCTATCAGACTTCCTGCTGGAACAATTCCTTTTTCTACTACCTTGATTCGTTTGTTGATGCTTTGGACTTTAAAAATTCTTTTGCATATAAATGAATTATTCTTTAAAGTTTTACACAAATAAATTTACTGGCAAATGAGTTTCTTTTAAATATCATCATATGATGATATTTAAAAGAAACTCATTTGCCAGTAAATTTATTTGTGTAAAACTTTAACGATAGATGGCAATAAAATTTAATTTACGAATTATTCTTTCTTTGACGATATTATTCCTGCAAAAAATGTAAATTATAGTAGTGATTCAGAAGAATCTGATCACTTTTGTAATGAACACGATATATATTTTTGTTCGTGTAATGGCTGGAAAACCGATTAAATCCCCAACTAAAAATAGACTAGAATCAAGAATGAGGTATATAAAGAAATACAAGGATTTATACACTAACCATGAAAAGGTTAGATATATGTTTAATCATCTTTGTGTTTTTATGAATGATAAAAAAAATAAATATAGATTATCCCTTCTATTTGAAAAAGATTTGTGATTATTATAACATTGAAAATAAATTCAAGCATACAAAGAAAAAGAAGAATATTTGGGATGAATTCAGAATTCTATTATTCAGAAGAAACAATAAAAAATAGATTTAATAAAATTATTTCTAAATAAATGATCTTCAGTACTTTAGAAGAATTGAATATTCCTTTTAATATTACAGATACAAAAACATTTTATGATTCTGATAATGTATTGTTAGAAAAAAAGAATAATAATAAATCAATGATCTTAAAATACATTCAGACTGACAACACTGTAATATAAAACCGAGAACAAAGGAGGGTATGTTTTGTTTACAAAATTAGTTATTGTAATGTAAATTGTTTAATTTTCTTTTCTCTCTCTCTCTCTTTGAAGATAATAAATTTAAAATACTTTCTTAAAAGGTAAAATCGCCTAATTCTTTAAAACCATTTCAGCTGTAAGTAAACTTGTTATTTGTTGTTTCATCATCTGAACCATAAAAGATTCCCAACATGGTAGCAGAGCTCGGTTTTTGAATCGCGGTCAAATATATATAAAATGTAGGATAAAATATAAATAAAACAAAAATGGCTGTCAGCGAAGATATCGCAAATATTGTGAGACTTAAAAGTCCTGAAAGTTTTGATTCATGGAATTGCCTCTCACTATAACATCTAAATACACGTATCTGGGTTACCAGCTGACAGCTGGTATTCTACGTATGGAGTGCGGAAGAACGTCACTGGGAGTTACGGTGCTGAAACTTACACTCGGGTTCTGGCTTAGAATTCTTAAAATGAACAGCAGCCGACTCCCCCATATATGCTTAGCTCAACTATATGAGATATCAAGAAATAGAAATATATATATTGGACTTGCGGAAAGTTTGGCCAACATACTCAACTCAACAGGATTTTCTTGGTTAATTAACTGCAACGATGCAAGGATTATCCGGCAAGAAATACCATTAATAACTGAAATTGCAATAGAACAATCTATTCAAAGTGACCAGGCAAAAATAGAGAATTCTAAATTCTACCCTCACTATAAGTATTTACACAGTTCATTCCGAATTGAAAACTATTTACTTAGCAACTTTCCATTCCCAGTAAAACGCTATATCGCACAACAGAGAATACTATATTCGTTTTTCAAGGAAAACCATACAAAAATTTCAGGGAGGGTGATAAGATTTGTGATCTCTGCAAAAAAAATATGGGAACTGAACTATCTAATTATATCTATGAATGCCAAGATATTAGCGAGGAGAGAAGGACATTCTTTTCAACGGTAGACACCAGCCAACTTAGGTCAATCCAAATGATGTTAACCAGTGCCCAAACAAGTAGACTAGTTGCTCAGGCCCTATATAATTTTTACAAGGCAGTAGGTGTAAAGAAGGAGAAAAGAGAACTTGGAAGCTATTGTTCTTACACCTCAGAATGATGACGAAACATCGAGGGGCCATCGTGTTGGTCGACGTTGAGATTGCGGAGCTGGTGATATGGATGGCTGTGCTGGAGTAAACCTCCTTTTTGTGTCTGGATGCTATATTTATGGCGAACTAAATAACTTAGTCCCTGTTTCTGCTCCGCGCTTATGGAATTGAAGACTTGAGGCGATGGCGTCGACCTTTCATATTAAATCTTACTTTTCCTTATTACTAATAATTGTATATAGTTGCGGAACTACTGGTTTCCTGTGCTGCTCTTTTCCTGTTATTGGACCTTGTACGGAGAATCTGTATAAGACTAACGTCTTAATAAAGGCTTTGTGTGTGTGTGTTTTGATTTATGGAATTTTCAGATAACAATTATTTTCAAAGCAAATGGCCTTCTAGATATTGTAAATGGAAAATCGTTGTTTGAAGACTTGAAATATGAAACTGGAAAAGATAAATGGAGCCTAAAAGACACCAAAGCACATAAATACATAATGTTAACTAATTACAAAACTATTTTAGACGCGTAATATTCTTTTTAAAATAAAACAATTTCTACTGCCCTTACTGCAATGGAAAAATTAAAGGGAGGGCCTGGCTCATCAGTGGTGAACCCTCCCAGCGGTTTCGCCAGTTTAATCTACCATAACGCTGTTATATTGCATTTTTGGAAATTCCATTTATAGTGATACTGATGCTTGACTCTTCGAATGGGTATTTTAGATGAACTATGGACATATAAGCTTTTAGGACAGCAGAATTACATATAATTATAAATATATAATATGCTTCGAGCAATCGCTCTTCCGCAAATATCAATTTGTGTCTTTTATTCGAACAATTATATTTCGATACACTAGCGCGCCATCTGTTATCAAATTACAAAACTATTTTAGACGCGTAATATTAATTTTAAAATAAAACAATTTCTACTGCCCTTATATTATATATTTATAATTATATGTAATTCTGCTGTCCTAAAAGCTTATGTCCATAGTTCATCTAAAATACCCATTCGAAGAGTCAAGCATCAGTATCACTATAAAAGGAAGTTCCAAAAATGCAATATAACAGCGGTATGGTAGATTAAACTGGCGAAACCACTGGGAGGGTTCACCACTGATGAGCCAGGCCCTCCCTTTAATTTTTCCATTGCAGTAAGGGCAGTAGAAATTGTTTTATTTTAAAAAGAATATTACGCGTCTAAAATAGTTTTGTACTTTGATAACAGATGGCGCGCTAGTGCATCGAAATATAATTGTTCGAATAAAAGACACAAATTGATATTTGCGGAAGAGCTATTGCTCGAAGCATATTATATATTTATAATTATATGTAATTCTGCTGTCCTAAAAGTTTATGTCCATAGTTCATCTAAAATACCCATTCGAAGAGTCAAGCATCAGTATCACTATAAAAGGAAGTTCCAAAAATGCAATATCCCACTCCCCATTCCAACCGCAACAACCCCTTCCACATCCTCATCACCCAGGACCCCTCTGCTAGCACCCCCATCGACAACAACCTTGGCTCAAAGATTTCTTTCTCCTCCCTCAATACTCCCTCCACCCAAATCACTAGCATATTCCGCGCCCGCAACAAGATCACCATACACACTAACTCAAAAACTAGCATGGACACTATGTACGCTAAACTTAAAAATGCAACCAACGGCACTAACATCAGTGTCAACCTCCCCCCCACCTTTAAACCCCGCTTCACCCTCTTCAACCTCCCCAACACCATCCCACTCAGTGACCTGCCCTCCCTCCTCACCCAATCTGTAGGCTCTTACTGCAAGCTAATTAGAACTTTCACCGGTCGCAATAACTCCACACACGCTGTCATTGAAACCGACAACGACACTGCCACCCAAATACAAGCTCGCACCCGCATTTTCCTGGGGTACAACTCAATCAGATTTGACAGAACCAGGTCAACACAACCCTTGCCGTAATTGCGGTGACATCCGTCACCGCAATGATATTTGCAACAAAACCCCCCAGATGCCTCCATTGCGGCGAAGGCCACATTACCAACAATTGCACCGCCACCGCCCTCCCCCCTAAATGCTTCCGCTGCAACGACAACGGCCAACACAGGGCAGACTCCCTCTCCTGCCCGGTCATCAAGGCCGCAGAAACCACATTCCTCAATAATTGATCTTAAATGATTAAGTTTTTACAGCTTAACTGTAACCGATCCCTCCCTTGCTACCTCTCCCTGCTTCAGTTTGCCCAGTCCTCCCACATTGATATCCTCCTCCTTCAAGAACTTCCTGTCCGCAACAATGCCCTTCCCTCCCCATTTCCCACCCCCTCCTCCTCCCTCCTCCATGCTCCTATCTCTAATAATCGCTGCAACACCTGTATTGTGGTTCTAAACCAAAGCCTTCCCGTTATCTTCCTCCCACGACTCTCCACCACTAACCGCACCCTTGCTATCCTCGACATCCCCGGCTTTCACCTTACTCTCTGCTCCGTTTACTTCCCCCATAGGACATCCTATTCCCCCATTGTCGACTCCTTTATCTCCCTCTTTGGCTCCCCACCCCCTCCCCGCCTCCTCTTCGCTGGAGACGTCAACGCTGTTTCCTCCCGTTGGAGCTTTCGTAAACAGAACTCTAAAGGTTCTTTCATTAACATCCTTCTCGACACCCTCGACCTCAAGGTCTGCAACACCCCGGGGGAGCTATCACCCGCTCCCAGGGCTCCAGCTCCTCCTCCATTGACATCTCCAAGCGTCTCTTCCTCTCTCCTCTCCTCCGTTTCCGGTTGGACCTCCTGCCCCACTGATCTCTCCGATCACTTCGAGATCCGCTTCTCCCTTTCCCTCCCCCCCGACTCCATTCCTTCCTCTCCTCCTCCCCCTCCTTCCCCCTTCCCCGGCTTCTCTTCCCTTAGCCTTCCATCTCAGCCTCCCCTGCCCTTTTTAACTCTCTTGCCAAATCCCTCACCAACTCAGGCTCTCTCCACTTCGCTCTCGACCACTGCAATTCACCCGACTCTCTTGACACTCTTCTTCAATCTTTCTACTCTTTCCTCTTTATCAACTGCTCCCGCCACCTCCGTCCCCGCCCTCCCACTTCCAACTTCCCCCCCCCCGTTCCCTGGTGGTCTCCCCACTTACAAGCACTTAAGTCGCTTTCCACGCAAGCTTCGCCGTTCCGCTCAAAACAGCTCTCCCCCCAATCGCTCCTCCCTTCAAAGCCAGGCTCTCCAGGCCAAAAAGAATTATATCCGCGCCCTTTCCAAGGCCAAAAGGGATCACTTCAGGAAGCTCTGTTCCTCCTTCAACCGTAGCCCCTGGGGGCCCATCCACAGATACATCACCCGTGCTCCTCCCGCTCCCTCCCTCTTTCTTCAGACTCTTTCCAGAAATCCCTCCTCCACTGTTCCATCAACGTCTGCCTCCGCTCCACCCTCGACTCCTTCTTTAACCTCCCCCCCCAGACTCCCGCCCCTTTCACTTTTCCCCCTTCCCTTCTCACCCCCCCCCTAACCCCCCCCCGACCTCCTTTCACGGCGGTCGAGCTCTCCATCGCCCTCCGTAACCTCCGCCTCAAGAAGTCTTGCGGTCTTGACTCCCTTCCCGGCCCTTTCTCCAAATGGCTCGTCCATTTCTTCCCTAACTTTTTCCTTGGCTCTTCAACTCTTGTTTTTTCCGCTGGACACTTCCCCTCCCTTTGGAAAACAGGCCGACTCATCCTCCTCCCCAAACGCTCCACCTCCACAGACCTTGTCCAGAAAAGCCGCCCCATTATCCTCCTCCCCATCCTCGGCAAGCTCCTAGAAAGCCTCATGGCTTTCCGGCTTACGCATCACTTCGAGAGCAACAACCTGATACACCCACTTCAATTCGGCTTCCGTCGGAGGCGCTCTACCATTGACGCCCTCTCTCCCTTCTTCACAACAAAATTAAGCGGGCCGTATCCAGACACCAGTGCTGTCTCCTCATCAGCCTCGACATCAAGTCGGCCTTCGACCACTTGTGGCATCCCGCCCTCTTC
>CP092869.1:31417408-31452023 GCA_030710605.1 Cordylochernes scorpioides | reverse complement strand
GAGACGAAACATTATCACACAACTTTGTGATTTTGAAAACGCATTTAAGAACATTAATTCTTGGAAGATATTTCCTTAAGAAAACGAACGCGAAAATAGATTGTAAGCAAGAAACTATAAAATACTATTTCACGAATAATCATGACGAAAGCAATTTTGAAATGTTGAAAATAAAGAGTGCCAAGGATTCCATTGTACCGGAAAGTTCCATTAAATTGATCAAGGCATTGGTAGAAATAGAGGATGGGGAATATAATCGAGGAGAGCAGCAAAATGTTTCAAACAAATGAACTTCGTCTAGCAAGAAGCTTGATCAATGTTATAAATAGATGAACAAATATCTGGATAACTAATCCGTTTCTTCGACCGTTAAAAATAATGAAAAACCAAACATTGGCTTTGGAAGTAGTCCAGCGAAAATAAATGTGAATCGAGAAAGAGAGGTAGAAGAGAACGAAGAACCTAGATTCCAAATAAACGAAAATATTTCACCAAAGGAACAGAAGGAGTTAAAACAAGTTTTAGAAAGGTATGGAGATCTTATTTCGTCGAGATTAGGGAGAACCAATTTGGCAAAACATCGGATAAACACAGAAGACGCGAAGCCAATTAAACACAAGCCCTACAGGGTAAGTGCTAAAGAACGAGATATTATTATAAAAGAGAAAATTGAAGAGATGCTTACAGAAGGCATAATTAAGCCATCTTCTAGTCCCTGGTCTTTTCCAGTAATATTGGTCAAGAAGCGAGATGGTAAATACAGATTTTGTGTGGACTACAGAAAACTGAATAATGTGACAGTAAAAGGTGTCTATCCGATCCCTAGAATAGACGAAGTTATGGATACTCTCCAAGGATCTACATACTTCTCAGCAATAGACCTCAGATCTGGATATTGGCAAGTTGAAGTCGAAGAAAGAGACAAAGAGAAAACAGCTTTCACTACAGCGCATGGATTTTATGAATTCAACGTGATGCCTTTTGGACTTTGTAACACGCCTGCTACATTTGAGAGAAATATGGAGAATATGCTTGGAAATCTGAATGGAATTTTTTTTTTGTGTTATCTGGATGATGTTATCATATATAGCCCGGATTTTCCAACGCACCTCAAAAGACTCGAAGCTGTTTTTAGATGTTTTCGTGAATCTAATTTAAGGTTAAACGACAAAAAATGCCGATTTGCTTTTAAAGAATTGGAGATTCTCGGTTATATAACGAGCAAACATGGTATAAAACCCGCGAAACATAACATCGAAGCTGTCAGAAATTTTCCTCGGCCCACAAAGGTCAAAGAAGTACAATCCTTTTTGGGAATGTGCTCATATTATAGAAAATATATCGAAGATTTCTCAAAAATTGCTGAACCTTTGACCAACCTTATTTTAAAAAGTGTATCATTTACCTGGACAGAAAGGCAAGAGGAAGCGTTTCAAACCCTAAAAACAGCACTATTAAGTCCACCAATTTTAGGTCACTTCAATCCAAATGTGCCTACTTATATTCAAACTGATGCGTCCAACATCGGCATAGGTTCAACACTTGTCCAAAACATCGGTGGTGAAGAGAAGGTGATCTCATATTTGAATCGTACCCTAAGTAAAGCGGAGCAAAATTATTCAACAACTGAAAAAGAATGTCTGGTCAATGTCAAAATTACGGCCCTACCTTTATGGAAGACACTTTAAAATAGTAACAGACCCTCACGCCTTTTGCTGGCTCAAAAACTTGAAGGATCCAACAGGTCGATTGGCAAGATGGGCATTGAAAATTCAAGAATATGACTTCGATATAATACATAAATCAGGAAAGAAGCATCTGGACGCCGATGGCTTATCTAGGGGACCCTTACCAGAAACTGATTGGGATGAGGATTTTGAAAGGGTATTTTTAAACCAAATAACAGACGAAGAGGATAATTTTATCGAAAGTGTTAAGAAAAACCTTAATGGAAGCAAGCGATCAATTGCGCAAAACTTTAAAGAAGAAGATGGATGCCTCTTTAAGAAAAACCCGAACCCTGAAGGGAGGGCGTGGTTGCTTGTGGTTCCAGAGAAGAAAAAGAGAGAAATTATGAAAGAATATCACAATCATATGTCGAATGGCCATCTGGGTGTCGCCAGAACCATGTACCGAATAAAGAGTAAATACTTTTGGCCATCAGTGCTAAAGGATGTCTCAGAATTCGTTAAGACGTGTCACCTTTGCCAAAGTAGGAAAGGCTCAAACCAATTACCTTCTGGACTACTACAGCCCATTCCCCCAGCCAATTTACTTTCGAAAGAATTGGAATTGACTTTGTTGGTCCATTGCCATCTACGAAAAACAGGAAAAAATGGATAATCGTGCTGACGGACTACTACACTAGATATGCAGAAACAAGAGCAGTCTCGGAAGCAACAGTGAAAGAAGTTTCTAAATTTCTAGTAGAGGATATTTTTCTCCGGCACGGAGCCCCACAATATCTTATTAGTGACAGAGGCTCTCAATTTACCAGTAATTTAATGGAAGAGGTGATGAAAATGTGCAAGATTAAACATTGCTTCACAACGAGCTATCATCTCCAGACTAATGGATTGACAGAGCGTTTGAATAGAACAATGATCAATATACTTAGTATGTATGTGAACACTGATCAGAAGAATTGGGAGGAAATACTCCCATTCATCACTCACGCTTACAATACTACAATTCAGGAAACCACAGGATATTCTCCCTTTTTCCTGATGCATGGAAGAGAACCCACGTCTCTTTTGGACGACAGGAATATCTCGGTGGACATTGACAAGGATGATTATGATGAATACATAAAACATCACTTAGACAAAATAGACAGAACAAGAAAATTAGTTATTAACAACACAATAAAGACTCAAGCAAGAATGAAAAAGAACTATGACAAGAAACACATGGAAAGAAGCTATGAACCAGGAGAATTAGTAGCAGTTTGGAAACCAATTAGGAAAATAGGAAAGTGTGAGAAACTTCTGAGAAAATATTTTGGTCCATATAGAATATTAAAGAAGATGTCTAGCGTCAATTATCTAATAGAACCGAAAAATAATCCGGGCCAAGACCCTTTGATAGTTCATGTTTCAAGAATCAAGCCTTATTATGAGAGAATGGATGAGGTCATTCACGAGGACGTGACAACCTCTGGAGAGGGGGAAGTGTTACATCAATTTTAATGCGCCTTATATTTATTCAAAATATTCTATGATATTTAATATTTATTTACAACAGAATATTTAGATTATCATCATTCCTTTTCATAGTTTCATTCCTTTTGTAATATTTATTTTATATATATCTTGATTGGTTATTGGAGCGAGAGAGGACCTAGGGAAGAGACTGCGGATCGCGAACTACGAGGAAGACAAGAATAAATAAACGCAATAACTTGAAAAGGTAATTTATTTTTATTTAATTTTATTCATTTACTTTTATTTATTTGCTTTGAAAATGGAAACCCGCTCGGGAAAGGTGTATAACACCAAGAAGGAAGAAACCAAGGTCGACGACCCTGCAAAGCTGCAAATTGGTGCAGCAATATGTCGAATCCTGACTCTCTGTCGAATTGGGGAGGGGAGTGGTGTCGACTTACTGTCGAATTGGGGTTGACTTACTGTGGGATTTCTGTAGATTCTATGTCGAATTGTGTGATTGTTGTTGGTGGCGCAGTCTTGGTCGGATGAAAGGGTTTCACAGGGGAAGAACGAGCACACCTGGATGGGGTATAAAATAGACCTTTTGCGAGGGGAAGGATGAGACTGGAGGTATGGCCTTTCACATGATGGAGCGTACTCTACCTTGGTTGGAGCCTATGTTGAGCACACCTAGCTCGTAGCATGGTCACCTACTTTCTTCTTACCTCTTGTCCGAGAGCATCATCATCAGTCTCTCGACTTCTCATTGGTGGAGATCCTTTCACGTCATCTCTGATGATCACTATCAATTTTTCATGCTTTAAGGTGATTGGTTGTTGATTTTTCATGCTTAAATGTGATTGTTTGTTGATTTGTCATGCTTAAATGTGATTGGCTCAGTACCTCCATTGTCGCCCTGATTGCAATCCTCAAGGAAGAAGAAGGCCTTTGAACTTAAGTTTTATGGGTCCAGGGCAGTGACCTTTACTTCCTGGATGATGCAATCCTGTTAATTTTTCTTTTCCCTTCTCACGAGGCGTAACTTTTATTAAACCTTTGACGATACATTATACATAGATTGTGGTGGGGTTACATATTCCTATATACAGATTATCACAGATGCGTTCCCTACATGTGAAGAATTCTAAAAGGGGTAGCCTGAATTGAATTCTGTAGGAGAGAAAGTAATTTTGTGGGGAAAATTAATTGGGGAGCACTGTGAGGCTATATACAAGGGTCAAAGATTAAATAAAAAGGTAAAAGAGAATTGTGTGTGTGTGCTAGTGAGAAAATTGTTGAGTGGTTGAAGAAAATAATAAAAGTAAAAATATAATTAAAAGAAATAAAAGTGAATTCGCGTTAGTGTAAAAATTGTTAAGTGGTTGAGAAAAAAAATTGGTGCCTATACAATTATTCAGACTTGGTGTATGGAAAACTACATCAATGTAATTTTCTGTTCGGGGTTTGGGAAATCAAAGTAATAATAAAAAAGATTAAAAGAAATAAAAGTGAGTTTGCGTTGGTAAAAAAAATTGTTGAATGGTCGAGAAAAAAGAATAAAAAATAAATAAAAATATAATTAAAAGAAATAAAAGTGAATTTGTTTTGGTGAAAAAACATGTTGATTAAATTGGTTAAAATAAAAAGGAAAGATATTATATAAATGATGATTGTTTTGATTAAGCATTTGAATAAATTCAAAAATAAAGAAAATGTAAACAAATTGGGTGAGAGAAAAGAAAAAAATGTATGTAGAGAGATAAAAAATATATATATATCTCAATGGTGAAAGTTGAATGCTAGGTGTATCTAGGTCACGCGGAGGCACATCCGTTATATTTATAATCACGAGAGGCCCGTGTCCTTTAGATTTGGAAATGTGTGTTCTCTTGTTGTCGAGGTTGTAGATTTTTTGTCTCCTGTGTGAATTTTCTGGGTGGAAACATGATCCTTCCCAAATTCGCGTTTATTCTATGTGTACAGTAGACACAGATATCTAATTAACCATAAAGGTTGTAAATTGTATTTGCTGTAATGTTTTTTTTTTGTAGGTGTAGTGTTGTCAAAGATCTTAAGGTCTGTTGTGTTGGGCGTGAGTGTTGGATACCTGTTTGAAATGGAGGGGTAAGTGAAATAAGTTGTTTGTGAGAAATGTGGAAAGTAATTGATATGTGTAATTCATTAGGATATGGCGGTATTTGGAGAATAAAGAGTGAATTTGTTAGTGGAAAGAATCGAGGTGTGAATTCATTGTGAAACTGCGTGGTGTTTTGAAAATAAATATGTGAACTTGTTAGTGGATTTATATAAAGAATCGAGGTGTGAATTCATAGTGAAACTGCGTGGTGCTGCGATCTGATATGATATGACGGCATTCGGTGGCAGCCAAGATAGCGAACGTTTAGTAATTCGGGGGCCAGAGAGGTCCGCGACCTCATTTGAACTGGAGTCATTATATTGGATGACCGGAAGAAGGGGGGGGGGGATGGATAGGCCCGTGCAGGGGAACTTTCTAAATTCGTCCCGACTCCTATCTTGACTGATCTGGGGCGATCTAAATGTCCGCTGGAAGTTTTCTCCCAGGATGTCCAGGACGAGAGTTAGAAACGTATTGAAAGCACTACCGATCTGGAAGATGGCTTCCCTGTAATAGGTGAGCCTTTGGGGCTGTTGGGCATATAGTCCCAGGTAGAATATTATGGTTAATGGGTCGAGGGAGTATGGCATAGTTAGAAGACAGATAATAAATATTAAGTGGAATATGGGGAATCTGCACATGTTTCCCAATATTTTCTCCATGAGTGGAGTTCTCTGTGGAACGTGTTGTAATTCGATCTGTTGTGGCGGACTGGATGGCGGGTTAGTTATATTTGGATCTATCTGTGGAGAGGCGATGTCGTGAATAATGTTATTTGTGATTGGGGTGTAAATCGGGTTATGGTGAAAATAGTGGGATCTAAATGAATGAAAGGGTTGCTGTTCATCGGTTTGATTGTCAGTGGCTCTGTTGGAAAAATTTCGGTTGCAAGATGTGTGAATGGAATTATGTAATTGTTCTTGTGCCATAGATGGTGTGTCTTTGCTGTGGGTGGTGTTATGTATTGGATGTTTTCTGTATATAGTTCAAGTTTGTTCAGGTGGACTGTATCGGTGTATCTTTGGAGAGGTTGGTTGGGTCTATTGATATGGACCACATTTGGGGAGATGATCTCTAATATGGTCCTGTGAAATATGGAGCAAGTTTCCTTGTGTTGGGGTGGTGATATATCTTAACCAACAGCAGGTCGTCTACCTCGAAGCGTGGTTGTTCATGTCGTTGGTCGTAAATGTGTTTGTCTCGTAGGTGTTTGTTTTGAGTTCTTGTGTGTGCGATCTTTCTGGCTCTGTCGATGTCTGGGTGAGGTGTTGCTTTCACTTATAATTCGTCCATACAGGATACTACCGGCTATTCACCATACTTCGTAATTCACGGATGAGAGCCATTGACCTTCTTAGATTCGACTTTTGATATGCCAGAGCTCTCTAAGCACAAAGACTATGACGAATATGTATTAAACCTTTTAGAATTAATAGAAGATGCAAAAGAAATTTCAACCTCTAAAACAATAGCCAGACAGAATAAATCCAAACGATATATGATAGAGCCCACAGAGAAGTTAAATATGCCATCAATGATCTGGTACTGATTTGGACACCAATAAGGAAAGTAGGAAGAGAGGACAAACTACAAAGAAGATACGTCGGTCTTCACCAAATAGTGCGACAAACATCACCAGTGAACTACAAAGTCATGGAAATTGCAGAAGGAAAAATAAGCAAATTGTGCATGTGACAAGAATGAAGCCATATAGATCACTAGACTCGAGGACAAGTCTTTTTCAAGAGGGGGAGTAATGTTAGAAGAGAGGCGCATAGCTGGAGCTGTTGTTCACGTGCCACTTTTCTAAGCCTACTTGTTTTGGTTACATCTTTTCTCATAGACTTAACGGTAACCTTTTACAACTTATTTATTCCTATTAACTTTCATGTATAATTATTTTTACATAATTTTGTTTTGTATAATTGTTTTACATAATTTTGTTTTGTATAATTATTTTCCATACTTTCGTATCATTGAATTTGCATACTCTTTGTTCTTGATGATTATTTAAGAAAATAATTTTTGTTAGAAGGTACTCTTTCTATTTAACAATTAGTTTTTGAATAAACGTCAAAAGTCTTCTCGGATATTTTATTCCAGTACATCAGGTCACCATCGAAACAATATTTAACAACAAAATTTACTGAATATTTTTTTCAAACATGGATAATTATTTTTATTTCTTTACTAGTCTCTTATGAATAAAAAAAAATGATTTTTTTGTGGTTACTGTTAGTTCATGGGAGCTAGCTATTGTAGGCTTAAAAGGGAAATTTATTCGTGCCTTACAAGGGTGGTCGCTAATGGGATGAGTTGCTTATGACTCTACTGTATATTGTTGTGTGTCAACAATTCTAATGGTACACATTACCGTTTATTATTTGAAAAAAAAAATTGTATTTAATTATTTTTTCAGACAAACGGCGCCACAGAGATGATGGGTATAAATAGTATTTAACCATTGACCGCCATTTCTCATCAATGTGTTAAATATAACATGGCAGTAGTCAATCTTCGTTCTGTTTGGATCACTTATAAATGTCTAGCCACAGCTCTAACCCCTTCTACAACCGGCCCGGGGAGACACGAACGGCCTTTCTAGACTGGATCACAAGCCCAGCACTGCACCAAATAAACCAACTGAGCATTACATCCCGCCCTTGTCTCATCACATGGTAGAGATACTGTCATCAATATACAGTACTAGCTGAATGACCCGGGCAACGCCCGGGGTTTACCCGATTAAATGCTTTTATTCAAATACTATTCGTTACAATTATAAATTGGCGCCGTGGATGTCATTCTTGTCTCTATATATATAAAAGTCAATTCCTGTCTGTCTGTTTCGCGATAAACTCAAAAACTACTGAACCAATTGGTACCAAAATTTACATACATAGGTAAAAGAATACGGGGAAGACGATAGGCTATTTTAAAAAATATATAAATCAATTATTAAAACTATATATTCAAATTATTCAACTTAGCTCACGAGCAGCGCCCTCTAAGAACACTCAGGCGGGCGACGGTGGCGCGCGACGATTGGCTGCCGGCGCAGCACGTGACTTCCCTGCCCGCCGCCCCCCCCCCGCCGAGTAAATGAGATCTACCGGCTGACGGCCGGTTGAGCTCACGGCCAGCGCCCTCTAGAACGCGTGACGATTTTGACGGCGCGGGGCGCTCCCGGTTGGACAGTTGCGCGGGGGCAGAGTGACCTCGCGGGTGCCCTCCGGGAACTACGTCCATCTTCCATATGTAATATACATTTAATCGTGTAAACCCGGGCGTTGCCCGGGTCATTCGTCTACAAATTCGCAGTAGTTCACTAATTCAAACCAAAATTTCCATTAATAGGTAAAAGAATACTGGGAAGACGATAGACTATTTTAAAAATTTTGCTGTATCATGTTTGATTATCAGATAATTTGAAATATTTGGTAGGTTTTTTTTTATTTATTTATATATTTTCATTTTTAGATATAACTGATCTAATTCGCCGTTTAAAATATCTAATAATAGTTCGCTTAATAACTAACTGATCTAATTCGCCGTTTAAAATAGTTCGCTTAATAAAACATATAATATAAATATTTATATAGTAACTGCTCTAATTTGAAATATTTTGTAGGTTTTATTTATTTATATATTTTCATTTTTAGATATAACTGATCTAATTCGCCGTTTAAAATATCTAATAATAGTTCGCTTAATAACTAACTGATTTAATTCGCCGTTTAAATAGTAACTGCTCTAATTTGAAATATTTGGTAGGTTTTATTTATTTATATATATTTTCATTTTTTGATATAAGTGATCTAAATCGTCGTTTAAAATAGTTCGCTTAATAACACATATAATATAAATATTTATATAATAACTGCTCTAATTTGAAATATTTGGTGGGTGTTATTTATTTATATATTTTCATTTTTAGATATAACTGATCTAATTCGACGTTTAAAATAACTGCTCTTGAAATATTGAGTATGTTTTATTTATTTATATATTTTCATTTTTAGATGTAACTGATCTATTTCGCCGTTTAAAATAACTGCTCTAATTCGAAATATTTGGTATGTTTTATTTGTGTTCACTCTATTTCTATTTATTTGAAGTATTATAATTTCCATGTTTCAAAAACCTATTTCAAAAAGTCGTTAGAAATGTGTAAGGCCTGAAATGGCTTTACATGCCAACATTTATGATACCAAGCGTAGCTTAATGGTTACGTGTGCGGCTTCGTCTTTCCATAAACCTTGGTTCGAAACTTAGCCTGGGTGTTTTTTTTTTTTTATTATTGAAGCAAAGTTTTTTTTACAGTACCAAAATTTCCATACACAGGTAAAAAAAATACGAAGAAAACGATAGGCTATTTTAAATTATATATAAATTAAATATTAAAACTATTCAAATTATTCTGCTTAGCTCACGAACAGCGCCCTCTATCAAGGTTATAAATACGTTTAAAATCGATATATTCTCAAAATTTTATTAATAATAGTTCGATTAATAATTAGAATACTTGATCTAAATCGAGATATTTATAGACGCTCGCTCGATTTGAAGATTTACACATGTGTATATCGTAACTAATCTGATCTTTGGAGCGGGACGTTTCACAAAAGTGACGTCCACGGTGCCAATTTATAATTGTAACGAATAGTATTTGAATAAAAACATTTAATCGGGTAAAACCCGGGCGTTGCCCGGGTCATTCGTCTAGTATAATATATAAATGAGTTTTAAAAATTGTAAAAAAAAAAAATGCATCGGCCGGGAATCGAACCTGGGGCGCCCGCGTGGCAGGCGAGCATTCTACCACTGAACCAAAAGCAAACGGTGACAGAATTAAAAACGCATGACGATGATAACTGTATATTATCCGTGACAGAGGCGGCCGATGAGGAAAGACGGTCGTGACTATATATAGTAATAATAATCCAAACTGTACCTTATCATGGATGTGGTCTTGTTACCTTGTGTTTATAATCTACTAGCGGACGTACCTGGCTTCGCCCGGGTTTTACCCGAGTAAAGGTTTGTCTAACGAATCTCTCGATAAAGTGAACATTTTTTCCCGGTCCCTTGAAAAATACTCGATAAGTTGAATAAAATCATTATTAATTGGTTCCCCCGGTAATTGGAAGTTAAAGGAATAGTATCTTGCCTTGGAATTGTATCATTATTCTTGTCTCAAATAAATTGCCGTGTCATCCTGAATTTTGTCTTTCCTAATTTTGTACATTACAAAATCATCGTATCATCATGATAATATTTAGAGCAGATTGTTGAATTATAACAGATAAATTAGAATATTTATCTTGATTATTTCTAGGCGAAAAGTTATTTCAAAAATTTTATTTGCTAGAAACCTTCCCAGTACTATACTAAATAACTTCCCAAAGTTTCATGGCGTTCCAATGAGTGGTTTGGTCAGGCATAAAGGACAAACAGACCACACACACACACACACTCAGGCGTGCGGCCACGCTTTCGCGAGCTCCGCCGTTTTCGCCTTTTGAGTGCGTGTAAAGGGCGCTTAGTCTGGCAAGTGTGATATTGGCAGAAAGCCCAGGATGTGCTGAAAAAGTGCCTGAAAGGCCCAGCATCCTGCTACCAACAGGCGAGGAATTATCGCCAAAAGACATAAACATGAAGAAAATAATTGAAATTTCTTCGGAAAATCAAAAGTATGCAAATTCGCCGGCCGGCGACTTGCATGTAAATCCGGCCGCCGCGCGTGGTGACGTCACGGCTCCGAAGACTGCTGCTACGACCAGCGCAACTCTAGCCAGCCCGGCCTCGCTCAACTGGGCCGACAGCGAGATGGCGGAGGCGGACGCTGACGAAGGCTACACCGTCGTGAAGAGAAAGAAAAGGCGCCTTGTTTCACCGTCACCTGACCACGCCGCTAAGCAGACAAGCAGGCCTGCTGAGAAGCGCGGCTCCCAGCAGCAGAAGCGACCTACAGGGCCGAGGTCAATGCCGCCCCAGGAAATCAAGGCGACGCGCGCCAACATCGCCGACGCCAAGGCGAGGCAGAACTCTACCAACCACGAGAACTACATCTTCGTGGAGCTGTGCCCTGACATCCCGGACTACTACTACCTCCAGGCAATAGGCAACCTGGTCGGAGGGCCAAGGAAAATAACCCAATTCAACAGGATGAACGGCCACTACGTCGTGGGCCTCGCGGGCAAGGACCTTGCGAGCCGTCTGGTGGAGGTGGGCCTGGACATCGAGGGCACCCACCTGAAGGTCTTCCCCTACCGAAAAAGGGCAGAGCGCATCATCATCGCTAATCTGCCCGGCTTTGTCGAGGACAGCGCCATCGTGGAGCCCCTGCGCAACTTCGGCACCGTGACCTCCATCGCCCCCATCATGATCAAGATGGGGGAATACACCTTCAACGACGGCCGCCGGGAGGCGTTCATCCTGCTCCGCGAGGGCGTGAGGCTGGAGTCGCTGCCCACCCGTCTGACCATTAAGTCCAAGGGAGACACCCTGTCAGCCTTCCTCTCCTTTGGCATCAAGTGTTCCAAGTGCGGCAAGCACGGCCACCGCAGAGCCAACTGCCCAGCGCTCGCCAGGCAAGGGAACGGCAGCCCCAGGCAAGCAGCGTCTCCCACCGACGCAAGGCCTCGCCCCCCTCCTCCTCCTCCTCCTCCTCCTCAGCAACCAAGGAAGCCGGCACCTGCGCCCGCAACACCGGCGTCCCCTGTCCAACCGGCGAAGTCTTCAACTGAGGCTCCAGTGACCCCCTCGGCACACCATCCTGCCGAACCGAGGGATCTTGCCCAGCCCGCCCCTGTCGCCCTCCCTGCTCCTCTGACTGCCCCGCGGCCCCCCGAGCCCGAGACCTTTCCGCTCGACATTGAGATGTCGGAGGAGGAGCTAACCTCAACTCCCTCCGCGTCTCCCCGGGGAAAACCCGCATTCGTCCAGCTGCAGGAGCACCTCAAGCAGTTCCCCAACCTCTCCATCGACTGGGACGGGCTGCCCGGTATAGACCGCGAGGACGCACAGCGGCTACTCACCTCTAAAGGAAAAATGGAGAAGCGAGCGCCCTCGCTGTCAAAAGCACAGGTCGCCGCCCTCGACCAGGTGGCCGAAACCATCAAGGCCTCGATCCCAGACTCCAACCACACCATCCGCAAGACCCTCCAGAAGACCAAGGGGGCGATGCATAAGGGACGGCAACAATGAGCTACCGTCTCGCCAGCATCAACGCGCGAGGGCTCGCCACTCGGGGGAGGAGCCTTGCCCTTTGTCATCTCCTCAGACAACATCACGTGGACATCGAGTTTGTCCAGGAGACAAACGCCTTTCATCTCGGCAGCGGCCAAGACCTCTGCCTCGGCTACAGCGCTGTTATATTGGCCCATCCCGTAGCCATCTCGGGATCCGGACTCGCCTGCGTCTTCGGACCAGGCGTCGCCGTGCTACAACAGCGTATCCTGTGGCCGGGCCACATCGCCTTGGCAACAATAGATGTCCGCGGCGAGGAGATGACGGCCATCGCCGTTCATCTGGCGCATGAACCCCGGGAGAGAAACCGGCAACTGGAGCTCCTGGCGGCGACAGCGGCACAGGAAGAGGAGGGGGCCTGCTGGATCATCGGCGATTTTAACATCAGGGATCGGGGCCCCTCATCATCATCATCATCGGATGCCCTCGCCGCTCTTCTGGACCTGGCCGCGCTGGTCGACGTGGCCACCCAGTTCGACGCCACCCACCTGCCCACCAGAGTCTCCATGCACGGCGACCAAGTAGAATCCAACCGCCTGGACCGGATCCTCGTCCCTGCTGGAGTCCTGGATCGCGTGTCCATCTACGCGACCAGCCACTACCACCTCTCGGACCACCGCCTCGTGCTGCTCCAGGTGGGCCCGCCCACCACCGCCGTCTCCTCCCCCACCCAGCCTCGCTTGGCCGCGATGCTCCGCTCGGGCCTTGCTCTCGAACATCTGGCTGGCTACATCCGGGAGTTGGAGGAAGACACAGCGCACGATGACGACGACGGGACCTTCTGGGATAGGTGGACCTCCATCAAGGCGGGGCTGCTGGCGGAGGCCAGATCCCTGCACGACCCACGCCACGCTGCCAACGACAGCTACGTCTACAGGGCGAGACGTTACATCGCGGCGCAGCTCGAGGCCTCCTCCATCCGGGCCGACTACCCATCGCTGCCGGACCTAGCACGCGCCATCCGCCTCCGACGCCCGGTCAGCGTCATCAGGGACGAGCAGGATAACATCATCGAGGGCCCCGAGCTTCGGCGGAGGGCGTTCGCGACCTTCCAGCCCCGCTTCGCCCGTCCCACCAGCGATCCAGCTGCGGGAGCTGCCTTCATCGCCAGCAGCGCGCCCACCACCACCACCCGCGAGCTGAGTGAGGAGGACCCGCTCCACCGGCCAGACATCAGCCCTAGCGAGATAGCCCACGCCATCGAGCACCTCCCTCGCCGAAAGGCCCCCGGCTGGGACGGCTTGCCGTGCGAGCTCCTCGTCGCCTTCAACGAGGACTTCTTCGCGGAAGCTCTGGCCCGGGTGTTCGCGGCTTCACGGCTCCGCGGTGCACTACCTCCGTCGACGCGGCGCAGCTCCATCTGCCTCGTGCCCAAGGCCCGCGGAGGTCGCGGCCTTGATGGCTACAGGCCTGTCGCGCTGCCCTCGGCCGACTACAGGGTCCTGGCCGCTATCCTTCACCGGCGCCTCAAGCCCCACCTGCGGACCCTGGTGCCGGAATGCCAAACATACGCCGTCCCCGGGAGGTCCCCGTCATGGAACATCGCCATGGTGACGGACGCCATCGAGGAGGCCACCGCCCTGGGCTCGCCGCTGGCCGTCATGGGCGTCGACCTAGAGTCCGCCTTTGACTCATTGGACCGCGGCTTCCTGGAGTCCCTGCTAACATCCCTCCGCCTCCCGCCGGCTTTCATGGCCTGGATCAACATCCTCTACGCCGGGGCGGACGCCACCATCCGGGCCGGAGGCTTTCATACAACAGCCTTCCCCCTTCTCAACGGCCTCAGGCAGGGTTGCGCCGTAAGCGCCGCACTCTTCAGCATCGCCACGGGGCCGCTGCTACGTCGCCTGGAGTTGACCCTCGGCGTGGGCAATGTCATCGCTTACGCCGACGACATCGTCCTCCTATTTCATCGCGACGGAGACTTCGAACGGGTGGCGACCGTCTTCGAAGAATACAAGCAGGCCTCCGGAGTTGGCGTGAACCTCCGGAAGAGCGCTGGCCTCTGGTGCGGCGCCTGGCGCAACCGCGGCGACTCCCCTCTCGGCGCCTCCTGGTCGACCACCTCCATCAGGGTCCTCGGGCTCGACATCGCCCCCAGGAGCACCGTCGCCCACCGGGAGCAGCATCTCCTGGCCCTCCTGGAGAATGCATGCCGCAAATGGACGCCCTTCACCCGCGGCCTCTCCCTCGTCGGGCGAGCAAGAGCGGCGAACACGCTGGTGGGCTCTGTCATCCAGCACCACCTGCATGGCTACCTACCATCACCCCCAACCATCGCCAAGCTGCAGGCCCGACTGGCGAGATTCGTCTGGGGACAGGACCACACGGCGTGGCTTCCCGCCGATGTCATGGCGAGGCCAGTTGCCATCGGAGGCCTCGGCCTCCTCGACCTCGCGACCCAGCTCCAGCTCGCCTGCCTCAAGGGGGTGCAGGTCGCGCTCCGCGGAGGCAGAAATGCTTTCAGCTGGCTGGTAGAAAGCGGTGAGGCCTGGATCCACCCTCCACCGGACGGCACCCGTCTCCAGCCCCGCCGTCTACGGCTGCTGAAGCTCTGGGAGGAGGCCTCCAACATCCTGAGCCTCAACCACCGGGCGCTCCCCACGGCTCAGCTGCTGGACCTCCCCATCATCGGCGGCTGCCGGTTCCTCCGCCCTCCCGACCTCCTGGCCCCCGCCCGCTGGAGCGGATCCCGAGTCCGGGACCTGATCGAGGAGGAAAACCTCATCGCCCGCCCTACGCGCTCGGTCCTGGCTGACGCCACGGCCCTGGGCGCCTTCTGTCGGAGGCTGACCTCCGAGAACGCCGTGGGCTTCGGGGCGGAGTCCACGCCTTCATCCAGTTCCCTTGCTGCGGCCGTGGTGCTGCGTGGGACGGCTACGCCGTTCCTCAACGGCCTCACGACGCGCTCGGCCCGACGGGCCCTGGATCGTCCGCGCCTCGCCGCCACGCCCATCTCCAGATTCCTGGCAAGATGGACGCCCACCATCAATCCACCATCCAGGATCGACTGGGCCTCGCTGCGGCGCTGCGCCTATTCGGGTCACGAGGCCGACGCAGCTCTCAAGCTAGCCCTCCACGCCCTGCCCCATCCGGCCCATCCTGCCTCGGTCGGCCCCTCCTGTCCTGCCTGCGGGTCCATCGACCGCTCCCTCGGCCACCGTTACTGGTGCTGCCGCTCCATCAGGCCGCTCATCAGAGAGGCCTTCAACATCATAGGGCGGCCCCCTGACCTGCAGGCTTGGATCTTCGGCGGGTCCGGCCTTGAGGACGACGCCCTTTCCATCCTGGCATCGGCAAAGTTGCGAATTTATCGCTACTTTGTACAGGTTGGGCTCGGAGAAGCAGTGGAAGACCCGCTCATCGCCTGGTCTAGGACCCTCCAGCGCCGAGGTTTTCTTCCTCCATCTCCCATCACCATCTTGTAAAATATGTTTCATATATGTACATATTTTCTCTTCTCTTCTCATCTTCTTTTTTTCTTTTTCTCTCCCTATGATTGAAAATGTATAATATTGTCTAAGATGACAATAAATATTTTTTAATTGTCAAATTGTCACACACACACACACACATACATTCATTTTTATATATATAGAAATAATCCAAATTGTACCTTATCATGGATGTGGTCTTATTACCTTGTGTCTATAATCTATAATCCAAACTGTACCTTGTCATGGATGTGGTCTTGTTACCTTGTGTTTATAATCTATAATCCAAACTGTACCTTATCATGGATGTTGTCTTATTACCTTGTGTTTATAATCTATAATCCAAATTGTACCTTATCATGGATGTGGTCTTATTACCTTGTGTTTATAATCTACAACGCCCGGGGTTTACCCGATTAAATGCTTTTATTCAAATACTATTCGTTACAATTATAAATTGGCGCCGTGGATGTCATTCTTGTATAATATATAAATGAGTTTTAAAAATTGTAAAAAAAAAAAAAAATGCATCGGCCGGGAATCGAACCCGGTGCGCCCGCGTGGCAGACGAGCATTCTACCACTGAACCAAAAGCAAACTATGACAGAATTAAGAACGCATGACGATGATAACTGTATATTATCCGTGACAGAGGCCACGACAGACGGTCGTGACTATATATATTAATATTTCTAAAAAATATAGAAATAATGATATTTGATATTAATTTTTAAAATAAAAATAGATAATTCAAATATCATCTTGAATTTTGAGTCTTGAGCTTTGGTAGCAACATTTTGTATGTTAAGTTTGATAACATCCTATGAGAGAAATTTGTGTTGATATTTATGTGTGTGATATTATATATACAAAAATAAGAAAGAAGAGAGTAAAAAACACACATACACACAAAGGTAATAAACTTTATTCCTATCCAGCAAAACAATAAATAACAAAGGGAAGCAAGACACTATAGTATACTATACACTACACAATAAGATAGTAACTAGAAGTTAACTTATTTTTTCTTCTATTCCTTATCATCATATCCTAAGCTCTTCCAATCTTCTTTGGCCATCAGGTTACTGGAAAAACAAACTACCAGTTATACGTAGCGGTTTCAATAGAAATTAAAAATTTATAACCAAACTTTCTAAATTACAGTACAATTCCTCACTGACACCAAAAAAAAAGTGGTCTGCAATGAGGCTTGGTCTTTATTGCACAGCAATAAATATTACAACAATTATCATCATTCACATTACTCATCATCACTTGACCATCAGGCAATTTTATCTTGATATGGAGGTCAGCCATAATAAAATGTCCTTTCACCCTCAAGTGAGAACTATCCATAATATTGACTTTGGGACTGATACTGTATAAGAGCTTTCAGAGCAAAATAATAGTTTTGTGACCAAAGTTACGATCCAAGTGATCAATGTTATTCGTTTCAATAAAAAAATGGTAATAAATGCTGGTTAATGGTTCCTATCTGATGTGTTTGTTGTCATTTAGAAAAATTTTAAGGTGAGGATTTGTGACTTTTGAAAGGTATTTGCAAAGAGTCATTCAAATCTAAATAAATAAATTATAAAGTGACATTTTGGTTAATGTTGTTTTCAAAATACCACATATTATTTACTTACAAAGGAACCACTTTATAACAGTCCCTTTTATATAACAATGCAGCTATATCATCATATTTCTAAAGTACGAAGTTTTAAGTCATTATTATTTTTAGCTGTGGGCATATAAAAACAACATAGTAATAACAACATAAAATTTTGATCCTAAGTGAGGTTAAAATTAGGTTTGAAATTGATTGGATTTGGTCTTGTTATCTTATATGATTCTTATCAATAACCAAAGTTTCTGGTTCTAAGGCAAAAATGGAAAACTTTTTTGTGCTCTTATTTTACATGTTATTATTACTTTATTTTTGTGAATATGTTATTTAAAGCTACAATTTATATTTACAGACTGCTCTGTATTTGTAATGTTCATGTTTTACTTACAGTAAATGCAACAACATTCTGCTCATCATGATCATAATGGTCTGCAGACACATGCTTGGATATCAGATGAGACCATTGATCTACAACGGTCACTCCAAATGTTTTTGCAATCAATTATTTTTATTAAAGCTGCCACTTTCAAATTTTCATAGTTTCTCAAAGTATTCGCCCTTAGCACCTTACTGCCCAAGCAAGATTTCATCTATAAAAACCAATAATCAAAGCACTTACACCAGTCATTTTCGGGGATGGAATTTACGCCATTGATAAAGGCTTGCAGTGCTTCATCATCAGTGTCAAATTTTATCCCTTTCAGCAATAACTCAACTTTTGGAAATAAAAAGTCACAAGGTGCTAGGTCTGGTGAATATAGTGGATGAGTGACTAATTTGACACCAGAGTTGGCTAAAAAGTAATGTTTGGGCTGTGGGAGGTCTTGCATTGTCATGGTGAAGAAGGACTCCTCTAAGTTGAGCTCTGGGTCTGTTTTGCTTGATTTTTTCGATTACTGCTGGAAGGAAATTTGTTGTATAACAGTCACTATTAACTTTCTTTCGATCTTACAACTACACAATACCAATGAAACAACCTTTTCTAAAAAAACTAGCGATCATTTGTTTTCCAACACTTCGAGCTTTGCGAACTTTCTTAGGAGGAGGTGATTTTGAAGAGCACCAAAGAGTAGATTGCCGTTTTGTTTCTGGATCAAAATTGTAAATCCTAGTTTTGTCACCTGTATTAATATTAAAAACAGCCTTTGATTTGCCTTCATCTTAAATGATCACTGGATGCTCACACTTTTCTCTAACTGCTGATACGTATTTCTTCTCGCTCTTCTCTTAGTAAAAATCTTACCAGCTCAATTTTTTCTTGGGTCACTGCTGTTGGTGACCGACCTGAACGAGGTTCATCTTCAAGGTTGGTTTTTCTAAATTTGAATTCATTAAACCAATTAAAACTGTTCTAATAAAAGTAGCTTTATCTTCTAAAACTCTCATCAATCTTTGATGAGTTTCTTTAGAAGTTAAATTACTTTTCTAATCATAAAAGATCATGGCGCGTAAACTTTCTCTAGTCAACCCTATTGTGTCTGATGCAATGTTAAAAATTACCATTGCCGCTGTAAACAGTCGCTCCCTCTATGAGTCATTGTTGTCACATTTTATGAAAATGCTTATCCCTATACAGTCGAACCTCTTTAATTCAACACCCCAAGGGATCAGAGCTTTCGGTTGAATTAAAGTTAGATGATTAGGTAATGTTTATAATCTATAATCCAAATTGTGTGCTTTATCATGGTATAGTTAAATTAGAAAAAAATCTCTAGACTGGCTCTAGAGTAAACAAGAAAACTGGAAAGAAACTGGAATGAAAAATATTATCACAGTGAGATTATACAAATTTTCAGTAATGGAAGGGCAAATAAACTACCACTGGTACACTATTGTGAAATATTCTTTTAAAAGGCTCCCAAACACAATGACTGGTGTAGTGTATTTGCATATTGAATGATGGATATGCAAATATCCTGTTTTGCATAATGGTTTTCATAGAATTTTATATATATAAATAGCGACAGTTTTTAGCGACCAGCGGTCAGTCAATATATGTAATAAACGAGATTACTGGAGTCCGTTCTGCCTCAGTGAAGCGACACCTCACTCTTGGTTACCTCCCAACCTTCTAGGATAAAACAGTTTTCATAGAATTTTGTATATAAATAGCGACAGTTTTTAGCTACCAGTAGTCAGTCAATTTATGTTAATAAACGATATTACTGGAGTCCGTTTGCCTCAGTGAAGCGACACCTCACTCTTGGTTACCTCCCAACCTTATAGGATAAAACAACTGGATTAAATTCAAACTACATAGTATTCCAGTAAATCCACTAAATATCAGATTGGACTTACTGATCCATCCGGCATTGAGGGTAGTCTTTCTGGATATTTCGGCATTGTGAAGCTTTGCTTTCGTTCTTTTTGGTGCAGATGAGGTACTTGAGCATTATTGTCTTGCACACGCCTGGGAACAACACAATATCACCCTACCACCTTAGATCTTAACCAAGACAAATAGTACAAACAGACCTCC
This sequence comes from Cordylochernes scorpioides, assembly GCA_030710605.1. NCBI lineage: Eukaryota > Metazoa > Arthropoda > Arachnida > Pseudoscorpiones > Chernetidae > Cordylochernes > Cordylochernes scorpioides. The sequence goes on along the minus strand of CP092869.1, from coordinate 31,431,946 downwards.
TATGAAAAACAATAAAAACTGGCTGCTCCTGGTTTTTCTTGCAGGTGATTTCTCATTAGAGAATGTAAACACAAGGTAATAGAACCAAATCCAAATAAATAATGTGTGACGTTTCAGTAACAACGCTGTTACTGAAACATCACACACTATTTATTCAGATTTGGTCAATACGACCTTCTGCTTATATTCTATAATCCAAATTGTGTGCCTTTTATCACTGGAGATTGTGTTATTTTAGGTAAAGTTCATTTTGGATTCACAATAAGGTCACCATTCGGTCTATCATCAAAGTTGGCAGCTTAAAAGGTGGGTTGGAAATGTTACACTAGAAGAAAATTATTCTATCTGAAAGTTTTACCCTCAATTCAACAAATAAAACAATTTGAACTAATTTATATATAATCTATATATATAAAAATGAATGTATGTGTGTCTGTTTGTTTGTTTGTTTGTCCTTTATGCCCGACCAAACCACTCATTGGATCGCCATGAAACTTTGGGAAGTTATTTACTATAGTACTGGGAAGGTTTCTAGCAAATAAAATTTTTGAAATAACTTTTCGCCTAGAAATAATCAAGATAAATATTCTAATTTATCTGTTATAATTCAACAATCTGCTCTAAATATTATCATGATGATACGATGATTTTGTAATGTACAAAATTAGGAAAGACAAAATTCAGGATGACACGGCAATTTATTTGAGACAAGAATAATGATACAATTCAAAGGCAAGATACTATTCCTTTAACTTCCAATTACCGAGGGAACCAATTAATATTGATTTTATTCAACTTATCGAGTATTTTTCAAGGGACCGGGAAAAATGTTCACTTTATCGAGAGATTCGTTAAACAAACCTTTACTCGGGTAAAACCCGGGCGAAGCCGGGTACATCCATACAAGAATAATGATACAATTCCAAGGCAAGATACTATTCCTTTAACTTCCAATTACCGAGGGAACCAATTAATATTGATTTTATTCAACTTATCGAGTATTTTTCAAGGGGCCGGGAAAAAAATGTTCACTTTATCGAGAGATTCGTTAGACAAACTTTTACTCGGGTAAAACCCGGGCGAAGCCGGGTACGTCCGCTAGTATATATATATAAATGAATGTATGTGTGTGTGTCTGTTTGTTTGTTTGTCCTTTATGCCTGACCAAACCACTCATTGGATCGCCATGAAACTTTGGGAAGTTATTTAGTATAGTACTGGGAAGGTTTCTAGCAAATACAATTTTTGAAATAACTTTTCGCCTAGAAATAATCAAGATAAATATTCTAATTTATCTGTTATAATTCAACAATCTGCTCTGAATATTATCATGATGATACGATGATTTTGTAATGTAGAAAATTAGGAAAGACAAAATTCAGGATGACACGGCAATTTATTTGAGACAAGAATAATGATACAATTCCAAGGCAAGATACTATTCCTTTAACTTCCAATTACCGAGGGAACCAATTAATATTGATTTTATTCAACTTATCGAGTATTTTTCAAGGGACCGGGAAAAAAATGTTCACTTTATCGAGAGATTCGTTAGACAAACTTTTACTCGGGTAAAACCCGGGCGAAGCCGGGTACGTCCGCTAGTATATATATATATATATATATAATAAATTCCTACTGTCCTATACTGCGATGGAAAAGTATTTGGAGGGCCTGGCTCATTAATGGCAAACCCTCCCAGCAGCTTCACTAGTTTAACATTGCCATTTTTTTTTTAAATATTGTATTGGGCTTGTTATGCTTATACGACCTGCAATTTGTTGAATTTCTCAAGAAAGTTATATAAATCAGACATAAGCTTTTTGAGGATAGTATATAGCTATTTTATCATAGTTAGGGCTGTAAAGATCCTTTTGCCTTGAAAGCTCACTCAGTTTCATCAATATAAATTGTTAAACACAAGTCGATAACACACCATCTACTTATATATTTGCCTTATTCTGTCTGTTTGTTTGTCTGAAGCTCACGGATGGGAATTTTCATAACCATCGGCACCAATGCTCGCCTGCCACGCGGGCGGCCCGTGTTCGATTCCCGGCCTGGTTTTACCCGATTAAATGCTTTTATTCAAATACTATTCGTTACAATTATAAATTGGCGCCGTGGATGTCATTCTTGTATAATTATATTATATTCTATCTTATATTATATTATATTATATCTAAGATATATTATATCTTATATTCTTATATAATAATTGTATAAACGAATGCAAGACAAAATCACCGCGAATGTTTCTTTTTTTTTAAGGCAATTTCTTTTTAAGGCAATTATCGTTATTTATCGTTAATTTTTGTTTCGATTTTATTGAAAAAAAAAACGATATTGTGCCTTTAAAAAATGATCTTTATTACTATGCAGTTTTCTATTTAGTCAATATACCTAAGTTCATGTTGCAAATGTAATTATCTCTATCGATTTAGTAGTTGAAATGCAAAAAAAAAATCGACATGATGAAATCTTTATGAAAATTCACATTTTTATTTTTATATTTTCAAGACACACACAGTTTGGGGCGGGAAGTTTCACAAGAGAGACATCCATGGCGCCAATTTATAATTGTTACGAATAGTATTTGAATTAAAACGTTTTAAAAATATATGCGCGCTCGGGTAAAACCCGGGCGTTGCCCGGGCCATTCGTCTAGTTCTATATAAAAGAAATGAGGACAGTAGAATTGAATGTCAATTTTTGCATTTAGCAATGTTCTTTCTACTGTCCTCAAAGCTTTTGTTCAATGTCAGATATAAGCAGAATCATTCAATAAATAGAGCTCCTAAAAGCAGTATGGTAAGTAAACTAGCAAAACCACTGGAAGGGTTCACCACTGAAGAGCCAGGCCTTTTCCTTGCAGTAAAGGACAGTAAGTAGTTATTTTATTTGAAAAATAAATATATGTGCAAAAAATAAAAAATATAAAAAATGTCAGGTGTTGATATTAAAAACAAAAAAAGGCCTATACTGACCAGGCTCACATGAGTATTTCTAGATGGCAGAGTGCCATCTAGTGGAAAAAAACTAAATATTTATTTAACTTGATAAGGCACAATTTGGATTATATATTATAATATATACAGTTATCAGCGTCATGCGTTCTTAATTCTGTCACCGTTTGCTTTTGGTTCAGTGGTAGAAAGCTCGCCTGCCACGCGGGCGCCCCGGGTTCGATTCCCGGCCGATGCATTTTTTTTTTACAATTTTTAAAACTCATTTATATATTAAGCAAGAATGACATCCACGGCGACAATTTATAATTGTAACGAATAGTATTTGAATAAAAGCATTTAATCGGGTAAACCCCGGGCGTTGCCCGAGTCATTCGGCTAGTAAGGTAATACGGCCAAATCTAAATAAATAAATAATGTGTGTGACGTTTCTGGTAACAGCGTTATTAACATCTTCAGACAGCACTTTTGTCGGAAGATGGCAACTACGCTGTTACATAAACATCACACTTAATTATTTATTTGGATTTGGTCTTTTTACCTTGTGTTTATTTAACTTGTTCCGTGATATTTGGCCAACCCAATTTCTTGATAAATCAGGAAAAGCCAACCACGAAGGCGTTTCGGGCTGTTGGCCCTCGTCAGCGTGGTGCAGACTTTGGCCTTAAAGAGCCATTTCTTGATTTTTCGGGAATCCTCTGGGACCAAATTTCGGCCGTAGAGGTACAGTCTGCATCACGCTGATGCGGGCCAGCAGCCCGAAACGTGTTCGTGGTTGCTTTTCTTGATTTATCAAGAAATTGGGTTGGCCAAATATCACGGAACAAGTTAGATAAATATTTAGTTTATTTTTGTTCCACTAGATAACGCTCTCTTCTTCTTCTTTCTTATCTCCACTAAATCATATTAGGGTGTCATGCCTGTAAAGCTTGAGACTTTTGAGGGTGTCTGTCGGGGATGAATAGAACACATCAATGGATGAGTCAATACAGTCAATAATGTGTTTTGGGGTTGCAGGTTGAGAATTGCACTTAGTACATAGCAACCATTCTGGAAAGTCATTGTCCGTAGATGACCAGACTTAAGTCTGGGAATCAAAGACTGTTGTTATCTTGGAAGGACAGAACTGGTGCTTGTCCCTCCTCTGTACCAGTCATGTGCAGCATTAGATTTCCATTCCTTCAGACATTGGGTTTTGATGGTACGGTGGAGGTCTCTTTCGTCTAGTTGGGTGGTAGATTCTCTGGCTTCAGGTAGGCAAGAGCTCCAGCCTTTGCCAGAGAGTCTGCCAGCTCATTTCCAGGAATTCCAGCGTGAGCTGGATGCCATTGCATTGTGACAGAGCTGTTGGAGGGGAGTCGGTTACAGACTTAGCAATGCTCTTGAGAAGGTTTTTCACTGGAGAAGCAGCTTTGAAGGGTATAAATGGCTGCTCTTGAGTAGGAGTAGATTATTATATTGCTTGGTGAGTTTATGTTGATGTCTTTCAGAGCTGCATCTATTGCATAGAGTTCTGATTTATAAACTGAAAGGTGTCTAGGGTGGGAAAGATATATTTTTTCCAGAATCTTACCTTTGTAGATTGCAATTCCACTGCCAGACAGTCCAGTTTCAAGTTGGCTACCGTCAGTGTACAAGTAATTGTAAATACTTGTACACTTGTACTTATACTTGTAAATTGTGATGTCGAAGAGGGAGCTATTTTCCTCAATGATTTGGAGGCCAAGAGCTTTAAGTAATTCTGGCTGAGTTTCATGTTTGAGGGGATTGGCTGGTAGATGAGGGACACAGGTGAGTTTGTTGCGAGTTCTGTGTGGGGGATAGGAAGTTCGGTGTTTGATATTAATTGGAATGTCTAAAAGATTAGAGTTGTGAGCCATGTTGAGAAGAGTGGGGCGTTTTAGTCTTTGATTTGGGACCTAATTTCTAATAAATTTTCCTGTAATATGTTCTTTTGGAGAGTTAATCTTTTTGGTTGAGATATAGTAGAGGGCTCTCTGCAATCTAGAAATGCTCATGTGAGCCTAGTTAGGATATGCCTTTTTTGTTTTTAATATCAACACCTGACCTTTTTATAATTTTAAATTATTATTTCACATAAAAAGCGTATTTACACAAATTTGGAATCAAATAGCCATTTCTTGATTTCCAGGAATTCTCTGGGACCAAATTTTGGTCGTAGAGGTACAGTCTGCACCACGCTGAAGAGGGCTCACAGCCCGAAACGCATTTGTGGTTAGCTTTTCTTGATTTATCAAGAAATTGGGTTGGCCATATATCACGGGACAAGTTAAATAAGCGTTTAGTTTTTTTTTTCACAAGGTGGCTCTGCCATCTTTTTTTTTAAATGTATATATACAGTGAAACACCGCTAATACGAACCCTGGATATAACGAACCTTCCCTTATAACGAACCTAAGGCGATTCCCAATTCCATTCCATTGAAAATACCATCATTATAACTAACTTAGCGATTTTTAATAAAACGAACCTATTTTCGGCCCCAAATTAATAAAATCTATTTAAAATACTATGCTTATAACAAACATAGAATTATATAAAAAGGCGTACCTGGATCTGTAAAGAAAAATACAAAACAATTTTTTTCTTAAAATATTTCGAGAGATTGCTCCCTCTTTATCAATTTATTGCACAGAATTGCACAAACTTAGAATTGAAACTTAAAATAAAAAATTAAAGCAACAAAATTTTTAGCATGTTTCAGCTCACGGATCGCAATTTCAAAAAAAAAAAAAAATAAATTTAGCGGCATTGCTTGTTTTGATTTACATTTTATTTTTGCTGTATGTTGTATAAATTTTTACACGTTACACTTTTTATTAAATAGAATATATTTGCATCCATTAAATTTTAAATAGCAAAAAATGCAAATGGCTTTCAAAATAAAGAAAACAAAGGCATTCTAAAAACAAAAACATTCCTTAAAAAAAAAAGGCCATTTTCAGAACTTTTCGAAGTGAAACAACACAGGGAAAATATTAAGAACATATTAAAATATGAGAATATAAATTTTCTATTATAAGAGATTGAATATAATGCTATTAAAAATTGTTACAAAGAGGAATCAACCTCAACTTTTGCTGCGATCGCGAGTGTTAGGGCTAAAAAAAAAGTCCAAATAAACGCGCCCGTGATGCAACAAAATTAATGACATGATTTATGGAGATTTTAAAATAAGCATTGGTTTGCATGACAGGTTCAAAACAAAACCTAGTCTTAGAAGAATATGTGGAAATATGAAATGGGAAGAAAAACACTAACATTTATTTGAAAGGCACAATGCTTGAAGAATGCTTTGAAGCAACAAGGTGTTAGAGCCATTTTTCCAAGTAAACATTGTATTAAATAATGTGATAAAGATGTTTTAAAATCATTTTATATCTTTAAATATATATTTAATAACACTTTGCTTAGGATTTGTCTTGATTTTTAAATTAAACATAGAGGTACATGTATGTTAATGATAAGAAGAACCTATAATCTAATGATGTATATTATTATTCAGTATTAATGTAAGGAAATTGTTCAATTAAGGGAATTAAAACTAAATTGCCACTATTAAGAGGCAGCCTCTTTTTGTGTGTATGGCTCTCCTTTAATTATACGTTCTAAATATTTCAAAAAGTAAAAAATAAATTGGCAAACCGTGGCTATAGTGAACCAAAGGTTCTGTCCCATTGGGGTTCACTATAGAGGGGTTTTACTGTATATATAAACAATTATAAATTATCCATATTCTTGCATAAAGATGCATACTAAACATACTAGTATAGGCTTTTTCTAAAGGATAACGCCTAGTTGCAGAACCAATGTGTTCTTTAGAGAGAGCAACAAATTGGTGCAAAAAAAGGGTCATTTTGGTAAAGAAAACTTCTTTGTATAGAGGAGTCTGCTAGCATAAGTGTCCACTCATGGTGGTTCTACTGGACACTCAAATCGAATTAATATGGACTACTCTCTGAATAAAAAGTAAAATAGAGTCCAAATTATTGGTTTTTGTAGATTCACTTGTAAAATTTATACAAAGTCATTGAGATATTCCTAAAGCCATTTGGTTCATACCAGCTTCTCCCAAATACCCAGCTCAGTACATTTAGAACAAGTTGTGTTCGGAAACAGTTGGTGCAAGGTTACATTGTAGGGAAATGGATAGTTTTTTAGTGGCTTGAGATGCCTTGTTCTGACTCTTGATATTCTTGTTCGCTATTTTCTCTTTTTGAGTTTTAGCCTCCACTATTAAGTAAAGAAACAAGAGCCCAAATTAATGCAATGTTTTTTTTTTTTACATATAAAATAAACTTCTGCTAATTGAAATTACTAATATTTGCTTCCCCAACAATTCCATTAGTAATTGAACAATAAGTTTAAGGGGAATAGTTTCTTTAGTGTTGCAACCTTAGAAGCACAAGAATTCGAGCATCATTGCTCTTCAACAGGATTGAATATTTGTGCTTCTAAGATTGTCACATTAAAGAAACTCTTTGCCTGAAATTTCTAGTTAAACATAAAAATATTGAGGGGATTATAGTCTTCTTAAATTCCCAATGTGTTGACTGCTAAATTGTAGGAAAATCTTGTTAAGTCAAACTCAGTCAAACTTGCGTTGGGACTTGATTTGGATCAGTAACTTTACCCATTAAATCTGTTGAACTTAATTTACTACAGAAAAATATTTAAAATTACAACAAAAACCTCTTAGTTTAAAAAAAAAAATAGGGTCTAAGAATGTAGTGTGGCAACCTTAAAAAATAAAGGTATTTTTCAATGTATAAAAAGTTGAAAATGTTATCTTGAACATAATAAAGTAAAAACTATGATAAGGTACACTTTTTGTCTGAAATTGGTAATAACACTATTACTGAAACATCATGAACCCAGGAATTTCACTGGAAACTAATGGAAATTTCCAAGGCAGGTTTAATTATATTTACATGTTTTATATATCAATTAGAATTACAAAAAGTATATTTATCAAAGTTTAAAAATTAATTCACCAGAAGTACTTTTAAATAAAGAATACTAATGGCAAATAAATTTTTAAAACATATACATACATGTTTTCTATTGATGAAAGATTTGAGAATAAAAAAAAATGGCTTACCTTCCTTGTCTTGAGGAAATACTCCTTTCAGAGGGGGCGTTCTCTTCACATATCTCATATCTCTAGCCAATGACATGTCTGTCTGTGGATACACAATGGGAATTAGGGTTTGGTTTACAGGTTGATTAATTGGCAGCATAGCAATTTAGTGAGTGGAAAACAACTCATTTGGATTTCTTATTAAGGTACAATACAATACATTTCAGAGGAGTAACTAGAGCAAATTAATATCCTCTGGGTGATTTTCTTGTAATGACTTTATTGCAATCACTTACCTTCATTCAAAAATAAATATCCAGACCACTCATATGAGCATTTTAGATGGCAGAGCTCCATAAAAATGCTCATGTTTATTGTATATAGAAAGGATATGTCTTTTTTTATTATTATTATATTCTCAGAATATTATAGAGGTACAAGTTCTTAAAATCTTCGGCTTCTTCTAATCTCTTGGGTGGCGAGGGGATGATCCAGCTTCTCCACCATTTTTTTTTATTGATAGAATTAAAGTTTCTAAATTTCCGTAAGATATATTTACAATCAATACTTTTAAGCAGGCATGTATCAAATTAAAAACCATGAATAAAAAAAAATTGAATGATTCTATTTTATTATAAAATTAATTATTCTCTATATATGACAATATATATACAAGTTAGGATCAAAAAGTTCCCGAAAATATTTTAAAATAAATTATTTATTCATAGTATAGTAATTTAAACATACATTTTTTTTCAAAATAGGTCCCTTGGTTATCTAAACCTTTTTTCCAGCGTGAAAAAATCTGTTGAATTACTAGTTCAAAGTCAATTTTTCTAAGCTTTAGCTCCACCGTCGCATTTTCAATTACTTCTGATGACGATGAAAAGCACCTCCCTTTTAACGTCATTTTAGGTTTTAGAAAGAAGAAGAAATCACATGGGGCGATATCAGGAGAGTAAGGAGGATGCGGCAAGACAGATAAAGAGTGTTTGGCTAAATAGTCTTGAACAATAATGGCTCTATGAGCAGGGGCATTATCATGTAGCAATTTCCACTGTTTTGATTTAAAGAGTTGGTTTCTTTTTCTTCCTTTTGCATAACGAAGGCGTACAAGTATTTCTTTGAATGCCTGTTTATGAATAGTAACACCCTTTTCAAAAAATTCATAATAGACAAGTCCTTTATGATCGAAAAACACTACAAGTATCACTCTTCCTTTGGACTTGTCAAGAGGAACTTTCTTCTTCCTAGGAGAACTTGGTGTGTGCCATTCGAGTGATTGTTTTTTGGTTTATGGATCAAAAAGAAAGCACCATGTTTCATCACTAGTTATTATTGTTTTTAAAAAATCAGAACCATTATTTACAGTTTCAATTAAATCTTTGCAAATTGATAATCTGGTTTCTCTTTGTTGATCTGTTAAATTTCGTGGGACAAAATAACCACAAAGTTTTTTTATGTTTAAATGTTCACCAATAATTTTTTGGCAACTACCATACGGAATTCCAAGGATTTATGATATATAATCAATAGTAATATTTCTATCAGCAACAATTAAATCACGTACCTGTCCAATATTGCGATCCGTTGTTGACGTCAATGGCCGACCTGACCTTGAAAAATCTGCGATGCTCTTACGGCCATCTTTAAAACATTTACATCTGAAATAAAATTGCGTTTGTGACAATTTTTCGTCTTCATAAGCTTCATTCATTAATGCTAATGTCTCTGTGAAAGACTTAATTTTATACAAAATTTAATATTTGCACTTTTCTCAAATGATGATATTGCAGAAACCGAAATGAGCTAAATACTTTCAACAAAAATATGCCTAAAATGAATACTACGTATGCGCATTTACTGGCGTTGCTGAATTAAATTATAGTGTAGGCTTTGTTCTTTACAGTAAAATTTATTTTGCATTTTCAAAAGTTGTTTTATATTTTATTTTTTAAAAGTTCAGGAACTTTTCGATCTTACCGTGTATATACACAATGAAGATATAATATCCTTATATACAGTATAACCTCGTTAATTCGACACACGCTAATTGGACACTCGGCGATAATTCGACCATGTTCTGATGTCCCGACCTCCGGCCTATCAAATAACGAACCGTAATTCGGCATATCGATAATACGACACTTCCGATAGTTCGACATTTTAAAATTTGAATTTCGACAGTTGGATGTTTTTTTACTTACAACTTAAGCGCTAAAAAGGCATTACGGCGGCAATCGGCGGACGACGATAGGATCGCGCCTGCACACTTTTGGTTCCTGGTTAGTTTAAGTTTCACTTTGCAGTGCGGTTGCGCAATGTCGCAGTGTTATTGTTTTGTTTTGTTTTTTACGCGGGAATTTAGGCTTCGTGCGCTAATTAACAATAATATTTTAATGAATTGTATATTATAAAATGTAGCCACAATGATTATGATAACATATTATTTCAATATTCCATTTCCATGTTATTATAAAAGATTTAAACACAAAATCTATAACACCTGCAGCAGCAGTAGATGCTTTTAATACATTAAAGTATCTTTATTAAAAGACATTTTAGAGGAAGAAAGGCATGCATGTTTTTTTTCAAAATGACCATCTGGAATACATCCTGAATAGGATTTCAGTGCAAAAATAGTCATCTTTAAAGGAATTTTTTAAAATATCTTCATGATTATTTTTAAATAATATTTTAAAATTTTCTTTTTATTTGCCATATTTATATCCTTTCAACTGCTATATTCTTCAATTCGAATAAAATATTATTTAATATATTATATTTAATATTTTAAAAGGGTCTGTAGGGTTAATATTTGATTATCCTACTGAAAAGAAAAACTTTGCCAGTAAATTTGTTTGTTACAATTATTTATGTTTCTAAAATATGTATTAATGTAATTTGTCCCTGATACTAAAAGTTAATCATGAAAATAAAATTTTAAAAGTACACACACAATGGTTTCAATTAATATCATTATCTATATATATAAAAATGAATGTGTGTGTGTCTGTTTGTTTGTCCTTTATGCCTGACCAAACCACTCATTGGATCGCCATGAAACTTTGGGAAGTTATTTAGTATAGTACTGGGAAGGTTTCTAGCAAATACAATTTTTGTAATAACTTTTCGCCTAGAAATAATCAAGATAAATATTCTAATTTATCTGTTTTAATTCAACAATCTGCTCTAAATATCATCATGATGATACGATGATTTTGTAATGTAGAAAATTAGGAAAGACAAAATTCAGGATGACACGGCAATTTATTTGAGACAAGAATAATGATACAATTCAAAGGCAAGATACTATTCCTTTAACTTCCAATTACCGAGGGAACCAATTAATATTGATTTTATTCAACTTATCGAGTATTTTTCAAGGGACCGGGAAAAAAATGTTCACTTTATCGAGAGATTCGTTAAACAAACCTTTACTCGGGTAAAACCCGGGCGAAGCCGGGTACATCCATACAAGAATAATGATACAATTCCAAGGCAAGATACTATTCCTTTAACTTCCAATTACCGAGGGAACCAATTAATATTGATTTTATTCAACTTATCGAGTATTTTTCAAGGGACCGGGGGAAAAAAAGTTCACTTTATCGAGAGATTCGTTAGACAAACTTTTACTCGGGTAAAACCTGGGCGAAGCCGGGTACGTCCGCTAGTTTTATATAAATATTACATCGCTATTTAAAAAAATATATTATTTTAGCAAGTTAGATGATTACCTAATCATCTGAATAACTTCAATTTAACACTTCCTTTAATTCAACCGAAAGCTCTGACCCCTTAAAATGTTGAATTAAAGAGGTTTGACTGTATATAAAAGTCCGTGTATGTATGTATGTGTGTGTGTATGTTTGTCGGCTATAAACGTCCACAATACGTAACTAATCTGACTGAAATTTCAACAGTATATAGTAGAATCTGCAAACACTTTTAGTGAAAATTTCAGATCTCTATCCCGAATATTCTTCGAGTTATTTGCAAATTGCGTTGCAAATTTGCCCTTTGGCTCGCAAGCAGCGCCTCTAGCGGTGAAGATGGGAGGTAATATCAGCTGTATATGTAAAACGTGTTTTAACAGGGCATAGAGAAAAATCTGGAAGAGATATTTGTCACATTTTTAGCCAATAAAAATTGAAAATGACAGGTTCTAGGCAAAAATGTTTTTTTAGTTAGAAAATGGTGATGACAATATTGCTGCATCATGTTAAATAATAAAATATAAAATTATATCGGGAAAAATTCCAAAAAGCAAAGACCAATGGTGAAGCCAGTTCATTTTTAGTATGCAGGAACAAAATTCTAACAGAAAAACAATTATTCGAGCAGAAGACACAAGGCCAGATCATCTCTCTATAAAAATATCGCTTCTCAGACACAAAGTTTGGACCGGGACGTTTCACAAGAGTGACATCCACGGCGCCAATTTATAATTGTAACGAATAGTATTTGAATAAAAACATTCAATCGGGTAAAACCTGGGTGTTGGGAATAAAGCAAAGATAGAAAAAAATGAATTAATTAATTTAGAACTATGAATAAACAAATGACCAATTTTTAAATAGATAGTTTTTGTGTCAACTATTGTAGCGATAGGCAGGTGATATTCCTGAGGGAAATGAACGACAGGGTTTGGTGATCTCAAATATAATGGGCTTTATTCAACTATGATGAATGATACACAAAACCAAACTATCTCAGTTGGAGCAAGTATCCGGCTATTCCGCCAATCAATTCTTTTGCTAACCTTAGCCTCTTCACTTTCTTTAACAGACTTTTTCTCAACTTCAGCCTTTTCACTTGAGCTTGAATTCCTTGACTCCTAGGCTCAGGCACTAATGATCAATTCTCTTCTGAGCTTGAGTTCCTTGACTCCTAGGCTCAGGCACTAATGATTAATTCTCTTCTGAGATTGAGTTCCTTGACTCCTAGGCTCAGGCACTAATGATCAATCCTCTTCTGAGCTTGAGTTCCTTGACTCCTAGGCTCAGGCACTAATGATCAATTTTCTTCTGAGCTTGAGTTCCTTGATTCCTAGGCTCAGGTACTAATGATCAATCCTCTTCTGAGCTCGAGTTCCTTAACTCCTAGGCTCCGGCACTCCTGATCAATCCTCTTCCGAGCTTGAGTTCGTCAACTCCTAGGCTCAGGCACTCTAATCTTCTTACACCACTAAACCTCTGCGCTACTATGCCCTTTCCTCTCTCTCCTGCTCTTGCGCGCGCGCCTTTTATACATTCCTTTCCCGTTCAAAGTCTCGCCTGATTGGTTCTCGTGATTTGCGGATGATATTATACAAATGATCTTTAAGCTAATTACATTATGTAAATTATCTATTTTTAACACTGGGCGTTGCCCGGGTCATTCGGCTAGTATATATATATATATAGATATATATGTGTGTGTGTGTATGCAGCATTTTAAAAGCTAGATTTATAATTTAATTTTTTATTATATATTCTGTGTGTGTGTCGTCCTCTTTAATTCAACACCCAAAGGGATCAGAGCTTTCGGTTGAATTAAAGGAAGTGTTGAATTAAAGTTATTCAGATGATTAGTTAATCATCTGACTTTCTGAAATGATATTTTTTTAAAAATAGCTTTGTAATATAAATTAATGATATTAATTGAAACCTTTGTGTGTGTACTTTTTTGTATTTATTTGTTTATTTTCATGATTAACTTTTAGTATCGGGACAAAATGGCATCAATACATTTTTGAAACATAAATAATTATAAACAATATTTTATTATAATTGAAGAATTAGCAGTTTAAAGTAAATAAATATGAAAATAAAAAGAAAATTTAAAAATATTATTTAAAAAGAAACACGAAGATAGATTTTGCGTTTAATACTTTTGTAATAACAAGGAAATGGTATATTGAAATAATATGTTATCATAATCATTGTGGCTACATTTTATAAGAAATATTTATTTACTCTTAAGTACTTGGGCGGGTCTGATAGACCCCAGACAGACATATTAATTAAATATCTAGAATTCTATAAAACATTTGGAAATCAAAACTTTGGTAGCTTAATTTTATATGACAATGAATATGCAAACATATATTAACTTAATTTTGTTGAGCTATAATATACAATACAATGGAGTTGGGGTCCATTGAACCCCACGCGAGTAATAAAGTAACCTTAATTTTTAAGCATGGCGAAATAGGTAACCTGCCTTTATTTATATACTTTATCTATGACTTATTTTTTTAGTAACATTGAATAAAGATAAAACGAAAATTCCCCCCAATTTTTTCATACAAAAGCTACGTTCAACTCACACTTTCATTTTTGGAGTCAAGGAAAGAGGGAGTAGACTGGTTTCGTATGTACCAAAAAAAAAAGGCCTAAGGCAGTTATTTTAATTTCAATAATCGACTCCACAAAACAAATAGATTCTGAATCTGGTGGAAAATATTATAATGAAAAAATCAGGTGT